>JAUMHG010000038.1:20916715-20927461 GCA_032359395.1 Enteromius anoplus
TGTGTATCAGTGTGTTATGTGTAAGCCAGAGTAAAGAGATGTGTCTTTAATCTAGATTTAAACTGACAGAGTGTGCCAGCCCCCCGAACAGTATTTGGTAAATTGTTAAACCTTCTCACTTAAAACATTTTGGTGAGTTAATAAATATATTGGCAAAACTTCAATAGTCCAATTCTCAGAATTAACTAGTTGGTTATTAACTTGACTTTTAAAGGGATATTGACTGTATATTATACATATTTATTCTGAAAACCTTGTTCTAAATCCTTAATCCTACCCAATTCTTAAATTTAATGTCAGCAACTACTTTATTAATGTATTAATAAGCAGTAATTAGGAGTATATTAAGGCAAAAGTATAGTTACTTCATAGTAAATTTAGTTAATAGTGAGAATTGAACTCTAATCTAAAGTGTGGCCAGAATAATGTAGTTAAGTATTATTTATTTAAAATAATTAAAAATAAAAAAAAACTCATCCTACTTTCAATCCTTGTATCATTCATTAACTTGTCGAGGTTTATAAAAGATTTAGAAAGTAGGAAAGGAAACGGGGCGTGACATGTGGCCGTGAACACACACCCGCAGCAGTGGGCAGCCATTGCTGCGGTGCCAGGGGAGCAGTTCGGGGAACGATGTTCAAGGGTCTCACCTCAGTCGTGGTATTGAAGAGAGCACTGGTTATTCACTCCCCCCACCCACAAACCCTGTCAGACCTGGGACTCGAACCCGCGACCTTTGGGTTACAAGTCCAACTCCCTATCCATTAGTGAGTAATACCTAATTAAACGCTTTTTGGAGAGAGTAATTTGTACAGTAATCTAATTACACTGTTGAAAATGTAATTGATAGTAATTATGTTTTTGGAATAACTTGCAATGTGTTCACCTGCTCCTGTAAGGTGTAACCCCATTGGTTCTTGGCATAATTGGGGTCCCAGTAGCCAGACTGCCTCTTTATTACTAAAAACTTCTTGGCCTGCTCCCCCTTCACAAATGGAGCTGCAAATGCACCTATAAGAAAACTCTATTATTAATGTTGCTTAAAAAATAAGTCAAATACAATTACCTTTTAAATGCACAGTACACAATGAGTTTTGCATTGCATTGAATTGTAACTCACCACTTACGAGTGTCATTAGAATCACTATATTCCTCATACTTTTCATTTGTGCACAAGCAAGGAAAATGTCTTTGCGGTTTCTACGGAAATAAAAACAATACACATTTTAAAACTCACTAAGTTGAAAAAGCACACTACGTCAAATCATACGATTGTATAAAATTACACTATAGTCATATCTCTAATGCAAACAAATGTAAATGTCAGAATATGCACACTGAAAAGTATTTTTGGAGAGCTGGCTCCCAGTAACACACGACAGTAACCAACATTACACTGACCACAAATATTTCAAGTCGCAGGTTCAAAAAAAGGCACACATAAATGAAAACGGTTCATTCTGTATAAAAGCAACCCGAACTGACCTATGCTTTGACTTTCTACAAAAGATTTGCTGAAAGTGTAGTTTTGAAGTATTGCAGTGTTGAGAGTTTTACCTGGGATGCTGAAGTCTGCAGAGAAATGATCACTAGAGGCATGCAACAAGTAGAATTTGGAGCTGTGGTGTGAGGTGAATAGAGCACTCTTTCAAAACAGATCTGAATACACAACCCTGTAGGATCTGTGAGCACGGATATTAACTATTCATCCAGAATAGTATCAACATTTACATATCTTAAGGTAAACATATCGGTTCAGCACAAATATACACTAAAGGCCAAAGGTTTGGAACAATTTAATTTTTTGGATACACTTTATTTTGACAGTCCACTTTAGACATTCTACTATAAGCAACTTTGTAACCACATGTCAACTTATTCTCATTATTTTGCAATTAGATGTCTACTAACTCTCAGAGTAGTCTGTTAGGTTTAGGGTTAGTTGAATAAGTTGACAAATTCTTGCAACGTTTCTGATAATCAGTATGTTGTATTAACTGGACCCATCAAAATAAAGCTTAGAAATTAGTACGCAGAGAGTATACTAATACTCTAATGACTGCTAGTTGACATGTAGTTAACAAGTTACTTATAGTTAGTATAATATCTTAAGTGGATTGTTGAAATAAAGAGTTGCAGATGTTTTAAAATGTTCTTAAAACAGTAATATTGTGAACCTTTACATTAAACTTTTTTATATTATTATTTTAATAATTGCAATTTATTCCTGTGAAGCAAATAACTTATTTGGAATACATATATTTTGTATCGATTATAATAGTTTTTTGTAGATTATAATCAAGCTAAACAATATAAATGTTTAAACTCTTATTTTTGAACAATTTAATTCGAACCTGCTAAATTAAACATATTCATTTCTCTCTTCTTCTTCTTTTTTTTTTTATCTTCCCCTTAACATTTGAGGTAGTGTATCAAGGTTTAAATTAAATAAGGAAACACTTGACTTGAAGGGTTGTGCATAAGACTGACATGACACCTTCACAATCATGGCATGACATACCTCATATGCCCCTTCATAAGAAGGAGGTTTTATGCAGGTTTTATGGATCGTCACAGCCATTACACCCTGCAGCCCAAGCCTGGTTGCCCACTGAAGCTAAGCAGGGTTGAGCCTGGTCAGTACCTTGATGGGAGACCTCCTGGGAATGCTAGGTTGCTGTTGGAGGTGTTAGAGAGGCCAGCAGGGGGTGCTCACCTTGTGGTCTGTGTGGGTCCTAATGCCCCAGTATAGTGACGGGTACACTATACTGTCAAGATTACCATCTTTCGGATGAGGTGTTAAAGCGAGTTTCTGATTCTCTGTGGTCATTAAAAATCCTATGACACCCATCGTAAAGAGTAGGGGTGTAACCTCTGTGTTCTGGCCAAATTCCCACTGGCCCTTGTCTATCATGGCCTCCCAATAATCCCCATCCATTGAATGGCTGTATCTCTCTCCCCTCAACTGTCATAGTTATGCTGAGTTTTGTCGTGTTGTTTGAGATGCCTTTTGTTATGACATCTTGGCATAAACCAATACATCAACTTGTGAATGTCATTGTCATGACAACTTGACATTACTTAGACAACACACAAAAAAATTAAGCAAATAAATGAATAATAAATAAAATAAATATTCTGTCATAAAATAATTTGACAGAATTTTAACACTTAATGACATTTTAATGACAAATTCAATTTGTACCACTGCATATAAGTGTCCAGACAGTTTTGCGTTACATAACCCATAAAGCGAAGTAATTTCATAAGTTTTTGACAAATTTGTGACTGGTTATGTTGTCTAAGTGATGTCAAGTCATCATGACATGAGAAGCGTCTCACTGCAGCCCACAAGATCCAGGGGGAGGTGGTTCGATCCAGACCCAACTCCTCCCACCTTCCATGTGCCGAAACCTACCCATCTCCACCCCCTGATCCCTAAACCCACCCATTTCCACCCCTAAACCAACCAATCTCCACCCCCTAGATGTGGATCCAACCATGCCCTGCTGGATCTTGTGGGCTGCAGCGAGCCCTTTTTCCATGACAAAGACAATCACAGGTCATAATGTTTTGGTAATGTCAAGTTGTCATAACAAAGGCATCTCAAACAATGTCGTCTTTGCATTAAAAACTGGCATAACTGAGAAAATGACAGAAAACCTTCCTTAATATTCATGACGTATATGTCATGTCATGATTATAAAGGTGCCATGTCAGTCTTATGCACACCCCTTCTATTGATAATGACCAGAATATTTCTTCAGCGTAAGTATATTTGAATGATGACTGAAGGATCAAGTGACACTAAAGACTGTAGTAGTGATGCTGAACATTTTTGTTTTTTAACACATGAATAAATTACATTTTAAAATAGAAAATTGTTCTGTTAAACTGTTATAATGTCACAATATTGCTTTATAAAAATCACAATTCCAAACGCTTCACCGGTAGATAAAGGGCTCCCAAGAAACAAAGATAGCAGGTTGCTTTCTTCATACTGTATCTGCCATAAGCTTTTAACAGGAAACACAAAATAAAAAATAAAGTGCCACAGAAAACTGCAGTCTTTTACTATCCAGTTTAATAAGAAAAAAGACTTACTTTTGTATATATGACATAGATTTATACATATTTGAGAACATGACATAATACATTTTATAACATTTGAAATGTTTAATATAAGCTAACAGAAACTGGGTATGCCTACAAATGAATGAGACAATAAAAATGCATTTAATACTGACAAAAAGAGAAAAGTGATCATATATGTCATATATGTTAATGTACGGTGGCTGCATCCTTGAACCAGTGCTTTAAGAAAAACCAGGTGCTGAAACAATGAAGTCATAGGAAGAAAAGAAAAGGAGCACCACGGTGAATTTGCTGTTAAATCAAGTCCCTCTTAGCATTACACACACCTTCCAAATAAATTGCTTGGTGTTGTCCACCAATTCAGTCTTATATATTGTATTAAGCAGCTTGAAAGTTTTTTTACCTGTAAATTTTTCATAATTTGCGCACAATTGATTCAAAATGCCTAAATATTCTCCGTCCCACTTATCCAAATCCCTACTTATATTAACAGTATCTTTTATCCACTCCATTCCTGCATGTAAAAATGCCTGTAGTGATTTTTCTTTCAAATACAGAAAGATCCAAATAAAAGACAGAAATACAAGTCACATGTCCCATCGTGGCCTTATGTTGGTCTAACTTACTTCTATGCTAAAATCTATAAAACTTTTTCTTTGTCGAAGATTGCTCATCTTGGTTAAGACAAAGGAGCTCAGAATAGAATCTGCATTTTTCTTATAAAAAGCATAAAGACCTTTCTAACAATGTTCTTCAGAAGTGTATAAAACAAAGACAACAGCTACTGTCCTCTAGAGACATCACAACCAAACCATAACCAACTCAAATTTGGAAATCTTAAAAAAAGGCCCTACGTGACACAGCATTACAATGATGATAACATTAAAATGGAACATGAAATAATAGTAAAAAAACTAAAACAAGGCATGTTGGATGTAGAGTTCCCATTACTATGGTTACAATGGTTCAGCATTTTGGTTTGTGATGAGATTGAACTGATGGTAACACATTACAAAAAATGTTCAGTAGTTAACATGCATAATAAACTATATTCATACATTTGCTATCTATAATCTATATTCTTTTAAAATTATCCAAGGTTGGTCAATTCTGTAAAATATATATTGCTCCTTGTTAAATAATGCATTGAATAATGTTAACAAATGAAAACTTATTGTAAAGTGTCACTGAAGCAAATAACTACTGAAATCTTGCCTTGTCATAGCTCTTAAATCTCAAAAATGCTAAT
This sequence comes from Enteromius anoplus, assembly GCA_032359395.1. Classification (NCBI taxonomy): domain Eukaryota; kingdom Metazoa; phylum Chordata; class Actinopteri; order Cypriniformes; family Cyprinidae; genus Enteromius; species Enteromius anoplus. The sequence continues at coordinate 20,922,060 of JAUMHG010000038.1, forward strand.
GTATATTCAAACTTGGCACAATGCCTTTCGTTATATATTTGAGAGCTACTGCAGGGGGCAAGATTTTCAGTGAATCACAATTTAAATGAACAGTACACCAAAATATTACCATTTGCTGAATATTTACGGAGCCTTAGGGCATCCGAGAAATGCATTAGTTTGTTCCTTCATCAGAACAGATTTGGAAAAAAATGTATCAGCAGTAAATGGTTGCAGTCAAAACCAAAGCAAAACATCACAATAAACCACATCACAGCAACTCCATCAAAACAGTCCATCAGCTAACATCATGTGAAGAAAATATGAACATAAATCCCATCATAAAGGCATTTCAACTTACAAAATACAAGTTCAAATGTCCAATTGCAAGTGTCACACCTGTTGTATCCTTTCATATCACAATCCAGATATTTATTTAGACGTGTTTTGAACTATCTTCGGTGGAAAACGGTGCTTGATCTGTGAATATTTACTATTGTATTACTTCAGAGAGCAGTATTGTGGATAAAAACACAAAACACTTATTTTGCCACATGACGTTAATTGATTGGATTGGTGTGAAATAATTATGGATTATTGTGTTTTGATCAGCTGTTTGAACTTATTCTGATGGCAACCATTCCCTGCGAAGGATCCACTGGTGAGCAAATGATGTCATTTAATTACCCAAAACTGTTCAAATGAAAAAACAAACACTTGTACATTTTGGCTAGCCTGGAGGTAGGTAAATTCTCAGGAAATTACATTTTTGGCCTGTCCCTTTTACAACGCTGTCGTACGACTTCGGGTCACTCCAGAAGGAATATAGTGCATATTTGTTTTGAGCATGCCAGCACCTGGACATTGTATGGTGTTCTATGTAAGTCAGACATATGGCTCAGGACAAAACAAGAATTTTTTGGTGAATATCTCTTTAAAAGCCTAACCTTCAAACCTGATACACACTGCTTTCCCCATCTCAACCTGTCCTTGTTTCACACAGTCCTTCCTTACACGCGTTCTCACCCCAATGTGGTCAATTTATCTATAAGGTCATCAACAGTGTACACCATGAGCTTAATATCATCTTTTTCTGACATGCGATGTTGCCCATGTTTGCGTAGAATGACATCTACATCATTGCTGAGTACTCGCTCTGCAACCTGCATGGAGACGTGCCAGGGAACATCAGAGTCCTTGAGCCCGTGAATCAGGCGAACAGGGCAGGAAAAAGGGATGGGGCTCTGGAGTATGCAGTGGTTCTCAGCCTCCTTCAGAAAGTCCATGCTTAGAGTGTAGAAACCCTCTTCATTGTGCTTGGTTGGGAATTTCCAAAAGCCCTGTTCCTCTATCTCATTCTTTGTCTAATGAAATGGAAAGAGGTTATGGTTATACGGAGTTAAATGACATGCCAGAATGATTGTTCAATGGCTATACGTATATAGTCGTGACTGTGTAAAAAGCCAAAACTGCATGGAATCTGATCATTTCCATTTTGACTTGTGCCACTTCCATGTGATACTAAAATACAGGTCAAATATTTCAGAACTTCAAAGATTAAAATGAACTTTTTCACTCACCAGCCAATTTGGCTACTATATTTTTAAGTTACCGGCCATTTGTAACTTCGACCAAAAAAGAAACAAACAAAACATGGAAATAAACCATTACCTTTTATGAAGCAATTTATTTTTCAAAAAGTGTGCATCATCTTTTGAGTCCAATTCTGATTCTGACATTTGATTAGTAATTTATAATAATAATACAGCTAGGCTTTAACTAAACAAATGAAATCAGTATTATTAAAAACATTTTTGCATATGAAGTGCATTTATATGTCTTTATTTACACGTTAAATCAGCTCAGAGGAACATGGAATGCTTTAACCTGCAGTTACAATGGCATAAATAATGTTGAGATTTTAAACAGGAAACGCTAAATACTGGTATTTTAAATTATTTACAAAATTAAAACCTACTTTATATGTGAAATTAAAACTGCCAGGAGGTGGCTGCAAGTCACTGTAAATAAGAATCATTGTGCCATGGAACAGATTCCTTTAAGTGGTTGATTCATTCAGAAACACGTCATGTTCCTGAGAGACGCAAGACAGTGCTATGGCTGTGTTTGGAATGTTTATGTTGGCAAAATAGAGAGAAAAAAAAAAACAGATGAAATTGTGTCTAAAACATAAATCTCTTGATATTGACTATTGAATAAAATCAATATACCATTTGTAACCATGCTAATTTTTAAATAGATAAAACGTCATATTAACTAACTATATACACTGATATAAATATGTACATTGTCTGCCCTCTTTCTTGAATTTTTTGATTACCATTAATGCATATTAATACACTGAATCATGTAGCAATCTTAATTCTCACAAGCACTAAGTTAGTCAAACCAGACTTTATCACGTTGCATATGTGTGCACTCTGTACGTAGGTTTTGTTTAGTTTTTGCAATATACTCAAAAATAATGTCATGATGACTCAGAAGTCCAGTATCTTGTGCAGATTTGGCTTGCAAATCAATGAGTGAACAACTTAGGAAAAGTAACCTGCCAAATTGGCTAGTGATTTGATTTCAAACCCTGGCTAAGATTTTTTTAAAATATTATTATTATGTTATCTGGCACAGATCATTTCCATGGAGCTACATCCCTCAAAGAATTCAAGGAATAATGCTCTAAACATGAAGAAGAGGATTAGTGATATATGCCTGTAAAGCACCATTAGTTACATTTATATAATTACACAATCTGGAACAAATTACTGGTTTCATTATTAGCATTTTACTAATAATTCAAAAGTTTACAAAATGACATTGAAGATTTTTGTACCTCTATTGGCAGGGAGTTGAAAGCTGTGACGAAGTGATCCGCAGCTGTCGAGATGCCAACTAAAGCAGCAGTCTTCTCTGGCCGTGCAAGAGCAGCAAGCAACATCAGCCACCCACCCATGCTGGAGCCCACTAGAATCTTCAGCACAAAAGAGAAACTCGATTTGAATTGAAAGCGGGGGGCACGAGGGGTTTGACGCCACGCTCAGCCCTCGCTAGGGTTTAAACTACTAGGGCTCGGAGTCCCCCGATCTCCCAGCTCGCAGCCCGGACAGCAGGCCTAACATACTAAATTTATCATCATAAGGAAGGGCGAACTGGTGACAGTAAATTTCAGTTTGTGCGGACTATCTAGTGTTGTCATGCCGTTAATTCACTCACCTGTGGCCCCTCTACGAGTTCATCCAGTACATAGAGGACATCTTTCTTCCAGGCACCAATAGTGTAGTTACTCATTTCCCCTTCAGATGACCCGCAGCCAGAATAGTCAAACCTACAGGAAGTACATTTATCACAACAGAAAGATTAAGGTAAAACTGTAATATATTTTATTTGCTCATCGCCTAGTATACGTTGTCTGGAATTTACCATTACCGGTAGCTTTGTGTTCCCAGGCACAGACTTTATATTAAAACATCGGGGCTAGTGATCTCAAAAACCCAAGAAGATACTCACTGTAGTCCCTAAAAGCGTTTTTTTTTCGCAGTCCTTAAAAAGTGATTTCTCTCTAAGAAAAACTCACTTCTCACTGCATTGAATACTGAGCATTGTGACTTTGCAGACATTGTTTATGCCAGGGCTTCTCAATCCTGTTCCTGGAGGTCTGCTGTACTGCAAATTTTAGCTCCAACCCTAATCAAACGCACCTGAACCAGCTAATTAAGATGTTCAGGATTACTAGTAAGCTACAGGCAGGTGAGATTTATCAAGGTTGGAGCAAAACTTTGCAGGACAGTGGACCTCCAGGACCAGGATTGAGAAGCCCTGGTTTATGCTCTAACAGCAACATCACACTACACACTAACTAAAGTTATAAAAGTGAAATTATAATCAACCAACCCTTCGTGAAATTTATTCTTAAAGAAAATAAATGAATTAATATTGTAATTTTTGGCATAATTTTTAAATGTGGTAAAAAAAACTATTAAAAATATAATGTAACATAATAATATTGTAATATATCAAAACCCTCTCTCCCTCACTGATATGTTAACAAATCGCAGCCTGAATTTTGTAAGCACTTTGGTTTTTTATTTTTGAAAGTACTTGATCACAAACTTGTTTATATCTAGTGATGAATACCTGAGGTAGGAGTGACCTAAAGACTTGCAGAACTCTTCTAAAGCTTCTGCTTTCTGTCCACCCATGACAGAGGCAAACCCAGGTAAGAAAACTACTCCAGGACTCTTCCCTTTCAGTTTCCTGTAAGCCAGCTTTGGTAAATCAGGCCGTGTAGCATACTGAATTGTGGTCTTGTGTCGAACACCTAAAACACAGCAAAAACATGCATGTTGTCATGATCTCTTTTTATGGCATTTTGATATATTCTATGTATATATATATATAAATAATCACGTTTATTTTGTCATTTTAACCGCACATGCAAGGCGATATGAGAGTGACATTCTTCTACATATTTTACTGAATTCTACATATTCTGAAAAAGGACTTTTAAACACAGATTTTAAACAAACTATCCTATTATGTAATGCTTATCAAAACAGATGTATATATGTTCGATCCTCTCTTGAATTATATTGTACACCATACATTTTCTTCCTTAATAGCGCTGCTACTATAAAAAACGATTTAACTTGATAATTGTCGTTGGTGGCGCTTAGACAGGACATCAAAAACAAATGATTTCTCCTCTGTTGTATCAGCCATGTCCAGAGCAGTTCTGTAATCTTCCGCCTTGTTTGTTCCACTTTAGTTCACAAATAAATCACTAAACAGAAAACGACGAGTTACACCAAGACACCGATGTTATTATCTGAGCATTTACAGTGCAACAGGAAAACTGAAACTACTACTGAAACTGTTTCCCTTCTTATATTGATCCATACTAGACACACTGGCCACACCTCCACATTTAAAACGCCCCCTGGCCGCACACTCATCGAGGTTCTTGCATAATCACGTTTTGCAAAGGCTCGGCTTACCCGTAGAAACGTGCTGGACAGCTGTGAATTTCCGGACGTTTATTTTAAGAACCTTTGAGCAATTTCTGAACACAGTTAACGCCATACTGTCCCGCTCTCTGCGGAGACACAGGGGTTGACACAAGAATCCAATCCGAACAGTGTCCTGAAGTAATCTGAGCCCTGACTGCACATCACTGCCGCCTACTGCCGCGGAGCGCCACCGCGCAGCCACATCTGCTGTCACTAAACAGTCTTAGTTTCGACTAGTACGTCTTACTAACGAACTATTTTACAGTTTTTCTCAGTCGCTTTGCTGCATTTCTCACAACAGTAGGCTACTTACATTTGCACAACCGTTAATGCATTTCTCAAAACAATTAGTCATGTGTGCACATCATAGTAGCAGTTTCTCATTCTTTCCAACAAATTGCA
>JAUMHG010000038.1:20927561-20938476 GCA_032359395.1 Enteromius anoplus
CTGCTGGGTGTAATAGTTGATTCTAGATTATCATGGAAAACACACATTAATAATATTATTGCAAAAATGGGAAGAGGTGTATCTATTATGAAACGACATGCAAATTTTTTACTTCCAATATTATGAATTATGCCATGAAAGCACTAATATTGATTTATCTCGATTATTGCCCTGTAGTTTGGTCAAATGCTGCTGGTGAATATATGAATAAATTACAACTTATACAGAATAGAGCTCCCCGTGTTGCACTTAGGTGTAGCTATAGGAGAAATGTTATATTGATGCATAAAGATCTTAACTAGTTGCTGGTCGAAGACAGACTGTTGTATTCAATGTTAGTTTTTATGAGAAATATTTCTATTTCAAAATTGCCTTCTGTTCTGTTTAATCGTCTTTCTTTTAGTGTAGACAATCATCAGTACAGTACCAGACATGCAATTAAAGGCAATTTTACCTTACCCATAGCAAGAACAAATGCCATAAAAAATACTGTTATGTTTAAAGGTATGAATGAATGGAATAAATTGCCAAAGCATATCATACTTACCAACAATGTAAAGAAATTTAAATTATATGTAAAACAGCACTGTATTATTATTTAAATAATACATCAGACTGTTTATATTTATTTATATATGTGTGTGAATATATGTGTACTTGCACATGTGTAGGTATATTATATGAGTATATTTTATGCCTGTATGAGGATATATATGTACCTTGATTTGTGTATGTGTGTATATGTATGTGTATATATGTAAGTATATTTTTCTATTTTCCAACTATCTGTAGTAGTTTTAAAGGATTTTTCTTTTTGTTAGAACCCCAGGAAGAATAGCAGCAGCATGGCTGTAGCTAATGGGGGATCCTTTAAATTTAAATAAATAAATAAAATAAATAAAAATGTTACCAATGCCTTGGCAATGTACAGACTTTTTGCCATGCCTGGCTAAAGCCACGTGAATCCTGACAGAAAGATTAGACTGGAAAGATCAATATTTGTGTTTACCATCAGATGGCGCTGCAGCTCCACTGCAAAAGCAAGCGTTTCTCTCTCAAGCTTGAGCTGGCACTGCGCTTGAAGACTGGTGTACCTGGAGATACAAGGGCACTGGGCAGAGAGAATGACAGCAGGCTTCTAACGGAAGTTCAGGTAATGATTTCACCTACATTTCCCTATTAGAAAGGCAGATACATTTGGGCTGCTCATTTGTTAGTGAGGCTCACACTATTGTTACTGTTAAGTGAAGTCATATCTGATTAAACTTTAGATAGATGGACAGATACATTTCTGTCTATAGAGAAATGCGTATTTCTGCATGCATGTAAAGTCGTTGGTTTAAAAATGTTTTAGTCGTTTCATTAATGGTAGACAGACAATGAGTCAGCTGGAGAGAAAGAGACCCCTTTTTTGCCACGGTAGGCTAATCATATTTTCCGCCACCTTTACTACAGTTATTTGACACAATAATAAAACTTTGGTAACTTCCTAACACCAACAACAGAAATGCAACAAAATGGCTTTAAGGTCTTCAAGGTTATCCTGAAGAATATATCGTATCAGTGTATGTTTTTAAAAGTTGCTACATTAACCTCAAGCCTAGAGAGGGGGGCGTCATCGAGAGGGAGAGAGAGAGAGCACGAGACTCTTCTGAAGTGGCCAACCGTGACGTGTGGCGCTCTGCAATTTTGAATATACATTTTGTCATTAAAAATGTGGTTGATGCGATTTAGTCGATGATATCTAACTGTCGGTCGGCCATCAACAGCTCTTGAAAGTGACATGAGCTACATTAATTATGTTTCCATCCCTCGTTAATACGCTGTGCCCACCCTCGGAAGTGTTTGTGAGTTAATTTGTTCAACTAAATGACAGAATCCGCTTCAAACCGAATGATGCCGCTTCCAACCGATGACGACGACCCCCTCCTCTTGTCTTTTGCGCACGCCCCCTCATTTCCAGAACGATTCCTTGTTATGACATCCCGGTAAAAGACAGCCACAGAGGTCTCTCACCTCGACGCTAAATTCAATCTAATGAATGCAGACCCCAGCGCTCTCGTCGCTGAAAGGAGGCCAACAATTTAGCAATTTCTGCTGCTTGTGACAGGGCTCATGACTAATTCCCATATTTAAATGTGAACAGGCAAAGCTGGCCCATTTGACGGCAGCCAAGCGCATTTTATCAGGTCAGAAAGACATCAATGGCACCGGGGGTAGGAGGTGGCTGGAACTGTTTAACTGTGCAAAATTCAATCAAAAAGAGAATTTAGAAGGCTGTGAAAGTTTGGACAGCGCCGCTGAAAACATACAGGCGGATACGCGAGTGTGTTTTTTTTTTTTTTAGCATTATTGTACGTCTTGTCTCTTTATATCAGTTTACAAGAGTTAACACTTGAAAGCGCAGTTCTAAGTCAGCCCTGTTCATTATTTGTCGACCTCTTGACATTGCAGGTGCAGATCCGAATAGCAGTCTCTCTCCCTCGCATTGTCTCTGTGCTATGGAGTGATTAAATTCTGCATGAACAACATCAAACTGTGTGATACTGAGTAAAACGCTCACTGACAAACACTGCATTCATTTTAAGTTTCGAATGCATAGCCCTGTGTTAATCTGTCACACTGTTCATCACTCTTTGTAAGAAGTGTAGTTGCCTTACCATATTGAGTAAGGAATATCTTATAAGATATTTCCTAAAAGTTAAAATAATAATAATAATAATTATTATTATTATAAATGTCATTATTTGTATGCGCACACTTGGATAAGAAAAGATAAAGTGCCTGTAAACAAATCTGCTCTCACAAGGTCAGTTGGGTGCTAGGTGTTCTTTATTAAATTTCCTGACTGGCTACATTGCCAAATAATCATTATTTATGCCCGCTGTATTTGAAACTTTATTTCAAATAGGCATATCATATTAGCTCAAAAGTTTGAATAAGGAGAAAATCAGCACTGGTTATTTTCCACTCTTACCAAGCAGTAGAGAAAAAAAGCTGTTTATTGCCAAAACACTATATTAGTCTTTTGAGAGACATGCTAAAAAAAAAAAAAAAAAAACTTTAACTAAAACATTAAGATCTGTTTATCTACACAAAACCTATCCAAAAACTGTCAGATTTCCAGAGTGGGGAAAATGTATATTATTAACATATTTAAAACATTCTACACCTACATAAAGAAAGGTAACTATATCTGATGTTCAATTAAAATGCAGTGTTTTGCTCGAATTATTAACTTAATGTGATTTAAAGTCTGACTTTGTACAAAAATATATATTTTGTTATTTTATTTTTCTAAGGAACTGCTAAAGGGAGAAGCTGGTCACTGATACACGCGGATTAATAAGTAAATTTACATTTATTAAAGTTAACGTGGTATATATTTTATTTCTTTTTTATTATCGTATCATCTTTAAATCCATCTGTAGCTAAATCGTCCTTTTAGAATCTGGGAAAATATCAACTTTAAATCTCGTTTAAAGTTTGTAGACGCGCTGCGAGCCACGCGATTCCCAAGAAGCTCTCATTGAGAGGCCACGTGTCCGTTTCCAAAGCCTCTCCAACTTAACCACCTCCATTGTACGTCTAACCCAGATCGGCAGCGTCCCTCCACATAAAGGGATTTGCAATTTCAAGATATTCCAGCTTAAATGTTTTTGACAGTTCCCTCGCTTTTGCCTCAGCCTGCTTATTTTAACTGTGCCAAATGGGTCACCTTGGGTAGCTGTCTGCGCGCAAAGGGCTTTTGCGCGCATTCAGTCCGAATTTTTTCCAACTTTCCTTGACAGGGAAACCAGCTGCTGGTCGTGAAAAGACGGCTTATTAATTGTCCTTTGTCATGCAGAATTGCTTGATTTCTAAAGAAACATACAAAGGCTCTTTTTCAGGATTCAAGTATTTTGTTTCGTGCGCATTTTCAACTCATCGAATCAGCTGCAGCGCCTCACCGTCTACCAGACTCAGGTACTGACGGCCTGCCTCTTTTGTCCGCTTTTAATGCTCTTGTAAATCAGGCAGACTGATTTGTTACAAGCTGCTCTTTTAATCTGATAGATAAGAGACAAGTCTAAGAAAAGCCGTAAATGAAAAATTAGTTGGAAGAAAGGCAAGGGCGAGTCTGCTAGATGGGGGTCTGTTGACTCAAGCGGCCCTCGAGCGTCAGGCAAGCCCTCTCAGCAGCCCCTGTCAGGGTCACGTCAACAATTCGCTTTTCTTCCCCTAAAAAGACACTGTAGCCCTTTTTGCTTCAATGAATTGATCGGCGCAAAATTAAGAATAAATAAATTGAGAATTTTGAGCACCAGGCTTAAAACTCCCCCAGGGCGCGTACCCCCGGGCTATTGAATGGATAAAGGGCGCTTTGCAGAGGACGCACGGTGCAAAATGAGACTGTATGGTGTAATTAACAAAATGGCCTAATCCTATATCTTCACAAATGCAAATATTAGAGTTTTGTTAAAATGTTTAAGTGAACAATTAAACGAGCGTTTCCAAGAGCAGTGCAGTATCCCGAGGACACAATGACTGGAATAATTTAGTAAATGTGCTGATCTTACCAAGTCCTTTGTTGATATCGAAGGCTGATGATAAATTCCCAGCAAAGGAAACAACATTTAAAACCAATTTTAATGATTTCAATGAAGATTTAAAGCGCCGTGTTAATGGAGTAGGGCGCGTCGTGAACTGCGTCCCAGAATGGGTTGGTGCGTTGCTAAAAATTCAACCTGAGCTCCAGTTCTTTTGCCCAAAAGAAGATGAAAAATAAAAAAGGGTGGAATGTCTGGATTGTTATTTTCACGTAAATAAAAAAGCGTGTATTTTCCCCCACAGAGCACACGCATGTTTCTAAATTATTAAAGGATATTATTGGTTTCTAAAATTGACTGGAACGATAGTCAGTTTAGGAGACATTAAGCAAAACAGTTATTAATCAATTAATTATTTACTAAATTTTCAGTTATTATTTAGTATATATATATATATATATATATATATATATATATATATATATTTGCTTTTAGTCTTTTCTGAAATACACATAATAAACAAATTATTTTGCTAATAACAATCACAAACGCAACATCCAAACATAACAATCTCCATCATCACCAAGTGTCCGTCTAGACCCCTTTAAATAAATTTAAATACAAACATCGATTAATCTCTCTCGTTGACTCGCATATTTTATTCATTTGCGCATTATTGTCTGTGTATTAATACACTACTTTGGGTTTTATTAACCCGCTCTCACGAGACTGTTAAGAACCGTGCGCTAAATGGCTCAGTGTTTAACGGAGAGGCCCCGCGCCTGGGGGACACCAGGCGCTTTAAGCTGCGTCCCCAGGGAATGCCACGGGGAACCCGATGAATACGAGTGTCTTTGGACTTTTTGACGGAGATCTATACCGATGCACTTGAGTTGTAAATATAGAAGCACGGTGAATCTGTGATTTAGATAAGCGTACATACTCTGAGCGTTCCCAAACTAGAGTGTTTTAAAAGTCAGGATTTTGTTTAAATGTTATCTCTCTTTTAGTAGTTGTTTACTTGAACAGACATCCTAGTGATCTTTTACAGACGGTCAAAGACGCTCCTATTTCATCCTTTTAAAGACCTTATAAATGTTTATTAAAACGAGTTGGCGCGCGCTTAACACGCGCTGGTCATCTTGGTGAGCTTTGCTAAATTACGCCTTAATGTTTACCCATGGCTTTACGCAGAGAAACGTCTTATATATAATACGCATTAATGTGAAATGCATAATATTAAACCTTTTTTGGACACGTTTTATAGATGCTCATCTCCAATTATCATAGCAACGTGATCCCGTCGTATTTGCAATTTTGTCTCTTATTCTTGCAGTCATGATTGAGCATATGCTGGTGCGCAGAACTTTGCTGAATGTTCATCCTCTAATTTGGCAGTGCGCTCTTCCAAATAACATATTGGAGAAAGTTTTAAGCGAAATATTACTAGGCTATATGAATTGTGCTGCATGCACGGGCAAATAAACCTTAAATCAAGCCCTCGAAAAGCTTGAAAGAAAAAGTCATTTGTGGCGTTTGCTACTTTATTACATATAAATGAGTATGGCAGGTGTACTGCTTAAAACCAATGGTTAAACACTGAAACGAGACATTTTGTCACTAAGAAATATTCTTTATTTTCAGCATCAAGGTTTTTTAAATAAATAAATATTTTCATTACAATAAAAGTACAATAACAAATTCTGGCATTGAAGTGACATATACATCGGATACATGCCATACTTCCATTCCGTCTCCAAAATGTGCTTAAAGCTACCCTGTACTCACCATCAATACAAATGAAAACAACTGAATATCTTAAAAAATAAGAATAAAGTACAAATTAATGTTGAACCGTTGATAACACAGATGAAAAACAAACAAACAAACAAAAATACTTTTGGTGACAGGAAAGGTATTTGGATGCGGAACTATGGGCTTAAGTTGTTTTCAGAAAAAAACTACAAACATAGAACATGTATACAAATATACAACATTAAAGGGATACGCAGACCCCGAGCATATATAAAGTTTTTTTTTTCTTTCTCGCTATTTACAGGTGACGGCGCACGCAGATACCGTCGCTTTTTGGCTGCATTCAAGATTCCACAGGTGTGGCGTACAGAGTCTTTTGAGGTGGTGGTCATGGGTAATGCGCTAGAGTTCATGGGCTTACGGAGAGATCTGCGTCCTCTTTTTCTGATGTCGGAGGTGACATGGGGAGGTCATCTTCTTCCTCAGAGCACCGGGCGGACGACAGAGACGACGAGCACTTGCAGTTGTGCGAGCCCGTCCTGTGGGAGCCGCTTTTGCCTTCTTTTTTGTGCTTGACGCGGCGGTTCTGGAACCAGATCTTGACTTGCTTCTCGGACAGATTGAGGTAAGTCGCGATCTCTATGCGCCGAAGTCTTGACAGGTACATGTTGGAGGTGAACTCCCTTTCCAACTCCAGGAGCTGCGTACTGGTGAACGCAGTGCGCATGCGCTTGCTGCTCTGAAGTTGACTGCTGTTATTCTCTGTAGAAGAGACAAAAAAGTTTTACATTTGTCGACACGAGTGACATTAAACCAGAAATTAAGCTACAAAAGAGGACTTTTTATGGCAACTGTCGTCGGTCACAACCTACTTACCTATGGATATGCAGTGGAACTGTCGTGGATCTGGAACTGGGTATGTGGCTTGGTATAACCCCGAGCCGCCGTTGAGGTTTACGCCGCTAGACGTGGAGTGCTGTCTGGATAGCGCCGTGTGACAGTACTGGGAGCCGAAAGCAGGAAAGGAAGCCTTGATGAGTGGGAGAGCTGGAGGCGACGGGTGAAGCTGAGACGTGACGCACAGTGGGCAAAAGCACAGCAAGCCCGCTTTTCTAGAGTGGCAGGAGCCGGCGGAGAGACTGTGGAGAGGATGAGACGGATGCACGGCGTAAGGAAATAACGGCGGGCTGTTGTCGGTTCCTTTTTCGCTGTTCTCCCTCAAAATCAAGGAATCCACAAGAAACGATCTTGGCATCTTGGCTGCCCTGTGTTTCTTCACCTAATGTCTGAGAGTTCGTAAAAGTTTCTCTTTGTCAGTCTCGTACTAGGACGTGTACCCAAGGCTGGATGGCGGAATGGTGCTGAAGAGAAAATGTTCCTGCTTAAATAGCTGGAGAGCCAGTGCGCCCATGTGACGGTTACGCTACTAGCGGCTGAGAGCTCTCAATAGGGTTTTGTGCCTTTTCTCTCGGCATTCACTCTGCACGCTTCCCTATTATTTCACTTGTTAACTAAATGAACTGCATAATGTAGTCTATTCTTGTCAGCCCCACCCACACTGCAAGAGGCGGTACTGCCCCTTCTCCCTTTTAAAATTTCCACTCCTTTTATACTAGTACTCTTTAGTGTCGTTTTAAACTTTATTTTTTTTCTCACGCGATCACATGGATACTATTGCTCTTTTAATTAAATTTCATTCAAAGAGGTTCGTCATTTGTTCTGCGTGAACTCATTAGACATTGGTGCATATAACGTATGTCACAAGGCTCATCGGCCCAGTTCCACCTGCAACTCAGCCCATCATTAACTACTATAACAATTAGACGACTTGTTTCTGTGAGAGGGTTTCAGACATAGGGTGGCATTTAAGATACTGACATAATATTTAGTTAAGAAAGAGCTATCTGTTAAACTTTATGTTTTTGAACAGGGAGTCTTTCCTCTCTCGAACTATTTTTGTTCTTCTGTCATTTATTTATTTCCCCCCTTTAAGTCTGTGTCAGTTTTCATTGTTTTACCTATATGCAGGTAGGCTACTTTTATTTACTAAAGAACAGCATTACGTTACAATAGACTGCTTAATGAACCAGTTACTAAATTAAATTATGCAAATGTCTGTTTTGGATGCGCGCATACGCACGAAAAGTGTTTTATTATTAAGCTTTTATTTCTTTACTTATTTTTGTTTACAGTTAGTAGGCTATTTAACCATATTGCTACAGTAAGATTTCTATTAAATATGAGTTCTAAGAGTATATGTTCATTTTGAGGGAAATCATCATTTCCACTATCTAAAAAAAAAAAAAGAAGAGAAGACGCGTCGCGTCACAACCTCAAAGCGATGAGGTTAAAAAACAGTGATTAATTCCTTCGCGCTGGCCCCCGCAGAGTCCGGGAAGGAATATATAAAAATAACCAGGTTTTCACTCTCCCAGCCCTTATTGAATGTCATTGTGGAGAGTTTTCAATGCGAGAGAGAAAGGCTCGAATTAAAGTGTGTGACAGCGGCGGACAAAGTGGCACAAAGCCGACTCTGTCAGTGAGGGCCCGAATGCACGGCGAGTGAAAGCCCCTGCCCGCCGCGCCCTGATTGAATTAAGTAATAGGAAAACATTTTCTTTCACTTTAGGTTTGCTAAACAAGATGTTCAGAGGAAAAGGAGATACTAATGTGTGAGTAAACAGCGAAACGTGCGCTTAACATTCTATTTGGAATATATTTGAAAGTTCTAAAAAACAAGAAAACAAAAAAAAAAAAACTATATGGCAAATAGCCAGACGTCATTAATACATTACATAGACACTGAATGTAACGTAACATACAATTTAAAAAGAAATAAACATCACTCAAATAAATAGAATTTCATAGGCGTATAGCCTACATGTATAAGGTGCATTCTCAAAATATAAGGCTTGTTAATTGGGCGTTTTTAACGACTTTTAAAATTATTTCACGGACAGTCGTAGTTTACTTTTTTTAACACTAGAAATGTCTAGCCTGCTAAAAAAATCTGAATGACAAATTTACAAACCACGCTTTCAGTGAAAGCTTTGACAATCGCTAAATGCGCACCACGGATGGATGGATGGATGATGGAGACAACCAAAACACCAGATCGCGCGACTGTGCAGTTTATTGGACCGTAGCTACTCAGTGAGTATACGTATGACCCGCACATATACGTCTAACTCTGCTAATATCAGTCCGGGTACCACTGATGGTTCTCGACAAATGCAACAATTATTCTTGCCCTCTTACTGTATATCCCCGGAACCACCGAGCCTGCTCGCTTAATAGAAAGCTCTTGTGTTCAGAACCAAGCCTCGAGCCTGGTAATGGACTGTATAGGCCCAGCCATTTGTTTTATTTTCTGGAAAATGACGAGGGACCCTCGTCCATCCCTCCCTCCCACCGATCCTCACTCCACTGGAATCACCACTCGACTCACATAAGGGGTATAATTTGGTTGCAACTTTGCAGCACCGTAATAGCAGGTCTTTGCCGGACAAATTAGGAGCAATTAAACCCTTAAACAAGCGGCAGGTACAGAGTCACACGGACAAGAGGCTGTTATCCGATAGGGAGTGAAAGAGGGATGGTGAGATAGGGGGATTAAGCCTTTCATTTTCCTCGACACCGCATGCCAGGCGCTCACCATTAACTAATTGGAGAGTGACCCACCACCCGTGCCCCACCAGACCTTGTTTTTACCTAGTCAATAATTACCAAATGGCCTGATGATGTTATTATAATGTAAAGCGGACTTAATATCAAGACATTTTGCTTTATTTTGATAACATCAATTACAGCCATTAGAGTCTCCTTGGGGATTTGTCAGGCTTTAAAACCCCCACAAGAAGATCGTTTTATTGCTAAGAGGTTGCTCGTGTCACAGCTCAGGAGACAGTTCTCCTAAATTCCTCAGGGGGATAATACAAATAGAAACAAATGAGACCAGGTTCCATTTTAAAGAGATGTTTTGAGTTCGTTCGACATTACTGTCCTCTGTTCAATGTCATTACAGAAACAGCTGAGATTTGACGCTTTGTGGTTCGGTCTAATTATTGAAATTTACTGAATAAAACACGCTAAATAGTTTATTACTTTTTATAGTGGAAATTGAGAATAAGTCATGGTAGTTCCCATGGCGAAGCACCTGCGATCTCTTTATCAGCCAGTGAGCGCTTCTGCTCAGGGAAGCTCATCCTCATTTGTACTCTCTACTGGAGACCGACAAATAACTTTGACCTCGGCGGAGGAGATGGAGACTGCCCTCCAGAGGTGTTCTTTTTAAGCACAAGCGAACTGTTGCCTGTTTAAATGTCGCATCGAGGACGCGTACCAAGGAGTGCGTTTGGCTAATCTGCGTATTTTATTAAATAAAGCGAGAAACCGTGTTCAACAGTCACGAAATGGAATTGGATAAATTAGTTTGTTTGTAAAAGTAAACTAAATATTTGTGATGAAAGTGATAAATATTGAATATAATTTTGATTGTTGTGTTACAATAGGCTATTTATAATCTACTATATCTGCAAAATAGCACCAAAATGTATCAACACGAGCACACATTCTATTATTAATTATATAGTTCAATAATGTATATAATCATATTATATATATATATATAT
>JAUMHG010000038.1:20943388-20978533 GCA_032359395.1 Enteromius anoplus
TATATACACACATACAAAAAACGTTTCAAGAAAAAATTTTTAGAAATGAATGTGAAACAAGCGGATGCACTGTAAAAAATAACAATAGTAAATCAAAGGTGTAAATGAACATATTTTTACTGTTTTAATGTAACGTGTTGCTTTTTCTTTGGAATTGTTTGTAAAATCTAAAAGCAATTTCTGAGTGAAAATTATTTATGCAGCATTTTTTTCATTGCAGTTAATGCTGTAATGTTAAATTGTTCGTGGTCAGAACTTCAATCTGACAACTGTATGAATCAAAAAACGGATCATTGATAATCTCTATGCTTATGAATTTATACCTCATTCTTAACAAAAGTTTAAAATATCAATAATAAAAACCCATTTAGCTACTCAAGTCATGCCTGGGGCTATTCTGGGATGCTGTTTTGTTCTGCAGGCCTGCAGCTGCCAGATTCACCGGGCTCCTTTTTCACACCATTTGTTTTCTCTCCTCTCAATTGTGAGCAATAAAATAAAATTAAGTGAGCATTAAGTTCATTGGGTTTGGGGGTCAATGGCTTCCGTATGGTGTGAATTATTCATGGTTGGAGACTGTATTGGTTAGAGACAGGTTGGAGTGCATGCTGGTCCTGTTGCCCCCACTTGTCTGTATGGAGGGATCTGTCGTGAGCTAACAGTGAAACAGGATTTAGAGTCCCACTGGGATTTGCCTTAGCTGGACGGGGCGCTGTAGCTGTCTGTGGGTCCCCCTCCTAGATCTACCCCTAGGGCTATGACACAGACTGCTGCAGGTTGTTCTGCTTGTATAAGGGATGGATGCTGAAAAGCTCTGAAAAGTATCTTTCATATGCTGCTCAGCCACCAGCCCTTTTTGCAGTTCATTATAGCTCACTGAGACCGGTGTTATATTGTTAAATGTGCGTTTTATGCTTATGAGTCTCAACCAGGCATCACAACCAAACACCAGATGGTAAGAAAACACATACAAATGTATATAATCTCCTTTCTTTTTGTACACATTTTTTTTTTTTTTTTTTTGACACTTAAGTGTCACTGAATAAGATATCAAACCAAATGGTATTTATTTTCAAGATAGGCCAAACTATTGAGAGAAATTATATTTTCCATCTGGCCCTCATACTGTTTTTTTATTTATGCCTTTTACCTTATTAAATTCATTTTGCAAAATAGGATATTATATGGTTGTTACTAATCAAATGAAATCACCACCAACAAAATCCATATTTTGGCCAATGTATGATTCAGAATTTTTTTGGCTTGTTTTCTTTTTTTCCCCGCTTTATCTCATAAAAGATAGTAGGCCTGGAGTTAATGTTTACTGCAGGGCACACTATGGTAATAGTTGCCTTATTCCTAGTAATAATGCATCACTCAAAACTGAAGCACCTTCTCAAAACAGTAATGATGCATGTTTTTTGTTTATGTTTGTTGACAGACACCAGTGTTTTCCCCAGACTTGCAAATGCATTCTCTACCAGCAGGAGGTGCTATTTGGGTGGGGGATTTAGCTGTTTCCCTGGTAACGGCTGTAGTCAAATCAGCTCTGTGCTCACAAACTTAAAATTAGGCATTACAGTAAAGAAGAAATGAAAATGACATCACAAACGCTTTTCTGAAGCTTGTAATTTATGACAGATCGGCACAAAAAAAAAAACAATGTATGGGAAACACTGGACACTGCTTTTAGAAGCACTGTTTCATATAGTATGAAAGTGTTTAAGTATTATTGCAATCAGGACATTCATCATGTTGTCATATAGCAAACTGCTGTTTTCACATATTGTTTTTACCTACTGTCTGAAAAAGGAAGTTCATTCAGATGCAGCCCATATAAATTGGTCATTGAATCATTCACTCAGCCATGAAGATTTACTTTGAAACATTACGCTTATAATCTTTGAAATGTTTTGATGTGTATTTTCTTTGGCAAAACATAATTTTTGTCTCTAAAATGTAAGTCACTTAATTAATGTATTAAACCAATATCACATTTTAATTGTGCTGTTATTGTGGGAAACAGCATGCTTGCTTGTGATATTACCCATTCTCATGAATATAGTATGGCAAATAAAAACGAAAACTTGTGGTATAGATCGCAAAAATGGACTTTGTTTGTGCATTTTTGTTTGGATGTGTTTATGCTATGCAATGGGTAGGATTAGGTATGCGGGGTAGATGCGCATCATATGTACTCAAAAACTGCATATTATATGCATGTCAAACACATGCATGTCAAATATATGCCAAAGTCCATTTTTACATGTCAATACCACAAGTTTTTTGTTTTTATGTGGTACATTTATATGCATTTACATGAGACTAGTTGGCACAAAAAAGCTGACTCTGAGAAATGTTTTATAAGAATTCTTTTGCTGATATTTTCTATTGAATGCATGAGACATTTTCTTTTGTATGTCCCAATACTTTTTGGGGGCGTTGTATTTGAAATAGCAAATACAATGATTTGTTGAATAATAAAATAACATTTGTTACACAAAAACCTTTCCGAAATACATGAAAACAAACATTTATTTGCATTTTGAATCTTTACAAAATTGCATTTATAGAATAAAAACAGTTAGGGGTTGTGTGGATAGATTTGGAAGAATAAGCCACAACCACCATGTACGTCTGTATGTCTTATAATTAAATAAATCTGATTTGTAATTTCTTCATCAGAACTGTTTTATAAATGAGTATATCTATTAAACAATTTGATAAAACCATCAAACTAGTGTTGGAATGATAGATGATATCTAAGATTTTTAATATCTCATTGTGAATCTGAATTGTCATTTGATGTGAATCCATTAGTTCTGGTACAGCAAGGATTGAGAAGTCATCGTTTTCCCCCCGTTTTGTGTTAAAAGCTCTGACATATGCTTCAAAAGGGGTTTGTCTTTATCCATGGAAGTTAGTTTCCAATTCAGTGGACATTTGGTCTTTAAAAAAATGGTGGGTCAAACCAATGAATTTAATGAACTCTCCAACACAAAGAAAGTGTTTTGCCATTTGAACCCCCATAAAGGCGGATAGGCAGGTCAGCAAAGTTCTTTCAAGAGGTTTGTACACATATGTGACAATGTTTAGAATGCAGACCTCTTCAGTGTCCCCATTGACAAGATTGTTCAAAGTGTTGAGGACGGCAGTGATGGTCCTGTCATCTGAGGTTTCGCTATTGTTCTCCCAATTTGAGCCAGTTCCTTTTTCACTGCCCAAAACACTCCCGGATAACAAAAGTCGAGGAATGCAAACCACATTTTCTACCTCTCAGAGTGACTGCCCAAGCAAAACCTTTTCGAGAAGGTCCTCAAATGTTTGTAGCGTACAGAAAGCAGTGTTTGACTTTTCTTTTTTACTTTTCACCTCCTCTGTGTTTTTCCCTTAAATCTTCCCTTCAATGGCCTGTCCTGCAGCATCTGCCTCCCACTTGTTCTGTCCATCCTTTGGGAAGAGATAGTGGGAGGAGTAGAGAGAGGGATCAAAAGGGAGGTACAGGATAGGATTAAAGGATGACGGATGGGAGGGAGTTTGATTGGAATCACCTGCTATTTGATGCCCATGCTTAAATCAATCGATTTTACTGTTTTTACACGGGAAATGTACTGTTGTTACTTCAAGAGTTGTTTCTAATATTTCAAAAAATAATATAGTTGGTGTAACTCGGTGTATCAGGTTGATTTAATCAAATTAAGTAGTTATTTTTAATGGAATAAACTAATTATTTGACTAGTATGAAAACTTTTCATTTTGCTACATAAAGCACATTTAAGAAATTTGGGAGCTGTTAATGTTCCGATGCAAAGGATCATGACTGAATTATTATATTACAGCTAAACTGATAACACACATTATTCTGAATAATAGAGTATATTGTACATTTGTGATATTTTACAATTACTGTATGTTATGCAGAACAAGGCATTAATATGTGGTTAAAAATAGTAATAAACAGTCAATATGTGACCCTGGACCACAAAACCAGTCATAAGTAGCAGGGTATATTAGTAGAAATAGTAGGCCCACATTGTATGGGTCAAAAATTATGAATTATTTTTTTATGCCAAAAATCATTAAGATATTAAGTAAAGATCATGTCCCGTATAGATATGTTGTACATTTCCTACTGTAAATTTATAAACATTTTGATTAGGTAAAACACATTACACTTCATTTGGACAACTTTAATGGCAATTTGTTTTATATTTATATTTTTCTTTTTTTTCGCACCCTTAGATTCCATATTTTCCAAGAGTAATCTTGGCCAATAGCAATTCTTGTCCGATCCAAACAAACCATATATCAATGGTAAGTTTATTTTAAAGTAAAATGCATGCTAACTAACGGGAATAGGTCCTTGAAATAAAGTATTCCCCATATTTAGAAAATAACAACGGGGTGAATAAACCTTTACAGTGGATGATTAATAAGTACTTTAATGTATAGATAAATTTCTTGTGAAAATGAAATAAAAATTCTGTCATTATTTACTCACACTCATGAAGTTTCAAGTCTGTTTAACTTTAAAAAATGAATACATTAGCTGAAATCTGTTATTGAGTAAATAATTGCTGAACTTTTCGTTCAAGTATTTTTAAGAGATTTATTCAAAAGTTATCATTTGCAACCAAGGTTGATCATTCAAATTTAAAAACATGTAATATATTATTTGACTTATTTATTCATGTATAATAACCTTTTTTTGGTACGTTTTGTTTGATGTAATGTGAAAGAAATGAGCTATAAATGGTAGACTAAATATTACAAAACACTAAATAAAAAGTGTGTTGTAGTGCTGGCCTATCACAGGGCAGACCTAAAGCTGCTTGCATTTATCAGACTATACAGAGATGGGTTGTACGGACAGAGGGCTGAAAGCTTCTCTCTCAGGGTAATAAATGAGAAATCTAAAAAGAGCCATTTGCATGTGCGATAAAAGCCCCCTGATTCATTTTCATAACCCAATATCCCCTTTTCTTCCCAAATCTCCATGGAGTGTTTTGTGTTTTAGAGCTGCCTTTTGTTTAACTTTTCCTTTGATTTTTTTTCTCCCTGGTTTCTTTCATTCCTGCATCTGACTTTTCCCCCTTTACTAATGACCAGGGCAACCGCTCTCTCTCTCTCTCTCTCTCTCTTTCTCACTCTGTGTGTGTGTGTGTTAAGTTATGACAACAGGCGACGCGGCAGAGAAGGCCTGTGCTTGGGGTATAAAATTTGTTGGGTGTGTTTTTGTGTGGCTGCAGTATGAACGGGTCAGTGGGCAAAAGCAGAGGCTCCCTGCCTTTCTGCAGATGCGCTCTATTGAGGGGTCGACACGCGGCGGGACGCAGTCCTGAGGAGGGGCCGTTGACGACCCCCTCCTCCTCTCTATCACCCTGGAAACCAGCTTTCAGTGGACCAGAGCAGACCAGGGGTGCAATGACACAGACCCGGATCCAGATGAAACCCGAACGGACCGCTGTGTGGCAAATAATACCCCATTTGTACCCAGTTTGTCTGACATAACAAGAGCCGCCGGTATCGCCATGACAGCTCGTCATGAGAACGACAGGCCTTATAAATGAGTATTGTATCCCGCGGCCAGCTTTCTCATGCATAGACCACACCAGAGAAACAACACAGAGACCGTACTTTCCGGTTTACAAATCAGACTTACACTTTGATGACTATATTTCAATGTCTAAACCATAAGTACAAAAGTTGTTATCTGGTTATTTAATATATTGTGTGAATATAACAGTAGATCATAATTCACTAGATACAGCACACAACCTACTGTGCCTGCAAAAAGTGTTCGTCATTACACTGGATAACAAAATATCAAAACAGGTCACATCAGAAAACTAATAGGCTTCTCCTCAGAAGTGAATTTTTTTTGGTTAAATGTTTGAAATAAGGTCTGTGGTGTACACTAGCTTAAGATATTTTAGGATATAAAATACATCCATCATACCCACTTCATAAAACGTTTAAAGAGAATGTTTTATATAAACACTGTAAGACTTATGGGAAGTTTAATGGTGACAACATTAAAGTCATGTGACCTCATTTATAGCCTATGTTTAACTCTACTGGCTAGTGCATTTGTAGATAATAACCATAACCATCATTACTTTACAGCCACATGATGAATCACAGTCCATCGTAAAACATAGCAATTACATGTTTATAGATGATTAACTATTAACTATGACATTTGCCTTAAAAAAAACTGATAATGTGTAGCTTAGTAAGGTAGTTGTTAAGTTTAGGTATGGAGCAGGGTTAAGGGATCTAAAATATGATCATGCAGAATAAGGTTAGAGCCAATAAGAAACAGCCAATAATGCATGCTAATAAGCAACTAATAAGTAAGAATCTGGCTTTTACTGTTTATTGTTGGTTTACAGTAAAATTGTGTCTATGATGTTAACCCATTTACAATTTTTATCATCAATGTAAAACAATTAATGTTAAACATTTTTACAGTGTTGGAACAATGTGACAAGTCATTAAAAAAGCCAATCTTGAGGTTGCTACGATTGAGCAACACTTTAATTTAAAGACCAATTCTCCCTATTAACTAGTTGCTTATCAGCATGCACATTACTAGCATATTGGCTGTTTATGATTACTTAGAGCATATATTAATCCCGTATTCTGCATGACTACATTTGTAGATGCCTTAATCCAGTGTATCTCCTTTTTCTCCAGGTCTCCCTCTGTGTGTGGTGGCTGTCTCTCTGTCTCTTGTTTCTTAGTATCTGTAAATATTAAAGGACTGCGTTACTGAACTCATGATCATCTCCAGCAAGAGCACCATCCGACGCCCGCGCCGCTAGAGTGCCCTCCGGAGGCCGCGCCAGAAGCCATTACACAATTACGGCCAGGAAAGCCGTTCCCTAATCCCGTTCCCAAATCACGGCCAGGAGAGCCATTCCAGTTCCCCGTGGATTACGTTCCGCCATTTTCGAGTCCTGTTCCAGAGTCACAGCCAGAAGAACTGTACCAGTTCCCCGCAGATTCCATTCCTCCATTTCCGAGTCCTGTTTCCGAGTCACGGTCAGGAGAGCCGTTCCAGTTCCCTGTGGATTCCGTTCCACCATTCTCGGCTCCCGTTACCGAGTCATGGCCAGGTGCGCTGATCCATAACCCTGACAATTCAGTTCCCGAGTCACAGCCAGGAGAGCCGTTCCAGTTCCCCACGGATTCCGTTTCGCCATTCCCGACCCCCGTTCCCGAGTCCCAGCCAGGAACACTGATCCTTAAGCCTGGGACTCCAGTTACCCAGTCACAGATTGGGGTGCCGTTCCCGATTCCGGTGGCCCCTGAGTTTGTGCTGCAAAAGCACCCCCCAGACAACCCACCAGACTTCTCTTCCCCAGAGCACCTAAACGAGTCATGGCCCGTACAGACTGGTCTCTTAACCAAAAAAAATTGTGGTGGGGGTGGGTGGGATGTTGACTTGGGCCTCTGAGATTCCTGATCGGCCATGGCCTCCTGTGACTCCTGAGCTGTTCTGGAGGCAATCCGGGACTCTGCCCCTTCCAGCCTCCAGGGTGCCCATCCTCCCTTCCTCTGTTGTGTTTGTTGTTGTGGTGGGTTTTGTTATGGCGCAAGGACGCGCCTTCTGGAGCGGGCCGTGGAGGAGGGCGTAATGTAACAGTCATGCTAGTCTCTGCACTCACCCAGTCACAATGTTCACCTTCCCCGGAGTTCTAATCACCGCCACCTGACACTCATCAACAGCACTTCAAATATAGCCACCACACCACAGTCAAACGTTGAATCTCGTTTGCACGAAGCTGGACCTGCTCTTTGAATTATTGCTATTGTGAAATACTCACCTGTGTATTTACCTTTATGCTCTCCTCCGTTCCAGTGTATCTCCTTCGTCTCCATGTCTCCCGGTGTGTGTGGCTGTCTCCTTGTCTCTCCGTCTCTCCAGCGTCTCTGTGATCCTCCTGCGTTTCCCAGTATCTGTAAATATTAAAGGACTGTGTTACTGAACTGATTATCATCTCCAGCGAACTTCCCACAAAGCTGTCTACTCACCATTTCCATTGTCCCCTCCTGTTGTGTCTCCACTGCTGTCATTAGTAAATATTGTTATTATTCTACTTACCTTCTGTCTTGTGTCCACTTCCATAACAGTTGCTGCTTTTGTCCATATTTTACCCTGCACTGGGTTGTATTTAACTCTGCATTTATTAGAGAGTACATACCCTAACCCTACCTAGTACTTTAACTTAACAACTAATTGCTAACTATTATGAATAAGGAGTTTATTGAGGAAAAGGTTATTTGTTAATAGTTAGTTAATAGTGAGAATTGGAGCTTAAAATAAAGTATGACCATTTTTTTTATATTGCTAATACTACTTTTTTTTAATAAAAGCAATAAACCTATTAGTTGCTCCATGTTACTTGGTTTTATCATAAATTTAAATGAACTTTGCCATGGACTTCTGCGTTCGTACTTTATATCTCTTACCTATGTAAAATCACCCAAGGCGTTTGTTAGAGAATCTGTGTATGTTACAGTTATGCTGGGCAAGTTCCCATGTGTAAGGCCCAGAGGTCATTTGGTCAGAGTTCACCATTTCTCTCACACTTAGTCAAAGACAGACAGACACATGCACGCACACACACACAGTCTCTGGGCAGGTGCAGCCCCTGAGAGAGAGGGATGGAGGCCCTTTGCCTCTCCCACCTCTTCACGCTGCTCAACCGCAAAATAAGAGGGGTGTGAAAGGGTGCACTCCAAAAAGCCATCACCTGCTCCCTACAATTTGACCAAACACTCGCTTAAATATGCACAGACATACATCCACCAATCCCTGCTCACCAAGAGCTGAGCAATCACTCTTCAGATTGGCAAAACATTAACATTCACACACATCAAGCATGGACAAGTTGGGGAGTTGGGGAGAAAAAACAAGGACAAACAAGAGATAGCCTTGTCTCAAAGGCAGTGCAAAGACGGGCCTTTCCTAAAATTATTGTTTTAAGGGAAACAATACAACTAATGACTGATTTAATATTTAAAAGACAATCACCAAATCAACCACTTAACCACTGACACTCACCTGATTCTATATGCGAATACATTTTAAGCATGTCTTCTGAGAGCATTTCTATGACCAAACATTCATCTGAAATGGCTTACCATACAAATTCAAACGAAATATGATCAAAATTGATGATTCAGAATTCCACAAAAAGTTTAGATTTCTTGACAAAAATGTAAATAAAATGTGGTCAAATAACGTAAAACTTGTATCCTGCAGACTCATCAAGTGTAAGTCAATGACGAGACGTCCTATTTCTAGAAAAGTGAGTTTAATGATACAAATAACTTAATTAACATGAAAATAAAATCTCAAAATATGGGTCAAATAATGCTCCATTGTCACTCAGCATACCGTAAATTCAGTGCTGGGAAGGTTACTTAAATGTAATAGGTTACAGATAAACAAGTAACTGTTTGAAATGTAATAAGTAGTTTAAATAATGTAACTGATTAAATGTGATTATTTTATTATTTTTTAAGTTTCTAATGAATGTTTTCAATTGTTTTTAATTTTCTAACATTAAAACAGGCACAGGTTAACAGTACACAACACTGATTAATGTCCGACTGTCAAAATCCTTGAGATAGCTTTAAGATTTTTCTTAGGTTAAATACTCATTTGAAATACTCATAAGAACAAGATATAGTCTAATAGATATGATACTGTTTTTGAAATCAAATCTTTGCATAGCAATGACAGGGAAAAAATGGTATCTAACAATTTCTTAAAAAATACACATATAAAATAAAACAGTTATTGAATAAGCTTGTGTCCTGTGTCATAAACTGGTGAAACATTGGTGTCTCTTAATCTTTCTTTTAAGTTGTCTTTGTTACAGTGCAATTATAATATCAATGAACTACATGGATTAATTATATGGTTAAGGTTATCATGGCTTGTCTTATAGGTTACTTGAATGTAATTATGCATGATTAATTGTTATTATAATAGTAAGTATGTAGAATGTGTAACAAGGACACCTTAAAATAAAGTGTTACTGAAATCAAATCTCTCTCTCTCTCTCTGTGTTTGTGTGTGTCTGTGTGTGAAAATATTCAGACATAACCCTTTGTAATCATAAACATTTTCATAAGTAACTGTAATTGAATTACATTTTTTTAGTAACTGTAACAGATTACAGTTACATTCATCTTTTCATTATGTAATCCTTTTACATGTAATTAGTTACTCCCCAACAAAGCATATATTTCTGTAAAAATAAAACAGCAAGTGGGCTATTCATTAGGTTTTTGTGGTTGGTCAAATGAAGAGTTTGTCTGTTTAAAAGAATGGGGAAGGGAATGTCAGTATTGTGTCTTTTTTTTTTTTTTTTGTCTCTTTAAATAAAAACACCTGTTGTTCTTAACATAGCCTGCAGCCTTCATTGTGATAGGCAGTTACAAAACCGGTAATCCAGATTAAGTATTCTGGAAAAATGTGTATATGATTGAAGGTTATCCAATCCAATATTGCTTTGAAAACAAGTATATTAAAAATAAGATTGCCTGTTCCTAGACAACATAGAATTTCCAAACATGGTTATGTCTGATTCAGATTAAACTTTTACTCCTGAGGAGTAGGGACTGAGAAAAAAGGACAAATGAGATGAATCTTAATCACAAAGGCAACACATGTAGAGGTTGAATTAAATCTTCCAGTGTCAGTTCTACAATAACACAACATAATTTTCAAGACACCCTAAAATAATTTTAAAGAACCACACATGAAACTAGTCATTTTATCGCAATACGCTTCACCAAATTCACATTCTTCATAAAAAACAGCAAAAAGCTTCAAACTGGCTTTCACCTCACTGAATGACAGAGGCGGTAAAGGAGAGTGGGAAATCAGGACAATTGAGCAAAATATTAGATGTAAAGGCACCAAATGGAGAGACGGAATGTTTTTTTCAATATTGGTTGTAAACAACTAGATAATAATGCAACAAACTTATTTTAAGCGTCCTAACGAAACTTCAAGACCAACCCAATCCTCAAGCCACAATAGAATTGACCAGAACGCTCACTTAAATATCAAAGTCTTCAAAGAACTCATTGCTAGTACGCATGCTTTAAGCATCCTTAATTTACATTGGTCATGGCCATAGAGTTCACTGAATTGCTTAGCCAAATGAAGGATGGGAGATATAGAGCGAGCAGTATCTTGTTTGCAAAGGCAACAGTTGGGAGATATAAGAAGACCTTTTCCAAAGGTACTTCTAAAATACACACAAACAACTGCATAATAATCGCCAAAATCCGAATATCAAAGTCTTCTAAGAGCCTGTTGCTGGTATTTGAGTGTCTGAACTTTACATTGGTCAAGGCCATAGAGTATGCAAGAGGAGGAGAAATGAGGAATCTTGGTCGCAAAGGTGACAGTTTGGAGAGATGGGAAGACATTTCCCCCCCAAAAACCCAGCTGCAGCATAAGCACCAACACAATTTACAAACCACGATACCACTGACTGAAACTCAGACACTTCAGCAAAGACAGCCAAAAGCCAAATATCAAAGTCTTCAAAGAGCCTATTGCTTGTATGCACGCTTTGAGCGTCTGAAATCTACATTGGTCATGGCCATAGAGTCTGATGAATCGGCTCGCCAAACGATGGACGGGAGTTAAAGGCGAGAGGAGGAGAAACGAGGAATCTCGGTCGGAAAGGCAAAAGTCTGGAAAGATGGGAGGACTTTTTCCAAAGTACACACAAGCAACTGCATCACAAGCACAAACTCAATCGACCAACCACAATACCATTGACTGAATCCCAGAATCTTCAGCAAAGACAACCAAAAGCCAAAAAATCAGTCTTCAAAGAGCCTATTGCTGGTATGCATGCTTTGAGCGTCTGAAATTTACATTGGTCATGGCCATAGAGTTTGCTGAATTGGCTGTGAGAAGAACAGAAAGCTAAAGAAGGAGGTGAGGGAGGTTGTGCTTTGACTCCTCGCTCCTCCCAGCTGCAGCCCAGCTGCCCCCCCCTCCATTGTGGCAGTGAGTGAGTGTGTCCTCCCGTTTAACAGTGCTGGAATGTCGCTCCTCCACACCACTGATGGATGAGACCTTGTTTCACACTCCTCTGCCCCTCCCTCTGAATGCTTCTTTCTCTCTTTTGGACCCTCTCTTCTTTCATCCGACTCTTTTATTGCAGAACCAATAAAAGTCACCCATCCTTCACTTTTTTTTTTTGGCGTATTTGAGTGTGTGTTGTGTCTTGGAGATGAGGGCTGTATGGAGAGTGTGTCGTGTGCATACAAACACCTACGCAAATTCAAATGAAAACCAGAGGCTTGAAAAATAAATTGTGGCCCCGTAAAGTATTTCGACTCTAAAGCTAGCAAAAAATTACAGTACAGAATAGATATTAAACGTGCATTCAGTAGATAACGTTAGCATCGCTTTTTGGTATTTAAATAACGATTCCACCATGGCGTTCGAAGCTGGATTTCCATCTTTCAACATGGATCAGCATGAACATTTTACATGTAAAGTCATGTACCATTCAAACTTGTATTTTGAAAAATTGTTAAGAAAACTTGAAAATTCAATGCAATGGGTCTCTCAACTGTCTTAAAACTTTACCTAAGTATTTTGTTCTATCATTTAGATTAACTTATTCACTAAATGCAAACTGCTTCATTTAATGAACAAATTCACTGATTTTCCCATTTTCTCTGCTAGTAAATCATAATATACAATATATAAGTGTTAGACTGTCTAATATTTAGCTTCTCGTTCGTTACAAAAATTTTGCGATGCTATGTGTTATTTATTTCACATATAGGACAGCTTTGAAAACATCATAAATCCACAGAAGAAGAAAAAAAAGCGTCTTTCACTGTAATTAAAATCACCATATAATATAATATGATTATATTATATTCTAATAGCATAATAATATTTTTTTGTTATAAAATAGTAGCAGAAACGACTGAGAAATTCTTTAATTTGTTTGCACATGCCACTTTGTATGACATTAAGTATTTAACGCTAATGGAATTCATACTCTTTTAAATGTAGCTTAACTGTCTGAATACTTTTTAGGGCCATTGTATACATTTATCTGCATATGAACCTTTTACAACTCTGACAAGATTAATTCAAATGGTTATGCACAATTTAAAACGAGGTCTTACCATTCAGTAAAATTCACAAGAGTTTAAATCGTTTATGTAAAATCATCATAACATTCTAATGTAATGCTTTGGCCTGGTGGGCGACTAATATGCTGAATTCAGCTTTGCTCAGCTCTAATGTGGCATCACTGTGACCCTCTGGATATAAAATGGTGTTTTATTGAGCAGCAGGTCAGCTCTGTTGGCTGACAGTTCCGTTGGGAAGTTTAAAGAGAGTTGTTTAAAAAGTATTATTAGAGAGCAGTTACACAACACACAGCTCACAAGAGCGCAACATTCCCACCAGAGTCAAAGCACTCGTATCAGTGAGTCATACTGAATCAACAGACGCAGTGCATGAATACACACGGGCGCACACACACGGCTGAAACACACTTTAGAAAAGAAATGAACACTTCAGCATGAAGAAATACACAAATTATACACAGAATGCAACATGACTACATTGTAAAGTAATGAAATATAGAAACATTTAGTAGATAAATGTTGTGTCTGCTATTCTGTTATTTATGCAATTATATAAGAAAACTGTCAGCAATGTCACTCTTTGAATTATTAAATTGTTATTGTTATTGTCAATTATATTTACTAAACAATAATATCAAGTACTGTGGCAAAATGGCTTCTGTTAGCATATGTGCGACATATGATATTTATTATAATGAGACATCTGAAAAATATGCAATGAAATATGTACTTTTACTAGGTCAGCAATCACATTTCAAATTTAGTGATTCATCAGGTTATTTCAAAGGTATTATATTTTAAAATATGTGACCCTGGTCCACAAAACTAATCTTAAGTAACACTGGTATATTTGTAATAACTGCCAACAATACATTGTATGGATCAAAATTATAGATTTTTTTTAATCATTACGATATTAAAGATCATGTTCCATGAATATATTTGTAAATTTCCTAACATAATTATATTAAAATGTAATTTATGAATAGTAATATGCATTGCTAAGAACTTTAAAGGCGATTTTCGTAATATTTAGATTTTTTTCCACAAACAAATATAGGAGTAACAAATATACTCCTGTCCTAACAAACCATACATCAATGGAAAGCTTATTTATTTAGCTTTCATATTATGTATAAATCTCAACTTAGAAAATTGACCTTTATGTTTGGTTTTGTGGTCCAGTGTCACATATTATGTTATTTTGCCACATGGTATAATGTTTGAGAGTGAAACAATGTCCCAGATTTCACACAATGTTGCTCCTCTTGGAGGATGATTGGCATTTTATTTAAAGGAATATTATGAAGAACTAGTGTGATAACATGATGTTAAGCTTAAAAAGAAATACTAATAACTGATAACATATTAAATATTCTCAAAGTTTTTTTTACTTGTATTCATAAAATTTCCAAGATTAACTTTATACCCTTTATACCAAGCAATTTCATTAAGACATTAAAAATGTAAATACAAATTTTACATGTCTATGTAACTAATTACTATTAATTACAAGAGTTAAATGCAAGTGGTAAATAAAATTGAAGCTCTTTCAGTAGCATCTGTTTGTCTGTGGTTCATTATCATATCACATACAAATTTGTGAATTTGTTAAACTTAAACATTTTAATTTATGCCCCAGTTTATAAAAAGATCAGAAATACTTTTGCAAGTAATCATTTACAAGCTTGACAGGCAAGAGAACAAAAAAGTTCAAAAGCAGAATTTTGAAGCTTGTACTTTTGTTGAAGCACTTTCTTTAATCTTTTTGTTTATTTTCAGCTGTGATATTTATTTATTTATTGGGTCTTTTTTTTCCTAGGCATTCAAATTATATGTGAGTTCATTTCAAGTCAAAAAAGCTTTAAGAACAATTTCCTGAATACTCTGTCTGACCCTTACATTCAGTTCCTCTTCCTGGAATATTGATGGAGAGATTAAGCAAAACTGCATATATTTATTTTTTATGTAGCTGCAAAAACTCTGGCTTTTGAGAGTGAGAATGTATTAATTTTAAGTGTTTATAGTGACAAATATGAGGCCGGAGTTGTTTTTATATATAGTCTTCTAAATAATGTGCAAAATTAAGAAATGTAGGAACATATGATTATTATTATTAGAATTATTATTACTACTACTATTATTACATGTTTTAAAGGTACAAGTTCATCTGTTTGAAAAATTTTAAAATTATCAATATTAATATTATCTACTCAAAAATGTTTCTAATTGCTATTAGAAAGTGAACTAGTGTGATTTCCATTTTAAGCAAATGTCTTATTCTACATCCCTAACCATACCCAATACCTAAACATAACAACTACCTTACTAACTATTAATAAGCAGCAAAATAGGAATTTATTAAGGGAAAAATAATGTTCCCTATTCTAAAGTGTTACCAATTGTCCTTGTATAATGGAACTCTTCACACAGCTAAGGATGTAAGATAATGGATAGAAACAGGGATGTTTTAATTCATTTTGTTTAAATAATTTTTACAATGTAATTGTGTTGCCCTATTAATGTCTGCAGGTTTTCTGGAAGTTCAACGAATGTCTAGAAGATGTATATAGACTGACTAAAATATCTTCAGCTGAATGTTACTACGTCGCCCCCTGTTGATAAACCAAAGCAACAGCAATTAAGGTACTAGATCATGGTACTTTGTTGAAGCTAATGCTTGCAGTCATCTCCGCGGGACTGATTCACCATTAGGTCTACTTTGCTGTAATGCCATTTTAAATTATTGGGGGAAAGGTTCCAGCGTCCCAGAATCAGCTGCATTAGCGCGCTAACAGCACTGAAATACACACTTGACAGTCCTCATCCACATCGGTACCAAAGTAATCTCACAACATCTGTTACTATGAATATCATAGTTCTGCGAGTAGTGCTTGTGTGTCAGTATGCATATCTCTCTGCGAGTGCGTGAGCGAGCGCATAACTGCACAAGAAGGCATACGTGTGTGTGTGCGTGCGTGCCCGCGTGTGTTTTGTCTGTCAGTCAGTCCAATCCTTGTAAAACCACTTGAAGCAGAGAGAAATGTGATTGGGCATTAGAAACATAAAAGGGAAACA
The DNA here is from genome assembly GCA_032359395.1 of Enteromius anoplus. Taxonomy (NCBI): domain Eukaryota; kingdom Metazoa; phylum Chordata; class Actinopteri; order Cypriniformes; family Cyprinidae; genus Enteromius; species Enteromius anoplus. Next base: position 20,959,628 of record JAUMHG010000038.1, read on the forward strand.
AGGGCAGTAATGAATTTAGGGAAAATGAACCCTAATGGCACTGGCATTACTCGTGTTCCATATAACAAATTATTGGAAATTTGACAAGCACACCAATTTAACTCCTCATGTCTGCCGGGAGCTCGACGGAGTCCTCTTCGCCTCGCCACAGCAAGACAATTTCGGCTCATTTTCCTATTTATAACAATAGAACCAGCCATTAAGACAAATTAATGTCATTATCAAGTCCCTATGAAAATGACAACTACCGGCGTTTCGAGCAGCTTTAGTGGCTATTCACGATAATGAAATCCGCTGTACAGCTACTGAAAAGAAACACTCCAAGTAATTATTTTCTAGTAGCTTGTTTGTCTGCCGGCCGTTCGTTTGCTTTCAGCTCAATTATCGGTGCGAGCGGTGGCGTGGAGGCGCGGAGAGAGCGGTACGGGCCGCCGAGCGAGAGGCCTAATTGGGCAATTACCGTCCCGTTCCAGGGCTTTTAGCTCGAGCTGAGTGGGGAGAGCGAGCGCGCGGCCCGGAGTACTCCACAGAGCTACACACAGACACACACACACTCGGATACTCACGCAGACAGACGCCAACAGAGAGTGAGACACGCGAACGCCGCCATCATCACCACACCCACATAAAAGTCTGCATAGGACGCCGATAACAGAGACGGGTTACGTGAACCCGTGTCAGGCTAAGTGAACTTGCGATTAGTTTTCAAAATAGCATCATTAGGCCTTCTGTTCTGTAACAGTGATGTATAATGCTGAAGAAAGTGGATTCCCCGACCTACGCAGTAAAAAGTGAAACTGTTAACTTGAGGAGCTTTTTCTACATCTGACTTTGGTTTGGTGTAGCCTAGCCCAAGGGTCTGGTCTGCAACCTTGACGAAATTTACATTTGTTTAATTCTAATGCAAGTTGTTGATCTTATTGCACACTTTTCATTAATTCATTTTCCATTTTTTATGACCTTGTAATTTAAAAAAAATAGCCTTTCAAAACTTCAGGTGAAACAGCAGACCTCTCTCGGGTAATGTAGGCATGGCTATGTTTCTTTCCATCTACTCTCAATTTCAATCAACCCATTAAACCAAATCCCTGTAACCAGCCTATTCTCTGATAATATGTTTCACTTACTTGTACATCACTATATGACAAAACAGATTTTATGCAAACGTCTTTTGTGACCTAAGGCTGCCTTTTCATTGCTTTTTACAAACAACTGGCTATAGATAGTGTTGAATTTGTAAAAAAAAAAAAATTAAAATGTGAAGATAAATACAATAGGCTACCATTAGTTCTATCAATATTTTTTTTTTCTTTTTTGTCTGTCATAAATGTAAAAACTTTTGTAGAAAGGATGGTAAAACAAATATAATGTATATTTAGTTTAGTTAAAAATTAAAATTAGGCAATCAAGCTTAACATCATGGTGAATATGAAAACAGAAACACAGTGGCTTTATGAACAATTTTATAGTTCATTACAACTGCCATGATTGAATTGTGATAATTGTATCCAGAGGTTTCAAACAGTGAACATTTAGATCAACAGCGATTCAATCACCGCAGAGTGCATATCTGAGCTTAGATTTCTAGTAGTGACCACTTTTGTCTCTGCACTGCTCTTGATAGTTTCTTCATTGTCTTAATTGTTCAAATCTTTGGCTGGTAAGTAACTCCCCTGCATTGCAGCTATTAGGCCATAAATTAATCTAACTTATTGTCCCTTTCTTTCTTCCATTCTCTTTTCTGTCTGCTCCTGTCACATTTATTCTCTAAATTATTCTTTGTATTTATTCGTTTTATATTTTCTCTCATTCTGTTTCTCTCATCCTCTCGTTCTCTCTCTTTCTCTCTCTGGATCAGAGTGCATGTGTTAATTAAACACTCTTTCAGATCATTTGCTGCCTAAAGTGGCTCCAGAGGCAGAAGCCATTAGGTAGAAAGCCCTGCTATCTGCATCTCCCACATTTATTAAAGTGAAATTCATCCTGTAATTACCCGCCTCTGCGTTGCCCCACGTTTGCCACTCACCTCCACCATCAACACCTGCCCAGCGCGACACCTTGTGCTATTTCCCATCATGCCACAGGGCCAATTAGACCTTGCGGACCCCACAAGCCGCTGAGAGCTGGCTAATTATGTTAATACAAAAAAAATCATTCCACTGATAAAGGATCATTATGTAAAAATAACAGCTAATGAAATGTTACCTTTGATTTTATTTGGATTAAAACAGTTGGAGGCACAATGAAGTACTGATATAAATCGCAATATGTTGAGAGCACTGTAGTGCTTGACAAGGAAGGATTTCTTTCTTATTTCATAAGCATTTCAAGAGGGGATTGATGCTTTTTTATTCAAGCTGTTGAAACGAGTTTTGGTTGATGAGGGACAATTTACATCAGTGGTTCTCAACCTTTTTGAATCCCAAGGCCTGTCTTTGTCCAAGAAAATATTTGAAGACCTTCCTATCTACGCTGATATTTATCTCTGGTATTTATATAGTATTATATAAACAAACACAGATTTTTAAGCCTTTTAATGAAGATTCAAATTTAAATAATTCGAAGACATATTTTGGCCCCTCTGGAGGTTTGCTGACGCCCCCTAGAGGGGTCCCATTTCCCTGTTGCAAACACTTAATTACATTCTACAAAACAGCTGTTCTAAATGGTTCTTAACCATTTTACAGTTAAACTGTCAATTCTGGACAGATATAAATGATAACACTTTCAGTGAAAAATTACAGATTGGACTGTTTTTTCCTAATGATCTGTGCATATTTTTCTCTTGATTCAGATAAAAGAAGATTTTCACTGGAGAAAGTAGCAGTGTGCTAAAAATAGTAAAACGTTCATTTTCAATTAAAAACAAAACAAAAAATGTTTTCACATCACAGAACCTTAATTAATGGACTGGAGTTGTGTGGCTTACGGATTATTGTAATGTTTTTATTTGCAGTTTGAACTCATTCTGGTGGCACCGATTCACTGCAGAGGATCCTCTGGTAAGCAAGTGATGGTTTAATGGCTGAGTAAATTTTTTTTAGCACATTTTAGGTGTTTGGTGAACTACTGCTTTAACAGGATAGCTCACTTGGAGAGTTCTGTGCTAAAACTAACACACACCTATATGATTTTTTTTTTTTTTTTTTTTTAGAACACAAATGCCTCTTTTTGTTTTTTTGTATATATATATGAAAAGAATGGTGTCTTAGGTCCAGTAAGTTACTTTGTGGTTTGAAACAGCACGAATGTCAATAAATTACTTTTATCAATTTATAGATGAACCATCCATTTAGATTACTGGTATTTAACTGGTATTACTGGTATTTATGTTCTTAAAAAGTGTTTTAGAATTATGCATTCTCCAGTTAAAATTGTTTTATATCTTATTTTTCTCTACAGTTTAAATAAGTATGCTTTATTTAACAGTTCCATTCCTGGTTTCTGGTTGTGTGTTTTTTTTTTGTTTTTTTTTACATATTTATGTTGTATTATTTGTTCAAATCAAGCATAAAAGCTTTGTAGTTCCCCAGAGGAATATTCTATCCTAGCCTGACAAAATCTCTTTAGACATGTCACTCAAAATACTGTTAATAGTCTAACAAAGACGTGCTGCATGAGCAACAAACAAAGACTCATACAAACCAAAAACAGAGAGATGCTGAAAAGAAGGCAGTGTTTAGAGTAGTATAAGATTCCCTTTCGACAAGATACTGTGCAACTTCTGTATGGTAACATCCTTTTTGTTTGAAAGGTGTGCCACTATGCAGGGTGCCCGTTAGAAGAACTGGTATCCTTGCGCTAATTAGCAAACTAGGAAGCTCCTAAGGCTGCTTCATGAATGCTCTTTCTGCAAGCGCATCTTTCTCTAGGCGCAGTCAAGCGTGTACAATTATCCACCTGCTGCTCACAGGCGGCACATTTTTTTGTCAACCATCTCCTTTGCAACGAAGTTCTTTCTCCAAACATTTGTGGTTCGTGCCCTCACGGCTTCTTTAATCTAAAGTCCCAATTGCTGAATAGACTGGAGGTTCATCATTATGCACTTTAGCTGTGTAATAAAGGGCAGCATTGTTAAATTTGGTCTCATTGCGGTAGCAATCTAACTTTTAAAATTACTCCTACATTTAACAGGTTAAAGAAGAAAATTACACCATTACTAAATAGACTCAAACATTACCAAATAAAATGAGCAGTGCAATTATACACATTTTTTTTAACTAAAATACTTTAGTAAAAAAAAAAAAAAAAAAAAAAAATTTTTGGAGAGCACAATTACACACCCAACCCCCACAAAATAAAAAGAATAGTCCTATTCTACTGTTCTCTTTTAAATTTAGGCTTTTTTTTCTTCGCCTTTCTCTCTATTCCTGCCTGCTTTTTGAAACTCAAACCTTGTTGATGGAAACATAACAAGGGCCTCCGCTATGGCCTATGACCTCAGCCTCTTTGCACTTCCTGTGCCCAGCTCTCTGATGGGAGGGATCTGTCGGTGCACCTGCAGTTGGGCAGGTGACAGAGGAAATTCTGGGTGAAATGGAGCCTTAGAAACACAGCAGCTTCTCTCTGACACGAAGGTTAAAACCATTGAGAACAGCAAAGATTAGAGGCTCTTTGTACCCATCAGCGTTAAACAAATTAATCTATTGCTGTTCAGCTGACTGTAAAATCTCTAGATTTACTGTTTCAATGCAGCTAAGGCCTAAGCCACTGGGTCAACCCATGCTGCCTTTCCCACAATGTCTAAAACACATATTAGAAAGCCTTTACAAAGTTTTTGTCTGCTTTTCAGGAGTAAGTATATTAAAAGAGCTGTATGCAAGTATTAGGGGAGATTCATTTTCAATAAATAAATAATAATAAATAAATTGCAAACACAGACAAAATAATAATTACAATTAAATAGTAAATAATAACAATTTTGTAATTCACAAACACCAGAAACAAACTATTGTTTCATTTAGCATTATTTAAAATATGTTGCAAAAAAAATAAAATAAAACAAATCTGGCACAAAATATAAAATAGTTACTGTTATTATGAAGCTGGTTATGCCGTAGTTTATTTAATTTTATTTATTTTTTGTCAATGAAGGCTTGGAAAAAGTGGCAAGGGAGCAGTACAAAGGTACAATGAAGACCAATGAGCGCCGTGGCCCGGGTCAAATTGTGTCAACTCGAGTTAAGCACAGACGAGCGCGCAGAAACTGACCCACGTGAGCTCAGTCTTTTAACGCTATGATATGTTATTCAGACCTCTTTAGTAATTAAAACGCACGTTTATATTAAAATGAAATAAGCTACTAATTATTATTATTATTATAGTTGTTGCTTCAAACGTTCAATAAAAATGCGGGAAGAAATGCGAAAAATAAGAGGGTATCCCTTAAACAAATCTAGTATTTTTAGTCCACTAGCCTATTATAAACAATTTTTCCTGCAAGATATACTTTTTTTCTCACGCTGCATGTTATATATTCAGAAAGGACCGAAATCACGCTTGCTGTTAGCAATATTGCGCTCCTTTTCAAAATACACCGACAAATCAGACAATTACATAACATTTAAAATTACACCACTGCACTGCAGCGGCGCGTTGGTGTGACGTCACGTGTATGCGCCAATACATGTTTGTCAGTCGAAGTCACTTGCTTTAATGTTTCTAATTGTACATATTCGTTTCGAGGACAGGTTTGGTGTTTATTATCCAGATTATTTGTCTTGAAACCACCTGCTGATATAATTTTCTTCGTCTTTGTCATCGGTCCCGAACGACTCTGTTAGTGTAAGTACCTTCGGTCAGTTTAGTGTTTGTTAGTTCAAATCTGAAGAACCCAAACGTTAATCAAAAACTGAGCAAATGGTTTTAAGTAGTATTGTATATTTTGTATAAGGTATGCTTTGAATAAGTTTTTCGTTTTACTCGTTATTTTTTGCATATTTAATTTGCTCTCATGTAAAAAAAGCTTGGAATGATTTAACGTGAGATTTTTTTAAATGTTTTTGAAATAGCCTCTTATGTTGATAAAGTCTGCATTCTCGGTTGTAATATGTATTTTTTATAAATGCAATTTATTCCTGTAATGTATATTATCATGTGATGCTTAAAACTGTACATTACACTTATATTTGAAATGTATTTACAATTTTTTACAGTTTATTTCATCAAAATAAATATAAGTTATAAGTTAAGGAACTTTTTAAAAAAATCTTAAAAATTTGACTTTTGACCAGTTGTGAATACTGACATTAAAATCTGAGGTGGACTAAAAACTTACAGACACTTATATGTTCATGACACTCTCTTCTAGGATGTCTTTGGGTTTCCTGAAGTTTGTTGTAAGCCGCAGCCCTCTTCGACCCATCAGCCTGGTCTTCTCACGTCTGGCAAAGAGTCCACCAACCCTCATGCCAGCATGTTCTGGCCACATTGTCTCGCCCTGGCTATGTATGTCCTTCTCCACAGGCACTGAGAGCGGGAGCAACAGTTTGACAGATGATGTCCAGAAGGAAACTAAAAAGTCGGATCTGAGAGCACGAGTCACTTTTGGCAGTGTGGGCAGGAAGATTGGTCAGCGCCATATAAAGTTATTGGGTGAGGACGGAGAGGAACTGGGTACAATGCACCGTGCTGATGTCATACGAATGATGGACGAAACAGGGCTGAGGCTTGTTGCCATAAATGACAATTGCGATCCTCCGTTATACAGACTGATGAAAGGGAAACAGATCCACGAAGAGCAGATGAAACTTAGAGAGACACAGAAAGACAAGAAAGGTACGTTTCAGTCAAAAAAATAAAAAGCTGAATATATGAACAAAGCTGTAATATCTCAGTAATACTACAGTGAGAATCAGACTCCAATATTTAGAAAAATAAACTTCAAGTGAAATTTTTTTGAATGAGCTACTTTGTCTTGAAAGTTGCAAGTGTACGATTTCTGTTTCTTTAGCTCCTTAATTTGCTTCATTGAAGAAACTACCTCTTTCCTATCTCCTGCATTCGAATGCAAGCTCATTTCTGTTTCATGTGAAATTTGATGTATATCATTTGTTAAAAAAAATAGAAGGGTCATATTAAGCCTAACATTATTATATACCACTCTGACCTTTTTGGTATGTATCTGTAGGGCCTGTCCAATCAAAGGAGCTGACCTTTTCTTCCGATATCTCCCTTCATGACTTGGACACTAAATTGCGGCAAGTTGTCAGCTGGCTGGAAAAAAACAACCATGTCAGACTCACTGTCAGAGCAAGAACTGACGGTGGCACACCACTGGTATGGAAACAGAATATGACTTTCATTTGCATGCATTTAATAATTGAGTACCTTTTCAGTTGCACATCAGCTATGTTTTTGTCGTTTAAAATAGATAATTTCAGTGCACCAAGAAAGCTTCAGGTTGAAGGAATGTCCCAGAATCCAGATTTGACAAACATTTTAAAGTAAATTTAAATAAAGAAACTGATTCTGGAAAGCTATTTTTTACTTGCTATACTATGATTTACCAGCCAATATATTCAGCTCTTAATCTCAAAGCATTTATATATACATCTTCCACACAAAAATGTGAGCTATTTAAGCTCAAGTTTGTGTAAGTCATCCTTTTACCAGTGAGATTACCATTCTGGATTATGAACTGATGGAAGCTATTTATTATCAATTCTGGAATCATTGTGTGCATTTGTTCTACTTCAATGACTTATGCTATAAAATTGCAGTGTAACAGCATGGTTGCACGCTTGAGTGATCTTGTCATCCCTAAACATTGCTTGAAAAGTAGGGTGCAACCAATCCTTAAATACTGGTTTACAGTTCATACACAGTTTAGAGTTTATTTAAACACAAATTCATTGTATAAATGTAAATATACAACCAACACAACGCCATTTACTATTAAACTAACAGACCAGTGCTGCTTTAAAAATGGACAGGTACAATCCATTCCTAAAAAAATATTCTTTTTTTTCTTCTTCTTGTAAACAGGACAAAGTCTTAACACAAATGGTGGAGAGGATATCAGTGCCTGTTGGCTTTATATCAAAACCTTCTGTAGTTCGTAGAGGTCGTGCTGCCATGTGTGTCCTTCGGCTCGCTTCGCTTAAAGAACTGCAGAAAAAGGGAGCAGAGACTTCGAACAAGAATTTAAAACCTGACTCAGAGACACCAGCATCTCTTCGCAACTCCTCTACAGAGGACCCAAAAGACTAAAGCAACAATAAAAGTCTATGCAAATTTCAATACAAAAGTGTATATTTTTTTTTCCCTGCAGTTTTGGAAATTGTGCTTTAGAAAAGTTACTCTCAGCTACTGGACTCTACACTAACAGCGGTTCAAGAAGGTGAACCACTGCATTTGCAGGGTCACTGAGTTCAGAATAAATGAATTCTGTTTGGCTGACAACACTTTCTGATTGCATGGGCTCAGAACTATGGGAGATTTCTGAAAAGTCTGGTTTTGTAATTTTAAAACTTTCAGAGCTGCAAGAATGCAGCTGAGCAACAAATGGATGATTCAATGTAGCTTCTGATTGGCTACAATGTGACTCTAAAGATACACCTGAATGTGATGCTTTTGCTTGATGTTTGTTTTTTGGTTTGTGACCACTCAGACGGGATGCCAGGGAGCGTTTTGGGCGGGGTTTCATCTGAAAGAGACAATAAGGTCCGTTTTTTTCAATAAAAAAAAAACAAATACATGCCGTTTCAAATTCTCCAACCTCTGATTCAGCTGAACAATATGTTACCTGTTTCTTTTCAGGATCATGAACCACACCATGGCGCAGTAAACTTTGCTGCAGAAAAAAAAATATATGAAAAAATGATTAAAATTATATTATCAAAAAATATTGCAATTGTATTATTTATTTTGTATTTTTTAGATGTCTCCAAATCTTTAGTAAGACAGCACAAATTGGCCAGCTTACTGATCTAACAATATTAAATTAAAAAATATTAGGAAATAAGAAAGCAATGTGAAAAAAACAAAAAAACTTGGCATTCAATCAAGTCACATTTTAACATGACTGAGAAAAGCTGCCCTGTAATGACTTATGAAATGACTTATGACAATGAAACACGTTTAGAATGTAGATTTCGTTGAACCATTTCACTGCGTATGAAGTAGAAAAAAAAAACTAGTTAATAGTGTGGAGGAAACACTACACAACATTGAGCAAACTCATCAGCTTGTAGTTTACTAATAATCCTGAACAGCTAGGGTTGGAGCTAAAATTTGCAGAACAGTGGCGCTCGAGGTCCAGGGCTGAGAAAGCCTGCTATAGACTGTAATTCTGTTGTGACACAACATGCAGTTGTGTGAAAGCCCTTTTTCTCGACAAAGTGTTTCCAAACTATTTTTTTCTTCCCCTCAAAACTTGAATAATAGAATTTATGCACCAAAATTGAAACAACAAAAGAATGCTTTCATAATTTTTTTATCTGAATTTTAGCACTTTTCATTTCCATTTATGCATTAAACGTCTTGATTAATAGTTTGATTTATTTATTTTGCCTTAACCCTAAATGAGACAGAACTCAGATGATGGGAAAGCACTGTTACCTTCATGGAAAAGGACTTGCCACAGCCAGGGTGAGTGCAGATGAAGGAGCGCTGCTCTTCATGGAAAGACAGTATGTGGCTCTGCAGGTTGAATGCAGTTGTGTATGAGCGGGTACATCCATCTCTTGGGCAGTGGAACACCATGCGCTCTTCAGAGTGAACATGTTGATGCTGCTTCAGGAACCAGCTATCCCTGAAGGTTTTCTTACACTGATCACACTCTACCCTGACTGAACACACACACAAAAAGAAATATTTAGTAACATTCTGTTAAGTTAGGCTATTTACATTCAGAACAAGACATGGGATTACCAATATGAACTTTTTTGTGGTTTGTCATCTCTGTCCAGTTCTTTCCCACAAATGAGCAGCCCTCCTCAGTGCAAGAATAGCCTGCAAAATTATGACAGTGTGTTAGGTCTAATGAATTAACGAGCCAAAAGAAAGGAGATAACCTTGTGTTTTAGCATCATTCTCACAAAGCTAATGTATGGGAGCAAGAGACTATTTTTCAAAACTGTGAAGAATTTCAATTTATTAGCTGCTATAGGTAAATGATAAGGAAAATAAAAGTGCTGTCAATGGTATTTGTGCCACATGAGGATAAAAAAAAAAAAAAAAAAATAGGCAACACTTTATTTTGATAGTCCACTTTAGATATTTGACTAACAGTAAGTAACTTTCCAACTACATGTCAACTAGTAGTCATTAGAGTATTAGTAGACTGTCTACTTAATATCTCCTATATCTATTTTCATGGTTTCACAACACACTACACACATACTATCAGAAACTTTACATGTATATGTTAACTTATTCTACTAACCGTAAACCTACCCTAACAGTCCACTCTGAGAGTGGACATGTAGTTGTGACTTAATGAAAATTAGTTGACATGTGGTTACAAAGTTACTTATAGTCAGTAGAATTTCTAAGTGGACTATCGGGGAAAAAAAGTGTAACCAAAAAATAAATAAATTATATATACGTAGAAAGAGTGTAACCAGAGTTTTCTTAAAATTATAATCTTGAATTTTACAGAAAAGATAGTCCTGCAGGTTCGGAATGAACAACTGAACCACTCCTTTATGACAACAAAAAGCAGAGGACATACCTTTGTGTACCTTCTCATGACGCTTCAGTTTACCACGTTGTGAAAACCGTCTCTCACAGCCTTCATGTGAACACCTGATGATCAGAGAAATTGTAAGGAACGTCAAATGAAATACACAGTTTTAAAGTGATATATTACACTAGTTTACTGAAAGAGTTCATTAATGACAAAATAAAGAAACATGGGATGAAAGAGAGTAAGAAGTCTTACAAGAATGGTTGTAACTGGGTGTGTGTACACTCATGGCTTTTCAGCTGGTTATTTTTCTTGAATGCTTTGCCACATCCTTCAAATGTGCACTAGAAAAAACATTAGAAATATAAACACATAAAAAGTCAGCCCTTAAAGTTACATTACATCATGTTACTGAACAATATTTACATTTAGATTAGATTTGTTGATCGTGTGTTTTTTGGCTTTACGAGTCTAGTGTAGATATTTAATTCAGTCCTCAAAAACACTATGTTACTTTTTAAAATGCCTTTATATTTACTTACAATGTACTGTTTTGTCTCTTGTCTGTGGATACGTGAAATGTGTTTCTTTAAGTTGGAGTTTGTGGTGAATCCATCCTTGCATCCGTCCTCCGTGCATCTATTAACATAGTAAATTACAGTCTATGCTATTAAACTTACACTTACAAAAAAAAAAAAAAAACTCACTTACCTGTAAGGTCTGTCGCCGGTATGTGTCAGCATATGACGAGCAAGATGATATTTCGTGCAGAACGATTTGCTGCACCCGTTATACTCGCACGTAAATGGCCTCTGCAATCAATCAATAAATAAATAAACGTAACGTGCTTCCTTTGAACTAGCGACAAACGACATTTTGTTTAAATGAGTTTATTCTCGTTAAAAATGGCTTTCAGAATGTCTCATACATTGACACACAAACTCAAACGATTAATTTAAACGAAACTTCTTTACACAGTCTCTGCTCACATGTTAGCCCCGCGCTTAACTTACCTCCCCTGTATGTTTGCAGAGATGCGCTTCTAGCTTCCATGCTTTGTTGTACGACGCCTTACAGTCAGGAAACGAACAAATAAATGTTGCGCTAGGTTTAACGTTAATTTCATGCATTGTCATACGTTTATCTACAAGGTATGGAGCTACCGCACGTGCGCCTTCATTTTGATAGCCTACGAAACAGCTGACGTCACAACGTACGTCAGCAATACAATGACAGATCCTGTATGGAACCCCAGTGAGGTCAAAAGCTTAAAAATGCGCGAAAACACAACACAAAAATATTCGTAATCGTAGTATTGTATAATTAACATGAAATATGTAATATTAATATACATATTTATTATTATATCCTATAATATTAATATTTTATGTGAATATCATAGTTTTAATTTTAATAATGCATAACCTACCTGATCATAATACTTTGTATTATATCATGTAATCCAATTCCCAAACTTTCATATTGGCATTCTTTTCCAGTGGTAGATCAAGTACATAAATCAAGTAACAAAAAAAAACAGCTCAAATGGAATCGCAATTCCTTATACATTTGAATTTCTGACATCTACACGGAAAACCGACAATCATTGTCACTGGCAGAACTACTAAACGATTGTACTGGAAGGTGATATCACTCCCACTCCACTAAAGGCAGCTGCCAGATACAGTGATTATCCATTACTAACAACAGGACACAAGAAGTCGATATTCACTATTAACCAAAGGCTTTTCCCCTTTATGAAAAGTCACTGTTTACACTCCAATTAATGGAAGGGAGTCAACAGACAATTCTACACTTATTTATTTGCCACCTACATCTTATTCCTAGTGGAGCACCTGCCTCAAGATCACTCTGTTTTTGATAGCTGCTTGATTGTTACCCAAATTTTGAAGTTACTGTACTCTGACTTTGTATTGTCTTCAAAAAGTAAGAAGTCACACCTAAGCAAAAGGCAGTAACTTCCACATTATCTATATTTAGTTGCTGATCACCAAAATTATTATCATAGTAATAGTAATCCCTATAAAATCTAGTGATCATGGACTGCCGCATCAACTAAAAGTATGGAAGGATAAGATCAGATAATGAAAACTGAAACATATAGGGGCTTTAATACATACAGACTAAACAGGCCCTGCATCCCAATGTGCATACTCTCCACCATTTGCCTAAATAGTATAGAAAATTGCTAATATCACATAGAATTAAGGGTGGATAGTGTGCGCATTGAGACTAGGGTTGCCACCTTCAACTAGACAACCAGCCCTGCATCTGGAGAGTCTTGTATTCAAAGGGCAGATGTGAGCTCAAGATGTTTTAAACCATGCAGGTTTAGTGCATGCTGCGCTTACATGAATATGCTTCAATGGCTGGCATTCTGAAGACTCCGTTGCAATGGAAACAAAGATGCCAAAATGCCATCAGGCTCAAATGAACATATTTAAATATGCATTGGCCTTTGTAAAATATGGGGCAAGTCACGTCCCATATTGATTTGATACAGGACTCATCATTTTATCTTTAATTAAAAATTCTGTATTTTAAGGGATGGGTGGCAACCCCAATTTGAGAAGAAGGGAGGGTAAAAAGACACAGTTGAGAACAAGCAAGTAACTAATCAAAGAAATTACAATGAATTATAAGACCAAAACAAGAAACTGAAAAGGGAATAGTTTGTAAGTTTGTCTGTAACAAAACAGACTTTGTTTTACAACTAACTTACCTGAAACAAAAATAGAAATAAAAATACAAATTAGCTTACCTTCCTCCTGAAGAGTGAAAAAGGTATATGAAAATAAATGGCGTCTAATCCCCTACTTCCCATGTAAGAAAAGTTAACAGGTTAAGAGATATTTACAGAGCTTACATGCAGCCAAATCAGAATCCACATCTTAGTCAAATAGGCAAGATAAACAGTCAAATCTGTCAGATGATCAGATGAGTAAATCCGAACTGGTTTTACAGAAGCAACACAAAAACAATAATACTCAAACTCTCCTTCTCTCTCTGGTCCAACACTCAGAGACAAAACAATGGAAAATACAACAATCAGAGCATCAAAGTACGACCGAATTCAACAAAGCTCAAAGGAGGCCCTCTGAGTTTTTGGGGCGGTCCTTATATCAGGATAGGATGCAGAGCAGAACCATTCGCAACTCCAGCTTATAACCAGGCCACACCAACCTTTAACAGACACAGGTCCAAACACACAGGAGCAGAGAGATATCACAGATACAAACAGAAATTTCAGATTTCAGATTTTGAATAGTTATGCATCTCCCCCATTATGCCAGTTCATAACTTCAGAATGGCAGAGTAACAAGAGCAATTATTAGAGGAGACTGTGGTGTAAAGTTTAGGTGTAATATTTGGATGTTAGTCTTTTCAGTTAGAGCCACTATTGGGATACTACACTTCATGAATTTAGGAATAGTACAAATTATTCAACATTTCAATACACACTAAATGAGTGGTTAAAAGTAAATCAACATTGTAACGTGTTTATTTATTATAAATAAAAATAAAAGTAAAGAAAAAGAGAAAAATAAAGATTAACATTTAGCCAATTGTCATGCTGCTGCGAATGAAACACATAAACATGATCAATGCAAATAGTTTTCAATAATAAATAACAGGACAGGAAAGACAGGCAGGAACTCACATAGGGACGTAGTAGTCCTGACGAAGGAACACAGGAACTGAGTGAGGAGCCATGGTGGAGAAAGCGTTGCTGACTCCAGTGGGCCAACCAATGACGGTGGAGCAGGTAGTGGTGGAGTCCGAGGCAGAGGGCCAAGGCGAGAAGAACCTGACAGAGCCAGAGGGATGATCTGTCTTATGGTCAGAAACAGATCAAGGTGGAGCAGAAGGGATAAGGGAGCCTGGCAGAGCTGGTGGACTGACGGGCCCCAGGTGGAGAGGAGGGAGCTAGGAGCTATGGTAGAGCCATTGGGTCGAAGGGCTGAGGCGAAGACCAGGACTCAGAGTCTGGAGTTGGAGACGAGGGATTCTCCAGCCACAATGCCAATGGAGAATGGCAGACCCATGGTAACCCATAATCTCCCAGCATAGATGGTGAGTGGAGGGGCGGCCAGGAGACAGCAGTGATGATGGTGAATACTAATATAGAGGAGGTGGGAGAGGAAGGCTAAACAGGAGTTCAGAATGTCCAGGGGGTTTAGGAATGGTTTGTGCTTCCCACACACAGCACAAGGTCACTTCCCACTCTGGGAGTGTTTCAGGACTGGCAGAGAGTTCAGAACAGGCTGATCTTTCAGGGCAGGCAAACAGTTCAGACAAAGGCAGTAGAAGAGGGGTAATGTCAGCATATAAATTCCATTTATACAGGTACATCTTAATCAATTAGAATGTCATGGAACAGTTTATTTATTTCAGTAATTCAACTCAAATTGTGAAAGTAATTTAAAGGTAGGTTTCCACTGTGCGACTCTGAAGGTCAGAACGTCGTGTGCCCTCGCACATGTCACGATTGAGTTTCTCTGGAAATCATACGATAGCAGTCAAACACAACACAAATTTACTACGATTTTACAAACTCTGATGTAAGCATCATGTCTGAGTCTGAGGACGAAATAGTTTTCTTTGTGGAAGCTATGGCTTGTGACGTCCAAAAAAAGAAAAGAAAGTGAAGATAGGTCGAATTCTCCTCTCCAGTACCCTGGCATAGACTTTCCCGGGGAGGCTGAGGAGTGTGATCCCCTATAATTGGAACAAACCCTCCGATCCCCCTTCTTAAAAAGAGGGACCACCACCCTGGTTTGCCAGTCCAGAGGTACTGTCCCCAACCTCCACGCAACGCCATAGAGGCGTGTCAACCAAGACAGCCCCACGGAATCCAGAGACTTAAGGTACTCGGTGCAGATCTCATTCACTTGCGGTGCCTTGCCACAGAGGAGCTTCTTAACTACCTCTGCGACTTCAGCCCGGGTAATGGTCAAGTCTACCCCTGGGCCCCCACCCTCTGCTTCCTCAGTGGAAGACACCTCGGTGGGATTATGGAGATAATAAATTTATTCTTTCCACCGTCCAACAATATTCCCAGTTGAAGTCAGCAGATTCCCACCCTCACTGTATACAGTGTTTGCAGGGCACTGCTTCCCCCTCCTGAAGGGTCGGACAGTTTGCCAGAACCTCTTTGAAGCAGACCGAAAATCCTTCTCCATGGCCTCACCAAACCCCTCCCAGACCCGAGTTTTTGTCTCTGCAACCACCTGGGCTGCAGTTTGCTTGGCCCACCGGTACCTATCAGCTGCCTCAGGAACCCCACAAGCCAGCCAGGCTCAATAGGAGTCCTTCTTCAACTTGACGGCATCTCTTACTTCCGGTGTCCACCACCGGGTTCGGGGGTTGCTGCCACAACCGGCACAAGAGACTTTGAGGCCACAGCTCTGAACAGCCGCATTGACATTGGAGGTGGAGAACATAGTCCACTCTGACTCAATATCTCCAACCTCCCTCGGGATCCCAACAGACCCTCAGAGTACGTTTGGGCCTTCCGAGTCTGTCCAGCTACCTCCCCCGCCAACGGATCCAACTCACCACCAGGTGGTGATCAGTTGACAGCTTCACCCCTCTCTTTACCCGAGTGTCCAAGACATACGGCCAGAGGTCAGATGAAACAACCATTGATCATCGACCTTCGCCGTAGGGTGCCCTGGTACCACGTGTACTGATGGACACCCCGATGCTCTAACATGGTGTTTGTTATGGACAAACTGTGACTAGCACAGAACTCCAACAACAGAACACCACTCGGGTTCAGATCAGGCAGGCCGTTCCTCTCTATCACATCCCTCCAGGTATCACTAGCATTGTCCACGTGTGTGTTGAAGTCCCCCAGTAGAACGAGTCCCCAGTTAGAGCACTTTCCAGCACCCCTCCCAGAGACCCCAAGAAGGCCGGGTACTCTACAATGCCATTCGGCCCGAAGGCCGACAGCAGTGAGAGACTGAGAAGTAGGACACGCGACATCCAGCCGAAAAAAGTAGGCTGGACCTTACAGCTTGGTGACGGCCCGACGTGATGACGTCACACGATATTGCGTCATGTGCGACGTCAGCTTCCGGCGGAACACCGGGATGAGGTTTGGCTTCTTGTTCATTCCATTCATCCGCTGCGGTAAGTCATTTTTTATTTACCTTTTAGAAATGGTTAAGGGAAAGCACAAAACATCCCATTTAAACACATTTCGTAGTATGAGTCGGAATACTAAAAGAATAGGCTGGTGACCCTAGAAAGCCGGCGGGGTTTAAGAAATAGACGAATCCACATAGGGACAGACACAGAGAGTGAGTGCAGGAAAATGAGGCTTTTAAGCCAAAATACGAATCTCACGAGAGAAGAAAAGCTTAAAAAGTGGAATAAACATCAGCCACATGTAACTCTAGTTACTCTACCGAGGGCTAAGAAGAAAAAAAAATCTAACTCTGAAACCAACAAACTCCTTAGTGGCTAAGGCTAGCTAATCTACCACCCTTTGTTTGTGAAATGAGGCAAAATGGAGCAATGCAACCGAAATCTAGAGAGTTTCAGAAGAAACGTTAATCAGAAAAAACTATCCCGTTTGCATTTCAAGTTTCTAATTGTGTAAACACATTGTGTGTAAAGACCACATTATAGTTATCTGGGACAAGTACACAGAGACTAACGTTAGTTATTTTTTAAACAACCCGACTGTTGTGGGATGCTAAATGCACCCTAAAGCAGACGTCTTGGTTAAAAATAAAATAACCAAAAATAGCAATTTCAAGTAAAGTTGCCTTTAACACCACGTGGTCACAAATGTGATTTCAGAATTATCTAAACAATGAAAATGTCTTCCGCACAGCCGCTGCGGACATTAAGGTTAAACCTAAATAACTATAGCTCATAGCTTAGTTAATTTGGAGTTAGAAAAAATTACTAAAAATCAGGATAAATCTCAGCATTTGTCTCCAAACAGATAAACAAACAAATGGAGACCTAGAGAAGTAATTTGCATTTTGCTCTGAGCTCGCCCAATGTCATAAACAAAGGATTTTCTTTAAAAGATACAGTTAATAACAGCACAACTAAAGACAAATTTGACCAATCTTAGATTATAGTCAAAGATTTTGGCAACACTTTACAATAAAATAACATCTACTGATATTGGTTGTTGTAGAGGCTACCTGAATAAACAATGAACAAACACATTTCTTGCAATATTTATCAGAAGGTTGCGTATTCAGACAAGAATATGGTTAACAGGAATTGTTGGGGTAAGTTGTTCACTGTTTGCTCAGGCGGGCACATAAGACATTTGTAAATGTTAACAAACACAACCATTAATTTAATAATGCATTGGAGAAGGCTGAAATTCGTGTGATCTAGGAACAACAAATACTGTTAAAGTATTGTTCTTCCTCGGCTCATACTAAAATAAGCTATTAAGTAACCTTGTTGTAAAGTGATGCAAAAATCCGTAGGCTGGGCAAAGATTTGACCTGTGATTCCAATATGTGCCTCAGGCACTCATTCAGTATCCACAAAAACAAAGTTTGCTGTGGGCTACAAAATACGCATTGTTGGACCTGCTGTGGGTCACAGGTCTAGATCAAAGAGATATCTTAAGAAAGATCAGTGAGACGATTACCCTAAGCAAGTTGAATCAGGAAAGCCCTCTTGAGACCAGTATTTTTGATTTTTACTATTTTAAAGTAACAGAATTCTTATTATAACAAATCTTCTTATAATAGAATATGTTGCAATGGCCAAGCAAGGCCCCAAGTCTCATAAATGAGCCAACATAAATGAGAAAAGAAAGTTGTAGGAAGTAAGAATTGGAATCAGGAAGAATGAAAAGCACATGCAAGTAAGAAGTTGGAAGCAATAAAATGCTAGGAATGAACAAGGGAAGGTGGCTACAGTAGGTAGGGATAAAAGAGAAAAGCAAAAGAAAGAATGATTAAGTGAGTTATAAAAACTTCTAATTCTCCTATTTATGTAAACTCATTCATGAAGACGACTAACATAACCAAAACTTGCCAACTAAAATGATCAATCTGATTATAAAATCTAAAAGAGGCCAAATACATTCGAGGCCAAAGAAGGATTTAAACTGATTTGGGTGACATAAAACTCAGTAACAAAGGGGTGCAAAATGGTCTGGTGTGACAAATAGCAAACTAATCCAAAAATTTGCTGTAGTTAACGCAGCTGTTTGCCAGTAACTAACTGTAGATTTAAATTTATGTTGTTTACTGGCAACAGTTTGT
>JAUMHG010000038.1:20978633-20989909 GCA_032359395.1 Enteromius anoplus
TAGGGAAACTGAGACGGGCGAGTCCCTATCTCAATCCTCTAGCTCGGGCTCTAGCACTAGCCAGGCGGGTAGGGAACAGTGGTGGACAGTAACAAAGTAGTTGTAATTCGTTACTGTACTTAAGTACTTTTTTCAAGTGTCTGTATTTTCCTGGAGTAGTTTTATTTTAAGCAACTTTTACTTCACTACATTCCTAAGCAAAGGATCGTACTTTTTACTTTACTACATTTCGTAAAACATATCGTTACTTATATATCATGTGCTCCGAGCAAGACGCAGAAGAGCGATTCATTAATAAACTGATTCTTTTTAATGAACCTGTTCAATCGATTCGCAAATCGCACTAAACGACTCATTCTCAAATTGGAATGATCCGATTGCAGCTGTTCGCGATTTGACAGCTCACTGATTCAAACGATCTGTTTAGAGCAAGTCTCCAGTGAACCAAACTCACAAGAACAACTCCACTGAAGTCCACTGAAAGGAATGCAGACGCATCAACATCAGTGTCTCTAAGTCAAAAAACGTTCATATTCCCTGCTGCTGTAACATTAGCAGTTTTATTAAAATGCTACGCATTTAGCCCTACGTCTGTGTTTATATTGTTTATCAACGGTATACATTTTGCATATTGTTTGGATCAACTAGCCAAGTAGACAGATATGAATGTTTATTCATAACCATATACTGAAAATAAGTACGTCTAAATATTGTTATATAATGTTCATGCTGATTAATTAGCTAACAAGCTTGCTGGTGCTAATTTATAGTAATTTTTAGATAATGTACAAATATTTTTTATATATAAGATCTGAGGGGAAAAGAAAGGATTTGATATTCAGCTAACTACAGTAATTAACAGTTGTGTGTACAAGTGTGAAGTAATGCCCTCTGAGAGTGTTTACAACAGACAAGGTTTGAGAAAAAAATATATAAAATATAATATTTCCCTTCAAATGTTTATCCTAACTTATTCTCATGTCACATATAACGCTCTGTGATGTTCTGCAAAACAATAACATAAGCTTCAAAACAATTTTTTTCTTACTGGTGAAAATTAGACTCTAAAATCTGTTTTCTCTCGGGTACATTGCAGTGTAAGATTCACATTAAACATTACTGCATCATGCTCGTCAAAAATCTCAGGTATTTTGAGCAGTAATATTAAGAAAAAAAATGTGCTATATAAAATTAAGTAGACCGTAAAAACTGAAGTAAAATTGAAAAAGGAGTACTTTTACTTTTACTGGAGTAATATTTTATTATATGGATCTGTACTTTTACTCAAATACTTGATTTGTGTACTTCGACCACCTCTGGTAGGCGCTCTGCTACTTCCCTCACCAGGGCGATGCAGCGCTTTTCCTCCAAGGATGAAGAGATGAGAGCGCTGAGGAGACCCCGGTCTCTTTATCGCCCCAGTATAAGGAGCTCTTGAAGGCAGTGACTCGTGCTGCCGCTGAACTAGATATATAGTGGCTGCAGAGATGAAAACTAAACCGTGCTGCATTAAATGAGAAAACGAATGTTTCTGCGGATGCGGCCAAAAAATCAATAAATAAATAAATGCCTTCAAAAATGCCTTTTTGTCCCAGTCTCCACACCGAGTTGTTGAAATCGTGGAGATGCTGCATCGTCTTTAAAGGCTCTGTCCCTGCCCTCCAAGCCTTTCAGAATTACATCTTTGCTGGGGGGCAGGGGGTACTCTGCGGCAGGTCAAGCTGGTGACGTGTCTGCACATGGGAAAAAAGAAAAAAAAAAAGGCTGTTTTACAGGTGTACCAAGCTGACCTGCTAAAAGACCTGGATTAGAGCTCAGAAGAACTGCTGACCTCTCATTGTGAGCACTATAATCACTCTCCAGTTCATGATGCTGCTAGGCGGAGCAGACTCAGCCGAGTACACGCTTCTCATAAAGGGATGCACAGAAACAGCGTTTGCTTCAGTGAGGGTAATAAAAACCCTTGCCCAACATAGACAGAAAGAAACACCTGAGGGTTGTGCTTCAGGAGGCCCCGCGTAGGGAGATCGATCTGCTAACCCTGCCAGTGCTCTATGGAGCAGCGGTCTACAGCAAGCGTTACGTTCAGTCCTTTCTGCCCAGAAAAGTACCGGAACTGAGAGGCGGAATAGACTATGTAGCGGTGATCGACTGTCAAATGGATCTCATTGAGTTCTGCACACTGTAGACAGAGTGGGCCTAAGCAGGCTCTGGTTATGAAACGAGAAGTAGATACTCTCCTGAGGAAGGAGGCCATCGCAGTGGTCCCTCCTCACGACAGAGAGGGTGGGTTCTACAGCCGCTCTTTTTAAAAGAAGGATGGGGGGCTGTGGCCCATTTTAGATCTCAGGCTACTGAATCGCTCAGTGATGTTGAAGTTCAGGATGCTCACTGTCAAGCAGGTCGTGTCACAAACTTTGGACTCTATTCCTTGCAAAGTCTTGATTTGCTGCAGTAGTCATTGCTGAGCTTTTTCCATTTGTGTTTGCCGTGTGTTTCTAATCTCGGACTGTTTATCGTTTCTGATTGTTCTCTACCTGCCCTGACCTAGCTATGATTCTGATCATTCTGCTTTGCTCTGTCTGCCGGTTCTCGACCCTGCCTCTACTTTAACCCTGAGTAAACACTGCAAAATGGATCCTACCTTGGAAGCCTGGAAGCTTTTCACTTTCCCACATTAAGGAAGTCTTCAGCCAAATCCCTTCAAGTCTGTTGGTCCACGGCCAGCTCTTTTGTCTACACTATTGGTCTCAAACTCAATTCCTTTAGGGCCACAGCTCTGCACAGTTTAGCTCCAACCCTAATCAAACACACCTGATCCTGCTAATTAAGGTCTTTAGGGTCAAAACCTCTAAGCACTTGTGATTTGGAGCTGGTTGGAGCTAAACTGTGCAGAGCTGTGGCTCTCCAGGAATTGAGTTTGAGACCTATGGTCTACACCAGGGAAGGAGCACACCCTGGGAGTATGCTGTTCACAATCTTTCGGCCTCTAGTCACTGGAATGACACAGCAAAGCTGACCACCTTCCAGCAAGAATTTAATTGACACTGTGCTTCTTGAAAGCTTTGTCCATCCTTATTTCCCAGCGTTTCATTGCCTGCATAATTTAATTTGATTACAGAAAAACTGTCAGGCTGGATGTTGTCATGAATGAGACGTGAGGCGTGCGGATCCATCTGCAACAATTTATTTAGACACTCACAGTACAGGCAAGCAGGGTCGATCAATGGCAAACAGTAACATCATTGGCAAAGGTAAGAGAACAGTCCAGATACGAAGCGTGGGTCAGACTAATGGCAAACAGTGTCCAGAGGGGCGAGGCTAGATTGGAAGTCCGAGAGCAGGCGAGGTCGATAATCCAGAACAGGTAAACACAGGGAACACATGGAGAAACGAGAATGGCTCACAAAGGGATGAATAACAGGGTATGTAAACAATTTAACAATGTCGAGCGAATTCACATACGACAGACAGGTGCTTAAATACAAGACAAAAAGGGGGGTGGAACAATGGGCAGTCATACCTATGAACAAGGTGGGTGGTGACATGAGTTTATAATAAGAGTCCAGACATAGAAACGGAGACAAACATACAAAGAGTACACATGGCGCTGGAGTGCCATCCAGTGGTCTGTGCTGGCACTTCCAGCTGACTGGTTACAGGTGTATTTTAACCACACATCTTAACATCTCTTTACAAAGCAGATCATAGATCATATATGTTGTATGTAGTCTATGAAATAGCTTCCTATATATGAAGATTTCATTATATAAAAATTCTGAATAGGATTTTTTAGCAAGCCGTTAAATTGACACTTGACTCATGACTGATAACCAAAGATTTGAGACTTGACTCAGACTCCACTGACAAAGACTTTAGACCTGACACAGACTCCAGGTTAAAGACTATAGACTTGACTCAGACTGTGAACATGTGTGCATCTCTGCAAGAACCCATGCAGGGACGCTCTTGACTCTCACACAATTCTTCTCTTCTTGATTGGCAAAGTAAAAAGTGCTACAATGGAGCAATTACTTTTTTCAACACCGTATTCTTATGATTTCTCCACCAGTTCACTCGGTTCTTGTGCTCTCCACTAGTATTAAGAGCTCAGAGAAAGGAGACACTCTTTTTCTATTCCACTTGAATACTAGGCATTCCGGGACATCTTCAGTAAGCAGGCCGACACTAAGTTATGTAAAATATGTCTTTCTGCTGCCTTTGGTTCTAGCTACCCTTGATGAACTCTGTGGAGCTTGTATCTTCTCCAAACTGGACCTACTGCCTCATTCGAAAATGGACATCACCCCAACTGGCCGTTTTGAGTACTTTGGTTATTCCGTATGGGCTGGCAAACTCACCTTTCATCTTCCAGGAGTGCTTCCATCAGTTCATTATTGTCTGCACAGATGACATCCTTATCTACTCCCAGAACCTGTCTGAACATCACCATGTGGTGCAGGTCCAGACAATACCATCTGTCATCCAGTTCCTCGGGTACGTCATCACCCCTCAAGTTGCAAACATATTACCCTCCTTTGTGAAAGATTTGCAATGTTTCCTCACATTTGCCAAACATTTTTAAAAGATATTTTTATGCCTTTTATTAATAATATAGCAAAGTAGAGAGACAACATGTTGATTCTTCAGGGAAGACAATATGTCTCTGATTAAGCTGTAGAAGTTTTTAGTTGTTGGATATAATAATGAAAATTGCTGTAGTCATTTACTCTCGGCATCTGAGTCACTGAAGGTTAACGTTGCTTTCATTTTGAAGGGAATGCACCAATCCCTGATCTACATGAATATGTTCACGCAAATCATTCACGATTCAGCTTTATCTACAAGAGTATAGGGGTTTTTTATGAATCATTGCAAATCACCTTTCCTAATATGTGCTAGTTAGCCAGTTTCACTGCTGAAGTTTCACAGCTGAACACTCCACTATTTTTTAAAAAAGGCTCATTTTCCAACTCCCCTAGAGTTAAACAGTTTAGTTTTACTGTTTTCAATAACATTTAGCCAATATCCGGGTCTAGCAGTAACACTTTTATCTGCAACTTAGCATAGATCATTGAAACTGATTAGACCATTAGCAATTATATTTTCAATACATTTATTATAACTTGCAGCTTCTGCAAGGTTTATATAGTCTTATGACGGCTTGTATTCGTCACAATGACAAAAAAATCTAATTTGAGATGGAGTACACTGATGTGAAATAATGTAGCAGGTCATTGGTAATGGACCAATCTTGGGACTGCACAGAATGAGTAATAGCTGTTAATATAGTTATTCTTAAGGAATGATGATGTAATGCAATTTTTGACAAAATTTTGTCTTGTTTTGACTAAGATGGCATCTGAATTGTGCCCAGCAGGTCTTACAGAGGTGCTAGAGAATTTGGGTGGTGTTGCTGGAGGGGGGGTTCTGTGAGGCACCGTGAATGTGCAACTGAAGAGGAGTCCCTCGTCCTTATGCTTGGACCACAGGGGCTGGGATAATCACATTAGTGGAAGATGGGAAGTAGACAGTGGCGTGAAAGCCGGGAGACCAATGGCACGACTAATCCCGTTACTGCTGGGAGAGAAAAGAGCGACGCTGGCTCTCTGCGGAGGCTGAGAAAAATCCTACTTTCCCAGGAGTGAGTTCACCTGTATGGTAACACACAGAAGTTGGTCTTTTGATGCCTATTACGAGGAGACAATTGACACTTGGCACGTACCACTGCTTTTTTTCTTTTCTTAACACTATCTTTCAACATCCCACCCTCCCCAACTTCCCATAGTAAAGCGCTATTACACATTGTCAACGTTTAAACAAAACACAACTAAACAAAACAGAGGACAGGCATTCCATGAGATCCTTTTTGACTCCCCGCTGGTAAAGACGTCCCTTACAGTAGGAGCTGCTGTGTGTGGATAGGATAGGGAGGGGGCAGCACTGCCGAAAACATAGGACTTGCTTTATCTCTAAATTGTTCCTGCACCCGAGTTCAACTTTAATGCAAACTTGATACAAGTACAGGACAATAGGATGCGCTCTTTAAAACCGATGCCCTGCTGAATTCCCTGGCAGATGGCCACAATTAAGTACTGTCCTAGACTTAGGAGGCATTTCATTGGGCTGATGGGAGGACATGTCCCGCATCCCCCGTGTTTTGCCTCAAGAGAAATGCTAGTGCTTCGAAGCAAAGATTCCTTGCACTCCCTGGCAACGGTGGGAAAACAAAATGTCAGATCTGATCTGTCAAGTCTTTAAGCCCTCTTCTTCTGTCTGTCTTTCTCTTGTCTTTTGGGATTGTACTGCTGTATTGGTATAGGGATTAAGCTGAGTAGTAAAACAGTGATTTAATGAACTTTGCATGGCAGCATGCCGCACTTCAACCAGTATCGCAAATAAGCAGGGCCAGTGGGAGATCGCTATGGGAACTTTTCTGAGCCATATAGAAACAGGGACAAGGCCTTTTGAGGTTGTGGGTTTTTAATTCCAGAAAAAAAAAACTATTTCAAATACTTGAAAACAACAGAGTCAGTGTGTGAGAAAATGTCCTCAGGAAAAGAAAAAAACAGACAGACCACCAGGTGCTGTGTGTGTGTGTGTGTGTGATGCAGACAGTAAACAAAACAATGTAAGAAAGGAATGTATCCGCTCACCAGACTGTTTTTCATTTTGCCATGTAATCACAATAATGCTCAGCTTTTAATCAATTATACTGCAGATGACCGCATCATTGAATCTAAATAGCTAGATTTAGAGTTGCTTGTTTCAGTTTGTATAATTTAATTCTCCTCTCAAGGATTAACAGACATTCTTTTAAGAGGTTTAATGAACAAATTCTTTTTTTTTCTTCTTTTGTTAATGTGAGGAGGGACCAGTAAAAATACATTAATAAAAATAAAACTTGAACGCTGCCAACATGTAAAAACGTATATTTGCAAGATGTAAGACTGCTTTAAAATATGTGCATAAAATGTCACAAATCTTCCATCCCAAATTTACAAAACCAAAAATATGTGAAGTATGTGACATGTGGAGTATGTGTCTAGAATTGTGAAAAAGTTTAGCACTAATGCCACTATTGTGGTCGGTTAACTTGTCCTATTCATGAGCCCTACAATGCACCCGACAGTGGGTTTGAATCATTAAAAGGTTGTAATCCCCCACCATTGTGTTCAGACAACGCTACGTTTTTAGGTCTTAAATCAGCAAGATCTTCAATAGGCAATATCCAGAATGCATTTCCTGACCTCTTCTTGTGTCATTTTAACAACCATAAATTTAGTCCTTAACTAAGTGAAGTGAACTGAGGAGACTGAAGCCATTCTAATTTGTGAAGAGACGTTTGATTCCTGGAACAAAAAAATCTGTCTCTCCAAAAAATATATTTATTTATTTAAAGATACACTAAGCTCTACCTAGAGTCCTATACCATTTCATGTAGACAACTAAAATCGTATTAAACTCAAGGTATCAACCTTCACATGAATAAACCAAGATTTACAATACAATTACATTTTCAATAACAATACAATGTCAATGGTAACATACAAACATCTGAGCACAATAATCAGCTCATCATTGGGGCAGTGCCAGTGTCTCTAAAATGTGCATATTAGAACTATGCAGCCTTATGTGGTATTTACTGTATGCATTTCAACTTAAATATGCAAGTCTGCCAGTTTCAACATATTCTGGTTATTTTAACTTTACAAAAATGTTATGGTGTGTAACTTAACAGTTTTTTGTTACCAAATTGTTCATTGTTAACCCACCATTGAGTTGCTCAAATGACAGCACTCTTATAGTTATTTAACTACAGCAGCTAATGAATCTGAGCATCATACACAAGTGTTTGTTATGGTGTCACTTAAAAAGACAGACAGTAATGTAATTTTTTTTTCAGTTTAGCCATTTATTAATATTAATTCTTTATAATTTTGTCCTGAATTGTTTTTTTTTTTTTTTCATCTTTCTAGATTTCCTGAATTGAGAACATTTAAATCTGGCGGTCTGCAGTGCTACCATGGAAGCCTATTTCCACAATTGAATAAATAAAAAAAAAAAGGTAGGCCTAACTGCGACTTTTTTCTCACAACTGCAAGTTTACATCTCACAGTTCTGCCTTTTTTCTCAAAATTGTGAGATTCTGAGAAATCAACTGTGAGATATAAAGTCAGAATTGCATAAAATAAACTTTTATTGCAAGATATAGTCGGAATTCTGAGAATGCAATTTTTCCCTCAAAATTGGACATTATAACTTGCAATAGTGAGTGTATATATCACAATTTCAAAAAGTCAGACTTGCTACTTTATATCACACAATTGTGAGTTAGTAAGTCAGAATTCCAAAATTTAAGTAACTTCCAATTGCAAGTTTATATCACACAATTCTTCTTTCATTTCACTTTGGCATAAAAGAGAACAAAATTAATCTTCAGTTTTATAATGCTTCATGAATAAATTATATACTTAAGAAATTCTGTCATGTTCATTTGTTAATCACTCTGAAAAATAATTTCTTTAGATGCAATAAAATTCCATGGATTTGAATGGAGAGAGAGCAAATGTTAACCACACAGGAGTTTTTTCACACAGTTGCTTGGTACAAGCTGAGGAAAAGAGGTAATAGAAAAATAAAGCAATAAATAAACATAAATTACATTAGCAGATTATTTATACGAAAGATTATTAAAATAATAAAAACGGACAATACTGCAACAACACCTTTGTAGATCACGTTCATTTCTTACAATATATGATTGCTTACTCTAGATTTTTAAGTGATAAATTCTTAATTTTCTGTACAGTTTGCAAATTTGAGTCTTTCCGAATGAATGCTTTAAATATCTTGTTTTGTACATTTGTAAAATGGTGCATAAGTGCATAAGAGACTGCTTTAGTTTCTCAAGGTCCTTAAACATTCTTTGAGAAATGTACATCATTCTTAATGATCAACTATATGTAGATATCTGAAGATACTTCCATACTTATGAGGAAGGTCTCTATCTACTGTTGTGTGTGTGTGTGTGTGTGTGGTTGACTATAATCAGTCAGACCATTCGTTATCATCAAGTTCTGAGTCATCTTCTGAGTCACTATACTCCACTGCAATGCGGCGAGAAAGTATAGTAGCCACATCGTTCCCAACTGGCTCTCTTTTAGCTTGCTGTTCTTGTTGCTCCTGTACTTTCTTTAGTTGAATACCTAAACACACACACAAACACATATACGTGAACACAAATAACAAAAAATTCAGGATTTGTGAACAGGGGTTTGATGCCCCTCAAACTTAACATAGACATAAGCTAATAAGATTTGACTAAACAATCACTAAAGACTAAAGGCCAATTCACACCAAGTACGATAACTGTGAAGATAACGATATTAGCGTCCACACCAGTGAACGATATTGTTCCTGTACTCTAAGAACACTCTGGTCAGCCGCTTTAAATTCTATAGCTCGTTATAATCCATTTTAGCAGGTTAGGGGTACAATGGGTACTTTTTAAAGAAATAATATTACTTTAAAAGTAGAATATGGGTAGTTGACAAATACCAACTGGACTGCTAAAAAGATTTGACTAAACAATCACAAAAATATTATTTGAATCAATTATATGACTGTCAACTTTTATTCTACTGTACTTTTACATGTATGCTATATAAAATATCACATTATTTTATATCAGGTCATAATCCAGTTTAAATCATATTTATGCACAGTATCATATGTGAAAAAGATGTGCTAAATATGTGCTTGTAATCTACTTCAAATATTAAAAGTAGATTTTTGAAATATATACATTATTATGAACATCTAAGCACAAATATATTTACAAGTATCATTAATAATGAAGTATATTTTAGTGAAATATTTTTCAATGTTTTCAAATGTTTTTACATAACTAAGTGACCGAAAACATTACATTCAGCTCACACTTAAGTGCATTCTTTTAAAATATGCTATTTACATAACAATTATTCTTTTTAAAAATATGCTGAAGTGTACTTCTTTTTTACAAGAGTGCGCTGTACCGTGGTCCTGTTATGCCACCATTGACAACACTCTCCTGTTGATGTATACAAAATATGCACAAACACACTCCACTTACCCATGCGTATTGCTGAGAGTAGGTCACTGCGAGCGTCTGTGACAGGCTGCAGAGTTAGTCTGCGGCCCTCTCCGAGCGCTACAGGATGAGGAGGTACGGGAGGTGCTGGAGGAGGAGGTTGACCATCAGGAGGTGAAGCTAAAACAGGCCCAGGAGGTGGCACAGGTGGAAGAGGATACAGTAATGTTGATGTCATTGGTCCAGGATGAGGAGTAGCTGGAGGTGAAGCAAAAGCTGTCTGTGCAGATGGAATGATGGGACCCACTGGAGGGGGTGAACTGGCATAGTACTCCATCATACTATAAGAGAGAAAGAGAAAGCTTGAGAAACCTATTTTTTTAAACCTCTCATAGTAACCTCTACCTGGACCAGCATACATGGTCACCAGCATATACTTTGTAGCTTTTTCTAGCCAAAAACTGCCTACTTATGGTGTGGGTTCTCCTGAAATAGTTTATAAACCAGAATTAACCAAGGAAATTTGCAGAAATATTGACTTTGTAATAAGAACTTGTGTGAAGAAGTATCAAGTACATATTATTTGACTGCCATAAATCCAAACTATCTTATCTAATTTCTCAAAAGCACTCCCTGTATCATTCCTGTACTTTTTTAAACAAAACTTAAGTTTCCAAACTAAAGGGCAATTCACACCAAGTACAATAACTGTGAAGATAACGATATTAGCGTCCACACCAGTGAACGATATTGTTCCTGTACTCTAAGAACACATGGGTCTGTCGCTTTAAATTCTATAGCTCATTATAGCAGGATGGATTTTGATCGGCTGTCAATTAGGGCTGCGCGATATATATATAGTTTGTTCACAGCATAAACATATCTATGGTTCACAGAGCCATTGATCACTGACAAGCTACGCCAATAAATCACCCGCGAAACTGAACGCGATATTGCGTATCTTGTCAGTGATCTACGTATATTGTTTCTCTGTGCATTAATCATTATCGTTGAGGTGTGGACTCTTTTTTTAGAATTTTTTTTTTTTTGTCTTTATTGTTATCATGCTTAGTGTGAATGGGCCTCAGGGGCGGATCTACCGGGGTGGCAATTGCCACCCTAAGAAAAAGCCTTGCCACCACATTTGCCACCCCATTATGACCATGATTTCGAGTCGTTCTTTTTTTTTTTGGCTTTTTTT
>JAUMHG010000038.1:20994925-21006824 GCA_032359395.1 Enteromius anoplus
AGCTCAAAGGCAAATTGGTCTCTCTGGCGAGTTCCCATATGTAACGTCGAAGTGATTCGACTGAAAGGGTAACTACATATCAACTAATTATCATTCATTTGCAAGTACATGTCTACTAACTGTTAAGGTAGGTTTAGAGTTAGTAGAATAAGTTGACATACTTGCAAAGTTTCTATATTAGTATGTATGCTGTGGACCCATCAAAATAAAGTGTCAGGCAACTAATACTCTGCTGCTAGTTGACATGTAGTTGCAAATTGACTTACTCTTAGTAAAATATTTTAAGTGGACTATAAAAATAAAGTTACTTCCGAGCAATACATTTTTCATCAGGCAGAAAAGAAACTGTGAATAGGTCAAATAAGACTAAAGTCCTTAAAGCAATAGTGTACCCAAAAATAAAGATTCTCAGGCCATACAAGATGAACATAGAGTTTGTTTCTTCATCGGAACAGATGACTGGGTGACTGGGTGTTTAAACATATAACTGAATAAGTCTGAATGAATACTAACTCATACACTCATACTTACTCATACTTACTGGGTGTTTTTAACATTCTGAATCGCAAGTGTGAACTTCACTTAGTTAAGTTTCTTAAATAATTCCATGAACTTATTTTCTTACCCTACTTGCATCACTTGAATTTCTTACATTCCTGCTAATTAAGGCCTGTTTGTATGTTACCTTGTATGTTGTCTTCTTCTGTTATTGTGACAGAGTACCAGATCATGTTGGATGGCTTGGGGATGAGTAAATTTTCCTTTTTTTTCTCAGATTTATAGATGAAAAACATTAATTATTTTTACCCTATGTTTTCTCTTCTCTTTTCTCTTGTCCTCTGTGTCTTGAAGCATTTTTTCCTTCCACAAATCAAAGAAATATGAGGGGTCTGTGTAGAACTTAATTCCATCAATATGGTCATCCCTAGATAAAACAAACACAACATTTGTAAACCTATACTGCATCTTAAGGAAGAAGAAGTGGAGGAGGAAGATAAAGTATACACACACACACACACACACACACATACCTGTAGGCAGAGAGAGTGTTTAGAGGTGGGGGTTTGTCGCTGGTGTTGTATATCTCTGTGATGGGGTTTGGAATGCTGCTCTTTGTCACCACCTGCTGGTCTTGAACAGTAGAGCTCTTAAAGGCTTTACGCATATTGATATCCTGGAGTGAAACTGTGACAAAAATAAAAGAGATTATTACATACACATTCAACATTTACAGAAATACTGCACCTTACTTTATATTATCTTTGAGTTCAATATATTTTGGGTTAACAATTGCTAATTTTGTGAAATTCCATTAAACACATTAACCAAGTTTAAATGCATGCTGCTAATCAGTGGTATTACGTTTTATATTGTTTTTTTGGCCTGACTGTGTCATTTTTTTTTACAATCCCCAGTCATATAAGCCCTGTCAACACAGAACTACATTTCCCAGCATCCCTTCTAGTTTCCACGTGCACTCAGTAAGCCCTGTACTTACCTTGGAATACTTACAGTCTTCTGTCTCTTCAGTTACACCTTGTGACGGGCAAATGAATCTACATGAATCTCCGAGACATTCCTCTGACTATTCAAAGCTTTGAGAGTGAGGAAATAATAGTGCCATCTGGTAACTCGTAAAAATAAAATAAAGCTGCAAAAAGCCTATATAAAAGCACCCATATGAATTGCATTCGGCAAACACTTTATTTTGCTAAAATAATATGTATTCTTCATATAGAACTTAATTATAACATATAACTAATTCACTTCTTTTTTAGTCCACAAGATGAATGTCCAATTAAAGATTATGTTGATAAATTTCTTGATTTTTCCAGCTTGGTTGCATTAAATAAGTAAACCTTGAAAGCAGTCTTCTAGGGCAGATTAGATGATAATCTTTATCAACAGATGCCGGCGTCCAGTCCATCTGTCTTTTGGAGTACTATATTGATTATGCTCTGTGGATAAGTAGTTCATCCTTCACTAGGGAGAGGTTACTATATGCCACTTGGATGAAACCAACATCAGCTGCCCTCCTCATGACTACACAAAGGTGCATTCCAATACAATCACAGTAAGTGCTCTGGTTTTTCTTTGGGTGAAGAAAGCTGTCTCAAACAGCATGGACTTGATGGTAAAGCTAGACTTCATTGTCTGTAAAGTCACAGTACACAGTCCGCTCCAGTTACAGCGAACCAGTAATTTTGTTGAGAGTCTTTATGAGCATTCCCCAAGACCAAGAGCAAACTTCAGAGTTCGGTCTGGATTCTGTTCGTTTTCCCAAACTCATCTAGGAGCCCATTCAATTCACTCCAGATGCCTGTCTCTCAGCTGGTACTACAGACAGTCTCAAGCCAGCCAAGTCTGCTCTACCTTTAAGATTTTCAATTGCACCATGGTAATCTCCTGCTTTGCTAGATCCACCTGCACCTCTATAGTGTTCTCCAGCTCCACTTGATCATCCAAGGTGGTTCTCAGCTCTGCCTGCTCTGGCAAAGGGGTCTTTAGTCCCGTCTGAACTCCTATGTGGTCTTGTTGCTAGTTACTTCCCAGTCTGCTCACCTTGTAATACTTACCTGTCATCATACCTGTCTTCAATTTCCATCAGTCTTCTGTTTCTTCGGTTATACCGGCCTGCACCTGCATTGAAAGGGACTATTGTCGAGGTTGTTAGATTCATGGTTAGTGCAATGATACAGCCCAGCTACGCTCACAGTGACCCAAGTTCAGTTACCATCTTGAGGTCCAGTCTTTCTCCTCTCTCTCTACCCAGTTCTTTCCAGTCATCTCTCAACTGTCCTTTCCTGAAAACCCCATAAATATAAAGAAACTTAAAGAAATAACATCTTATTTGTCACATGAAAAGACTGCATCGTGAACAAATATGCCAAAAAAGGGTGTAAATTGGTCAATTTAGGTTTAGCCTGGAATATCCTATTAAATATCCATCCTGTGTAAATGCATGTGGTCTTTGACTTATGACCTTTTACTGACCTTCCTCCACACTAGAGTCCAACTGAGTGACCTTGATTGCAAGACGATCTATACGGTCCTGTAGAGAATTAGCACGCAGGTAGAATGTATTGGCTTCATTAAAGAGCTCCCCAAACACATCCTCTGCATGTTTACCTGTAGCAGAAATGAGAAAGAAAGAGGGTCAGTGATGAGCTTTTAAATAGTTTTTTACTGGATGCTTTAATCTAAAGCATCTTACACAATACTTATTAGGAAAAGTGCTCAAATAGTGCACTTAAATAGTGTTTTTTTCTCAACTTTTATTAACAATCTTAAATAAGCATAATGGTTTATGAAATTGTACAAACCTACACCAGCCCTAAACCTACTCCTTACAGAAAACTTTCTGCATTATTACTTTCTCAAAGAAACTTAAACTGTCTGATGTGTAAGCTTTTGTAACCATGGGGACCTCAATTTAGGCCCCATGACACGAGTCCCCATGAGTCTGAATACATCATGTTTAAGTCACCACCAGAATATATAAACCAAACCACTCACAAACACATTCACATAAACACAGGATCTTTAAACCATACTCCGCAGAACATGCATACTCCTTATCCACATCTGTTGATTGCTCTGTGCTTCATGGGATTAAGCTTTTAGAGTATTTGCTGGGGAGCCAGTGAACAAAAAAAGCATTGTTATCCCATCTCATTTACTCAGTTGATTTATAGTGTATTTGTGTACAGAAGATTCCCAACAGAAGTACTTGCATCTATACAGGTTAAAATAAAGGATGAATTTAGCTGAAATGTTAAGCTGTGTTCTTCTAAGAACAAGAGTGCAGTTTAGTCTCCAAAAATAATCATTATTACAAATGTGATACTGATTTATTTTTTTGCAACAGTTCGATAAAAAATAAGTTAATTAAGAGAGATGTTCGTTGCAACATTAGTTATGCATTTGTAACTGCAGAATAAAGCAATCATGTCGTACAATAAACAGTGTAAATACATCTATAACTTGTTTCCTCTGCATTGCAAAAATGAATTTTGTTTATACTAATTTGCCTCAAAAGATAATGCACTTTAGAAAAAATTATTTGATAAAAGTAAAAATGCAAATAAAACGTAAAATTCAATTAAAACTTATTTGGAAAATATTCATTTCTATCAGTGTAAACTGACCACTGTACAGAATATAAAGAATAGCAAAAATTTTAGTGAGTCAGCTCCACAGCAGTCCATAAGGTACCAGCACAATAACACACTAAGCAAAATATTGTCTAATTATTGTTATCAATAAAATATTTAAAATACTGAGATATTATCGTTTGTCAATATTGCACACCCCTAGACCAGTTAACCCTAGTATGATGAAGTGGTCTTACTGAGGCTGCTAAGTTGGCGTATGATGGCAGAGAGAGTGTTGTTGGTCACACACTCCAGCTCATTGCTGATGGTTTCAGGTAAAGCTCCTCTACACAGGTGCCTGGGCTCGATGTTTCTCTTCACCAGTGGCATGACTTCACCTCAACACATGTATACAAACAAACCTCAGCACCTGTGAAGTCACACAAACAGAATGACATTTAGATCAAATGTGCTCAAATATATATAGACTAACAGACTAGACTAAATATGTACATTAAAAAATCGTAAGTCTTGTTTTGAAATAAATTATATTCATCTGTCTTATTAAGAACCAATTAATATAGGGACATGATCATTACATAAAATCATGGGTTCAGCTGGTAATTGCACAATCATGAAGACTATTGTAGGACCATAAAGATTAAAAGATTATGCTTTTTTCTAGGTTTATATGAGATCATGGATAAAATTTAAATCTAACTTGATTACATTATAAATTTAAATGGCTAAATGGGCAATGATATATATATATGTGTGTGTGTGTGTGTGTACGTGTGTTATTTTACTTACATACCTAACCTGCTACCCCTTGTTCATTTTAGAAATAATATACTTGATAATACACCTGAAATTTACTGACGTGCAGACTGAATGCAATATTTTTGGACAATTAATTTCATGTATGATAGATTTATATTATGTGCAATTTATTTAGTCCAATTAGATATTACATTCAGTCTTCCTGGCACATCACCTTACTGCAATACTTCTAATACATTCTATAAGCACCTTTGCACATCACAGGGTACAGGGTTATGTCATTTTATTCTGTGGCCTGCAATCCAGAAACGAGTAAGGTAACTGTATGTCACCAGAAGATTATACAGGAGGTTGGTGTTCCCAGCCTCTCAGGATTAAGTTATTAGACACACACACACACACACACACACACACACACCGCACTGCTCTCTGGATTACATTGCTTTCACTTACATGAATTCCTATGACATATTTGCTTAATATTCATAAGCATTTTGTTTAATGCATGTAAACCAAGAATGTGTGTACAATAAAACATTTTAACCTAAACCATTATCTTGTCAATGAGGGACACATTCCTGCAGAACATAACTTTACTGAGGCATGTTTATTTCAATCATGGTTCAAAGTTTCCATTATTGGATATGTTTTATATATAGTGCAGGTTTGAAATCACATTCCCAGTCTCATTTTACCTAAATTTAGGTTTCAGGTTTCAGGAGAAGCTAAGAGCAAACATAATTGGCCAGCACCTCTCTGTTAGATATCAATCAGGCAGGCGGGCTTGTGGAAATGTCCATTAACTCAAATGGAAATCAATGGCTCACTACCCAACAGTGCTCCATTTCACTAGTAAAAGCACAGAACATACATTATCACATCGTACTACATGACACTTCTTATCTGTTAATGATTAAACAAATAAGAAAATAATGTTTCCAAGGTCTGCATTATCGAAGACCATGCTCTATTTGACATAAATGTATTATTTTTTGAAAAAGTCCCATGGATATCAAGGTTTTTTTGGGGTTTTTTTTGGTTTTTTTTTTTGGAGTAGGTCTATACCATGCCAATAATAACATCGTATGTATGTTAACAAATCAGTACATAAATCATCATCAAAACATCACCATTCATCACATTTTTGAGAATTGGAGTTGACTGAAACGCTGATTCAAAACAAAGTTGAGTTTGTTTGTGTTTTTACTGTGAATGTGCAGTAATTAATATATGGTCCACAATTAACGACGCGATGCTACATAAAATTAAGTAGAAGTGCACTTAGACTGCACCAGAGTTTATTATAGGGGACTGTTAATCTACCGACCGCTCTGAATAAACTATATACACAAATTTAAACAAACGTAAGATTAAACATAGTGTACTAATAAGGCACTTTACAAAATTTTAAACATGGATTTTAAAACATTTTCGCTTACCAAACGTGGCTTGAATGCAGATATAACGTTAGATGAAACGGTCCGTCTGCCTGCGCTGACGTCAGGGCACAGCATTAGGGCGGGATTATTGCATTGACGGACAGTTCTGTGCACCAATCGCATTTCAGCATCTGGAACGATCTTTCAGGATTAAAACTGTGAGAGCCAATGAGAGCTGTCCAAAATTGCAAACAAGTAGTCATGGGTGGATAAGGACAAGTGCCGAGTTGTAACGGGACAGTTTCAGGTTGGATATAAACAGTCGATGGTCCGATACACAAATTCTTTTGTTAAAAAGTATCACACTCTAAAATATGCTTTCTTGAAATGTTTTAACTGATTTGTTATTAATGTTACCATGATTCATGCAATTATTTGACTGAACCTAGTGATGATTCACTCACTGTTGTTTTATATTTTATATTGTTTATTTATATTTTTCTCTACATTAATAGCTGTGATGTAAGCAAACACTGGATCCTTGACTCCTCCTCTTCATAATCACACAGAAGCCCAGATCAATATTTCAATGTCATTCAAATGTAGGACAAAACAAGATAACGACATGTTAGCAACCACAGGTTCTAGCAGTATACAAACTTTCACAAATATATTAATATTCCTATAAAAATATATAACTTGCATAGGAAAAAAGATAAAGCTATTCATTGAAATGTCCATTAATGTTTCACTTGAAGTCTCTTCTGCAGCGTTGGAATCGGACAACCTATAATCATTTATTTCAGAGAGTGGACACTGTCCTTTATGAACTCTCATGACCGCATCGGTGCAGTTTCTTCCAGAGCTGTCTGTAGATCCTTCAATGGCACTGTGTGTTTTTTTTTAAGACTTCATCCCCAAACGAGAATGGTTCTTGGACAATTTGTGGGTTTTAAATTTCTTTGAAGCATCATCAGACCCACCAGCCTGCTTCTAAGGGTTTCAGGATCATAATGGTGCCGTGAAATTCAATATTCATGGCCAACCAGGCTGTGTTATTAAAGTTTACAAAATGTGTGATCATCGTATCTCAGCAGGGGCACATCAAGTGAAATGTGAATTATATAAAACAGTAAAACACTTTTTGGTTCCTACATTTTTCCATTTTATATTTCGAAAAACTGACTTCCTGAGTTCATTTAAAAAGCAGTAGTTAATTACGTAACTGCAAAAGGCAAAAGAACAAAATAAGTATATTAAAAAAGCACTTTTATTTAAGATTTATAAAAGGCACAATATGGGGCAGCAGTGATAGCTAAGGACAAGCAACAAGTTGGCTTGGCTTTAGGAAAAAACCACGTCCAAATAAAGTACTGACCATGAAAAACACAGAAGGGGCCGTACTGACATGCAGCGACTTTTCTATGTTGTGTATTAGTGAATTATTAGTTTGTTTACAATTCTATAGACTTTAGTTTTTTTGTTTGTTTGTCAGCTAAACAATTCTTGAAATTGAAAGATAAAACAAATAAATAAATACTCTGATTTCAAACATTAAAACACATTTATTATAATTTGGTTACATGTAATTTAAACTTTGTTGTTCTTAAAGGAGTTCAAATAGTTTACCCAAAGAAAATCCCTGTATAAACTGTATTAAACCGTATAGATATTAAATACATCATTTAATAGATTCTTTTTTTTATTTATGCTCACTTTTGCAAACCTACAAAGCCACTCTACATCATGGGTTAAATTATGTGATAGTATGTGTATTTCATCGTCCAGTTAAAAACCTGTGCCTTATAACCACAGGAAATAATATACAATTAAATTTCTCAAATATTTGTTCTAAAGTTTATTTTCAATTTGTTTTATTACTCCATAAATCAGGGAAGAAAAGATTTTTAAAAATCATGTTTTAGGAAGTGTTAAATAAAATAGGTGAAAGATACATAAAAATATTTTTTTGGTAAAACCTTTAGAATATAGAAAACAAAAAGGTCTGGTGTATGCGAGTACTAAACTGGAGATTTCTGATATGACGTTGTCTTTTTTTCATAGTAAAATAGTAATAAAAGCTTTTGGTCCCAGTCTCAGGGCACTGTATTGCAGTGTTGTTTCATATTTTAAATTTGAGATGAATAAAACTGAATATTTTGACTGTCAATTTGTGCTTTCCATTTCAGTTATGCCAAAGACTGGGTTTGGACTTTGAACTGAAACAATAAAAATGAAACTTGGGAAAGAAAAACAGACACGTGACATTCATTTGACCGATAAGTGATTTAAAAGGAAGAAACCGATGGTGTTACATTTACAAATGAAAATTTGAAGGAGGCACAGGTTTATTAAGTACAGACAACACAGTTTCCTATTCATCTGAGATGCGAACAGGACAGTAAAATTAAATGAACATTGCTATTAAGTCAACACACTGTCAGCTACGATCAAAGTCAATTTGTATTTCAAACAGCAGCTAGCATTTATATTCCAGATATCTATCTTAAACAAAGAATAAGACTGTCATCCATCTTTACAGCTTGCATCAAAAAACGATAATGAAACTTTTAACGGCAACCTATATCAATATGAGAGAGAATAATGCCATTACATAATATAGAAAAAGAGGAATAAGGAACTGGTTTCGACAGTCAGTTTATGTAGTTAAAAAAAAGACAGATTATACAGGATTTTGTGTTGTAATAACGCAAACAAATTCAAAACCACTGATAGTAAATCTTGTAGGAATGGTACTGTTTGATCGCTTAAAACAGGTTGATTTAGGGATTTACTAAAATAACATAAAAAAAAAAAAAACCTGCAATAAATTTTGTGTGGCCTCTATATGCATAAATAAAATAAAACTACTAAATTTACAAACTGGCAACCTGTCCATATTGCACATAAATGGGGACAACAAGAAATAGTCCACCCCCAATTTTTTTGGAATTCAATTACTATTTACTCACACTTTACTCTTTTGAGTTTTTTTTTCTTAGTGAAACACAATTTAGTAGAACAAGGAAGCTGACTAAGCTCCCAAAATTACAATCAATCAACATGAAATGAAACCGTATGATTAAAGCGCAAGGAACAAAGCAGAATTTAAAAGGATTGTACAACAAAAAGTTTTAGTTGTTTTCATTTAATCACTATCATGTCATTCTAAACCCATAATACCTTCATTCATCTTCAAAATACAAAAGAAGACATTTTTTAAATGAAACTTGACAAACTGAATGTCTATTAAACCATAGCTTTATATAACAAACTGTTTTAATTGAGTTGTTTTCACATATGAACTTAGATAAACACACAAATATGATCACATAAAATACGGTAAAAGGAACCGCAATAAATCTTGATTACACAAAATACCATATTTTGATGTTTTATATGCATGCGTGTTGGATCAATTTGTATATATGAGAAAAAAAATGCCTAAAATAAGTCTGTTTATCACACAAATCAATTCTTCAGATTAATCACATCCCCCCAAAAAGTTGTTGTTGTTTTTTTCCATAATATATATGTGTCTCTGTACTATGTATATGTATTATGTATTTATAAATACACATACTAAGAAAAACGTGTTTATACATTTGAAATATTTTATATATATATATATATATATATATATATATATGCATATATGTGCATTTATTCAGATACATAATACATATATACAGTATACACATTATGTAAACAAAAACATATTTTGGATGTGATTAGTCGTGATTATTCACTTGACAGCACTAATTCTACTGATCTTGCTTTTATTATGTCTTTTTTGTGTTTTTAGTGCATTCAATTGTTGATTGCGTGGACTTTTAACAGATAAAAGAGTATTTAGAATGTCTTCATTTATGTTTGAAGATTAACGGAAGTCTTATGGGTCTAAAATGACAAGAGTGAGTAGCTGATGACAGATTTTTTTATTTTTGTGTGAAGCATCATCATTCACACATCATTCTATCTGCAATGTGACTAAATCTCATTTCAGGCTTCACACATGTACAGTTTTGACAGTTTCTTTGTTGTTGTTGTTGTTGTCAAGTAGAACAGTCTCCCCCAACTAATCAGCTCAGTGCTAGAAAGTCTGCATATGAGTGACTGAGTGTTTTACATGGTTTCATGGAAGAAAGAACTTCATGTTGGTTTGCAATGACACGAGAGCGAGTAAAGTATCTGTTCTAATTGACTTTTTATGGATGGACTATTTTGTTAATAAACAGTTTCTTTCACTTTAAAGAAAGTTACTTTTCTATTTGGACACGGACCAAATTTTAGGGTAGAAAAGATTTTGCGAATCACATACATCTTTGTGATTACAATGTAGTTGTGTCAGGAACTGTTGCACATATGCTGTGTAGTGTTGATCGCACTAGCTAGGTGTGTGCACATCTCAGCGAGACTAGAGAGCGCCAAAATAAGGGGGTGTAAATAGAAGCTCTGTGATATACAACAGAGAAAACACACCCTATAACAACCAAAGCGGTTTGTATTTGACCCCTCAGACTCGCACAGCACCCCGTCCGATAAGCTCTTTGGTATCACTATCTGAGGGGTGACCCTCCTCCTCCTCCTCCTCCTCCTCCTCATCAGTACCTTCATCCGAGTCCTCTATGGGC
Organism: Enteromius anoplus; assembly: GCA_032359395.1. Taxonomy (NCBI): domain Eukaryota; kingdom Metazoa; phylum Chordata; class Actinopteri; order Cypriniformes; family Cyprinidae; genus Enteromius; species Enteromius anoplus. The sequence continues at coordinate 21,005,813 of JAUMHG010000038.1, forward strand.
GAGTAGTACTCATCGTATCCCAGCAGGGGCACGTCAGGCTGCTGTGCGTGCGGCAAGCATTGTGCGGAGGTCGTTACTGTAGCGATGGCTGGCTCTGATGTTACTGTGGAGGCGTAAGTGGGAGGCGGACTGGATGAGGCGGGGGACGCGGGGTTGGAGGGACGAAGGAGAGGCGTGCGCTCGGAATCAGCCTCGCTGGTCGCTCCTTCCTCTTCTTCGTCAGCCTCGTGTGGCCCAGACTCTCCGTCGGAATCCGAAGACTCCGAGTATTCTGGGTTGGGACGGGTCACGCGTTGCTTGCACACTGGGCAGGTTTTCTTAGTTTGGGTGAGCCAGGGGTCCACACACTTGCAGTGGTAAGCTAAGTAACAGAACAAAAATAAAATAATATTAAAGGGGTCATACGGTGGTACATGCACTTTTTCAAGCTGTTTGGACTGAAATGTGTGTTGGGAGTGTGTGTACACAACCACCCAACAACGATAAAGATCCACCGAGTAGTTTTCTTTTGATTAATAAAAATAAGTTGCCCCTTCTGAAATGAAGCCATTCTCAAATGCATGTCGGTGTGGCATCGCCCCTGAGTGAGCCGTCATCAGACCGAGACGCAGAGACAAGCAAGAATCCTAAGTGATTGACGTGTTTTGTTGTTGAATGTATTAATGAACATAGCAGTACTCATTTACCCCCGACATCAGAGTGACTGAAGTCGCAGAAGATTAACATTATGTTTGGTTCTGAAGGGAAACGCGCCCTTGATCAACCGAAATGCGTTTATGTTCGCACAAATTATTCATGATCCAGCCTCACCTACAGAAGCAGTGAGTATAATGTCTTTTAATGAATCTTTGAAAATCGCCTTTCCTAATAATGTGCTAATTAGCAAGTTTCACTATGAATACGGCTAAAAAAAGATCCTCAGAGAGAGCGCCTCTGAAAAGAGGGGCGGGGTCAGCAGAGCTCGTGAAGATTTAAAGGGGAAGTACACAGAACAGAGTGATTTCTAAAGAGC
>JAUMHG010000038.1:21011381-21022311 GCA_032359395.1 Enteromius anoplus
TATTTTAGCATAAATGCATGTCAGTACATTAGGCAGTAAGCATATTTCCAAGTAATTATGACATTATGCATAAATATGCACTTAGGTCCTACTTTAAAAGTCCTACTTAAGTCATTATAAATGTATAATTACATCATTACAATGTATTGCAATGAATTACTTCACCACTACAAATGTATAATTACAAATATATTTAAATGCATGACACAAGTTTCAATTGGGATTAAAGTATTTTAGTTATTTTTTTTATATTTTAGCATAAATGCATGTCAGTACATTAGGCAGTTTGCATATTTCCAAGTAATTATGACATTATGTATAAATATGCACTTAGGTCCTACTTTAAAAGTCCTACTTAAGTGGGTGAAAAAAGCATGGACAGAACCATTACATTTACTTTACACTTAAGTATATTCTTTTAAAGTACATTATTTACAAAAATTAGTATGTAGTCAGAAGTGTACTCCTTTTTCACAAGAGGACATTATCTACTGTCACATGCTTTTAGTTGTATAAATTGTCTTGTCAGTTGACTTTACACTTCAACTTTTACAGCCTATATTTTGGAATCTATTGGAATGGCACAGCTGTGGAAGAATATTAACCTTGATGTCGAAGTTGCAGTCAAAGCGTCGAATTAGGACAATGTATTTTGTAGTGCTGTTGGGATCGGAGGGTGTGGGAGAAACAGGAGGAGGATCTATAGGTGTGCAAGCATTTTGAGGACGAGCTTCAACCAGTACACCCTGGGGGAGAGAGAACAAAAGAGAGAGAAGTTAGTCAATCATATGCAGTTACTTTACTTACTGGCCAAAACTACTAGTCCAGCAGTAGAGATTCATTACCATGAATCCATCTTTTGGCAGAGGAGGGCCAAAGAGAGCAGGCAGATCCTCAAACAGCATGGAGGTCATGTTACTGTAATGCTGCATGGAATAGAAAATAGGCCATTAGGAGCTGCAATATAAAGCCATTATAAAGCAATCAATTGCTTCACATAATAACATTTATATTGACTTTTGCGTGTAAAGCGTGTAGATCTGGCACAACCAAATACTCAATGTACTGTACCATAAAAATATCTATAAAATGAAAGCCTGAAAGCAGACACTTACAGCATATATATATGCCCGACCAGGAGACGGCGCCATAGTGCAGAATAAAACTAGCACCAAAACGCCCAGCTGCGCCCCCACATACACCATCCTGAATAAGGCTGGGCCCTGATGAGGACAATGAAGACCTGCATACAGACGCATGATTTTACAATTTTCAACATGGCAAACATGTGACAAAACTTGTGACTATTAAAAAAGAAATTAAAAAGTATACAAGGCTTACAAATGGATTCTGAGAAAGCACAACTCATGATTCATAATTTCTACTCTCAGGATGAAGTCATGATTATCAACGGTTCTGTACATTGGCCTGCAATGGCTGATCGGTCATGTGAGAACACAAAAAAAAATCATGAACAATTTCATAAACATGCAGTGATCTACTATTGAGCTTTTAGAGGGGTCATATGATGCGGGTTTTAAAATGTCCTTTCGCTTTGGAGAGATCTCTATGCTGTTAGTGCATAGATAAGATCCCTGAAGATCTTTATAAAATGATGACTTTTACACTTTTCTATGTCACAGAGTGGGTTTATTTTCAAACACCACCCAAATGTTTATGCAAAGAAAGAAGGCGAAGCTGTTATTCTAGCTGTAGCTGCTGCCGGACACGCTGTGTGATGCTGTGAATGTTAAAGTACGTTGTTTGTAAAAGAGGACATATTTAGAAATCAGTGGTCAAGTTGTATTCATAACACTGTTCCAGAACAGTTCAACAGCGCATTTGCGGAGGACTGACTCCTAAAATCTGGAGAGTAGTCTATGCTGGCTGTGCACAGAGACTATGGATTCTACCTCTGCAAGGACAGTCTGGCCCTTCTGACTCAGTTACTAGGGGTGTGACGAGATCTAGTGGCACGTGCAGAACTCTTCAATATCCTTGCGATAGTGGTATGATGTGACGCAACAAATCTCAGACGGGAAACTGCTGCCGCGTTCTATTTATGACGTGCTGACACAAATTCCAAATGGTTTTCAAGGGTTTGCTGGCGCAACGTTTGCTGTAGGCAAGTTTGTTTAGGTATTCGGCCCGACTCTGTTTTTTAAAGTTTGTTTGAAATAATAAATAAATAATCGCTTACCCTTCTTTTAAAGGGATACTTGTGTTATTTGTTTTTATTTATTTATACTATTTTACATTTTTTGTTATTTATTGGTAATTACTTGCCTGTCAGTTTGTGGCTTAATATTTTGCAGTGTTCACATGTTGTTTATTACTGCATGTAATTCATTAAAAGAGTTTCATTTCAACATATTTTTTCCCAACATATTTTATCATTGAGGATTTAATTTTAAAAATTCTAAAAATCTTGTCTTGTCTCGTTTCATCACACCCTTACTACTTACTATTCAAATGCGAGCTTTGAGCAGAGTGAAAAGAGCTGTTAGTCGTTACTCTGATCACAAATGCAGACATGGTGTTATTTTTATGATGTGTGGTGCAAGGCGACTAAGTCATGATAAGCAGTAATTATGTCCCCACTGGATGCAACAAATGCCTCGTTTGTAATGTGTTTTATTGTTTTGGGGTCATAACAGTGAGATGCGGCATCCACGCAACATTTCCACCACATGCCTGCAGTATTCGGCCAATCACGGTGCACTGGATAGATGGTCAATGAGAGCACACCTCGCTCTGTTAGAACATGAGCTTTGTACAAATCGATCTGTTTCTGAAGGCAGGGGTTAGATAACATCAAAAATTTTACTACTGTGATTGTATAGCTGAAATGTAAACAGGATTATTGTTATATTATTTTTAAATAGTATTTAATATTTATAAAACATTTTGAAGAATTGGGGTACAGTTGATGACCGCCATTGACCACTGTATTTTTTTACTTTGCAAGTCAATGACTAACGTCAACTGTTTTGTTACCCACATTCTTCAAAATACTTCTACTTCTGTGTTCAGAATAACTCCAGGGTAAGTAAATGATGACAGCATTTTCATTTCTGGGTAAACTGTTACTTAAAGTGATAGTTAACCAAAAATGTTTATTCTGTCATTAATTACTCACCCTCATAAGATTTTTGTTCATCTTCGGAACACAAGTTAAGATATTTTTGATGGAATCTGAGAGCTCTCTGACTCTCTACTGACTTTCTACTGAATCTAAACGATGCTCATTGCACTGATTACTTTCTAGTGCACTATGGAAAACGGTAGACGACGGTAACTTGGATGGTAAGACGGAGAAGAACTGCTGAAGAAATTACATTATTATTGTTTTCTTTGTGCACATAAAGTATTCCCGTAGCTTTGTAAAATTACGGTTGAAGCCTTTTTTTGAGGGTGAACTAACCCTTTAAGAGCTTCTTTAAAATGAATCACTATTAATTTTAACAGATTCCAGTTTATTCATCTTTCCAATAAATAATTAACCCTGACCATAAAAAGTACTGAGCACATTCAGCGATTTCAAGTGGTACTAAACCGAGAAACTGCTGTTCACATGAGTCATCAACAACCTACAGGATAAGGAAGTAAAACTACTTGGGAAAAGTCTGTCTGGTCTTGTCAAAATTATTTTAACCTCGATCAAGCAGAACACAGGTCTAACACCAGCTGAAAGATTTACTTTTATTGGGCCTATTTTATAAACACTTCCTGTAAAAAATTGGTGAAACTACATGAGCTCTTATCTCAATTTCATTCATTTAATTTCAAGAAAAACAAAACAATAGATAACACATGAATCACAAGGTGTGTCTGAAAGTCCTCAAACGTGTTTCGCAGATTTGCAAATGGGAAGTTTTGGTTCCTTATTATATCATGGCCACATCAAATGCTGAGACTTTCTAAACAGGAACTGTAATTAGTTTTGGCCTACTTATATAAAAGGGCCATAAAAAGAATCATCAAAATGTTATTTATTTGCACACGATATTTACACACAGAAGAGGCTGCTCTACAATAAGAGAGAAAAAAAACTTATACTACCAGTTTCAGAACTCAAAACTAACTGTCAATATTAATTATTGTTTGAAATATGGTAGAATGGTTTAGGGGAGCACGATAATTATCATCCAATATCTGCCCATATCAGCATTCATTATCAGTCATTATTCATGTACGGCTCGTCAGTGAACGACGGCTCTGTGTAGTTACTGCTGCTCAAAGTGAAATCACGCACATAATTTTATTTACCACTAATTACAGAACCGGCTTTACTGACAAATGTGCATTACATATCGGCCAATGATTATCGTGCATCCCTAGAATGGTGATGTCACAAAGTTTTGATATTGTTCAGTTCATGGATGCAAAGAACAGGTTGCAACTCTTCAGAAAACCTAGATTCCCTAAAGATCTGAGCATTAGAAATGCACGGCTGGAGTTTATCTTTAATGATGCACCTGAGCGACTAAAAGGTTTAGTATTTAGTTTGTTGTTCTTCACATTTCACAAAGGTTGTTTACTATCATTATCTTATGTGTTAAAAGTTATGTTTACGTTGCTTTTTGCATTGCAAACGCTTGTATTGTTTACGTTTCTTCTGACTAATAAATCATAATTTATTCTGAATAATTATCAAATCAAAGCAATGCATGCTTACTTACAATTACATGTTCAACTAATGCTCCTTCAACCTGAGTATTTTCCACATAGAGTGATAATGAGGATAGCCGGTCCTTTTTTTTATTGGTTCATTTTTTGGTGGAAAAAAAAAAACTTTCGCCAAAACCTCTGAAACATATTATAAAAAAAAAAAAAGCCTGGAACTGCATTCTATGACTACTTTAACCCTAGAATGAGAAACTGCAAAGCACTATGCTTAACAATTGATTTGCATGTTCTCAAATACAGGGTTATGAGGACGCACGTGTATAATAACATGGGCATTACAGCATAAACATGGTTTATGACAACCCTTCCTGTGTTCTTGTAAAACAAAAGGCTTAAAACCATACTAAGTGTTGTTGTTGTTTTTTTTTTTTTTTTATTAAAATCGCCACTAGTTTTGCGTGACAGATACTCTTTGGGTAGGGTTGGCCAACATCACTCCTGGAGAGTCACTGTGACAGTCCTGCAGTTCTGATCCAGCCTTGATAAAAACTCATCTTTAGTAAACTTACACCTTCATCAGCTGGTTCAGGTATACCTGGATAGGGTCTGAGTGAAACTTTGCAGGACTGTGGCTTCTCAGGACTAATGTTGGTCAACCCTGTTTTAGGATAAGAGGATAGCAAATGCAGTTTGTCCAGTATAAATACAATTACGCCTATGGAGAGTCCCAATAAATCACATTCACAAGTATCTATGTGTATTTTAGCCAGGTTTCTACAGAAAACAAATAAGAGAAACCATTTCCCAGCTTTGATTCTACTACTGAAGACATTCAGTCTGTCGATGTTGTCAAGAGATACAAATCAACAGGACAGGTTAGTCTAGTATTCGGCCATTTGCAGATTATTGCCTGCACCCGATAACTAATAGGTCTTATTAGCAGCAGTAGTTTTAATTTGCGTTTTATTTTTCTATCTAAACTCGATAAATTACATACTTATTACTTCAAAAATACCATATATGCAAAAATCCTGGTCGTTTTCTATTAAGTGTTGACTGCCGCTTTTTTAAGTCCTCATGAGAACTTCAGGCTATTTGTGTGTGTTGCAAGGCGCGTGACGCATAGTTTTGTTGTTTATTATTCTAGATTTCTCCACAAACACAGAACTAACATATTTGTTCACAAAAATGAAGGGCAAATGATGCGCATTGGGTTTGACATTACTGATTATTTGCGCATTTTAACGCCTAACCCTAGATAATTCTAGGGAACAGTAAAACTAAATTGTAACGTTACTTTTGTAGCTCCTCACGCAAACAATATTTCCTCAAAAGACTTTACCGCTATTGTATGGACAACATGCAGACTTTACCACAACTTTTTAAGTCCACTTCTACAGCGAATTCTTTACACATACAAACACACACACACACACAAAAGGCAAACCTAAACAAAGACCAAAAACTCATAGCTGGTGACTATAATAGTCTACGAAATACAAGCAGTCACCAGAAACTGATCATCACAGATTTAGAGGCTGCTACTTCCCGATTCCTGCTGTCTTACGCAAGTTTATATTCCCGGAAAACCCTAAATATATCCCAAGTGTACAAACAATTTAAATGTAACAATGGCACGAACTCGGGTAAAAAGTAGTTGAGATGGCTGTAAATTTTTACTTACTGTAAGTTACAAACGACTGCCAGCTAACGTTAGCTGGCTTATCACTCGTATTCCAGCTAACGTTAACGTAATGTCTCCCAACAGCGTCTTCGCTTTGACTCAGCTAAAATTGTTTAATCACGGTGTTTTTCTCTCAAAAATGCTTGTTCGAAGCTTAATTGATCTGTGTCGGTTTCTCGAAGAACTGGTCTGATTCTCCCTTTGGTGGAACTACGATTACACGTTTGTTTACCATTCTGAAAGGCCAACGGGAAGTGCGAGAACTGGAATTATCGCGAGAGATGATCGACTTTCACAAAGGTTCGTGGATCCATCTGGAGATTCATGAAGGAACTGCACGGGCTGATGGCCAAAGCGAAATAAAATAATAGAAACGGATAATAAATGTAAATAATGTTTTATAATAGGATAAACACCACAATAATTATAATAAGTTGATACAAATTAAATAAATGTTTTTGTTTTAATAGCAAATAAAAAAGTATGGTTTAAACATAGTGGAATAAATGTTTATACCAGAATAAGTTGAAAATACCAATGACAAACTAAGCAAACAAAATTATATTATATATATATATATATATATATATATCTATATATATATATCTATCTATCATACAACAAACATCATACAACACATCTACATAAAAGAAACAAGGAGCACTAAATTTCGTCCTCAAACAATTTTATTCAAAACAAAGCAAATAAACAATAACAAGTCAAAACTATTAGTTAAAGGACATACTGCCTAACGACTTAAAAACATTAAAACATCCATGGAGTCAAACATACCGACTAGTTATGTCAAGGCAATAAATATGACTGATTTAAGCAATTTATGCAAATGAAAAGAGGAACTGTGACTACTTTAAGAAGAACCATTATATCACCATGCCAAAATACAGAGATATTTTCAATATTAAACACCACGTTTCTGTTTATTCTAATAATGATGTCTAAAAACACACTATTTGGGACAGTAATATAGAGGTGAAAACATCTTTGAACAGTGCGGTTTTCCTGCGGCAGCTTTGGACTGCCTTTATGTGCACGACAATTCATCTTTATTAAACCCTGCTGTTCAAGTAAAACATTGTTATACGAGTAAAATACTGTTCAATCACTCTTCTGTTCTGCATAACAACTGATCATATACACACACGCACACACACCACTCTCTCACACACTGCTGCCACTGCCAGCGGCTTCCTCCTCGCCTTTCTTTAGTCTTTTTTTGGCTCTAATCTCATTCATGGCTTCCTCAATGGAGCGAGTGTCTCTCTTATTGGCCACAGGGACTGTAACAAAAAGACAAAAAACAAGTTCTCAAAATTAAAAGCCAAAGCTGAGTCTTCTGGAGGTTGCATTTGTTGATCGTATAAGTCATGGAGGTGGTCTCATTTAAGAATGCAAAATAAGAAATACATTACAGCATTTTACACCTCATGAGTCGTAGCTATAGCCTTACAGTGCTTCAACTAGGGATTGGGCGATACACCTACCTCCCGATTCAATACTATCGATACTTTGGTGCCGATATTATTTAATATAAATGTACAAAACAGTACTGCCATAGGTGTGAACGATTTGGTTTTATGATTCAATTCAATTACGATTATCATTAGAAACTCAATGGCCCGGTTTCACAAACATGGCTTAGCTTAAGCTAAGACTTTGCAAAGCAACTTTTACAAAAATGCTTTGGAAGAAAGCATTACAGGTGTGCATATTGACACAGAAGACTGACATATTTTAAAATATGTCAGAGCAAGATATTTTCAGCTGAGACAGTTCAAACATGCAGTTTAGTCTGTGGCTAGCTTTAGCCTTGTCTTGTGCAGGAGCAAAGCAGAAGTATATAGAATAATATAGACAGTCGCATAAAGTACGCTGGCAATGACATAAATCAAAGCACATGGCACACAGTGTTCGGAGAAATAAGATGCTAGTCTATAGCCTACTGCAGTACAAGCCACGGTTCACATAATCTGGCTCTTTTTTTGTATTTATTCTTTTATATATCAAAATATATTAAATGTGTGTGTGGTAAGAGCATCTATGGCATATCGTGTTGACCAAAACACACAAGGAAACGGGTTGTGAAAAAGAATATCATAAACATCGCATTCGGACTGTAGAATTATCTGAGAGGTTGTGGGAGAAAAACACAGACATGGACAAGTACATCTGTGAAACTCGTCCCATCCGAATAGGGCTTTACCTTTAGTCATTATTTAGGTAGCACACATATTCTGAACACCTTTGGCAGAATTCAAATGAGCCATTTTAATCTAGATTAAAAATATTAATCTATGCCCACCCCTACTATTTTCATGTAAAAATAAAATTTATTTTATGCATACAGAAAACAAATTGTCATAATCATGTCATCTTTATGTGTACATTACGGGATAAATAATGTAAATAATGTAAAAAACACAATATTTATACTAAATATTTTATTTAAAATAAAATAATAATGATATCTCCTCACTTTCTTCTGGTGTGAATAGCTCCATAGGGATCTATTTTTTTAATTCAAATCGCCATTGCGTGAATATTTACGCCAAATTCTTGCATTCAATGTGAAAAGGGCTTTTATGCCAATAAATATGTATGATTACTTCATCATTAATTTAATCATTTTAAGGGAATACAATCTGGACGATTGATCCCTCCCTCCCCTGAATGATTCAGATTTGAAGTTTTTCCGTTAATTATACTCACCACAGCCATATGCCCGGTTGGCTTGAAGCGTGTGGGCAGCATCTTTAGCAGCAGATGTTCCAATCAGATGGCTGTATTTGTCTCTGTAGTTTGAATTGGGTGAGGCAGGCCTCTTCTGAGTGAGACTGGCCTCTTCCATCTCCAGCGCAGCCTGTTCCTGAAGAGTGCAGTAAAACAATTACCCAATTTAAATATGGCGTTTCAAGTAGTAAAAATAAGAGATATCCAACTAGGCAGACATGAACTAGCAGAAACATTACTTCAAAAGCAAAAGGTTTCAGGATCTTACCTTTAGCCGACGTCTCTCCTCAGCTTTCTGGGGGTCCCACTCCTCACCCTTCCGATAAGCCTCCAGCTCTTCATCTGATGGTGCAAACTCCTTCATGACAAAACACACACTCAGTCAAACACACCAAGCATTAAACGCAGAAAACACCACAGGCCAGAGAACAACTGGTCCCCTGACTGAGTCTGGCTTCTCCTGTTGTTCACATCATTAATCTACACAAGTATTCTTGCGCTGATTAATAATTGCAATAGAAGTTTTTTTCAAGGGTCTGTTTCATATCTTGCTTATAAAATATGAATAATAAAGTCTTTAATAAAATAAAACTTTTTCTTGTCTTGAGGATAACAGCTTTCTAAATTTGTGTTCTAAAGATGATCAAAGGTCTTAAACCATTTATCTAATAAGTGGTATCAAACTAGTAATTGTGATCAACCGCATTAAATAAAAAGTTTATTTACATAATGTGTGTGTGTTCTGTGTATATTTATTATGCATTTACAAATACACACACATATCATATATACTTTGAAAATATTTACTATTTATATATGTATATATTTAATGTATAAACATAAATTTTCCTTAAATATATATGCAATCAACATTAAGCTGAATAATGACACTACTGTCTTCCATAAAGCTGCTTGTAGAGGAATTTTAAGTCATTTCATAATTGTAGATTTTTTTTATTAAATTATTGTCCCATTTACTGTTAAGCTGCTGTGAAACAATCTGTATTATATGAAGTGCTATATTAATATGACTGCAGAATGAAAACATTTCACTATACAGAATACTACACACAAGGAAACATTTACAAAGATCCATGTGAGAGGAAATTGTGCAATGCATACTAACCTTTTTAAACAGCATGACATATCTGCTCTCTTCATCCTCACCAAAAGAAAATGATGTCAGTCCAGCCACTTCGGCCACATCATGCCTAACAGATGGAAGTGTTTAGCATGAACTGTACGGTGCACAGGAAAACAGGTAGCCCAGGCTAACACTCATGGCACAGGTTAAACCAGTAGTTGATAGAGAGAGCAGCGGCCTATTTGTAGTTATCTTTTTATATTAAACTAGAATAGCACCATGTATTTAAAATAAACATATTCTAACATTATTCATACTGCACTTTTGTAAACCACAGCTCATAATGCTATTCTGGAGAACGTAAAATTTAACCCAAACCCAGATATTGAACTTAACAATATCAAATATTTTGATACTAATAGAACAGTGTTAAACTCACAGTATGCTTCGCTCGATCTTGCCCATTGGGTTATATTTCTTTTTCTGCAGTGCACTGTCCTGAATGAACTCTGACACCTCCTTCTCCATCTAATTGAAAACCACACAGATTTTTAGAAACAAAAGTGAGCAATGTAACAAGAAGACCATGTTTATGTGGGACAAATAAAGCTATAAAAGGTATACCTTTTTCCTAAACTCTGCTTTCTTTCTCTTCTCATCCTCCTCGATCTTCTTCAGTCTGGCAGCTTGTTCTGCAAAGTTACAGTAAGAGCAAGAGAGGAATCAGAATACATCATACAATTATAAAAATGGGTTATGTAACACATGTACGAGAACAGTAAAAA
>JAUMHG010000038.1:21022411-21035297 GCA_032359395.1 Enteromius anoplus
ACCTTTTTCCTAAACTCTGCTTTCTTTCTCTTCTCATCCTCCTCAATCTTCTTCAGTCTGGCAGCTTGTTCTGCACAGTTACAGTACGAGAGGAATCAGAATACAGCATAAAATTATAAAAATGTGTTGTGTAAAATGTATCTGAACAGTAAAAAAAAAAAAAAAACATGTATTATCAAACGTAGTCATTGTTTATGACAATGCTGTTGCTGCAGTAAAGCTGAGCTATATTTGCATGAAAGGCATCTGGGTGTAGCTTGATCCTGTTTTTCCTCGTTTCCAAAGTCACTTTGCGTAAAAGCATCAAAACACGAAGAACGGCCTATTCATGAAGCCACTTAATCAATGACATGTATAAAAACAGATAAACAAACCAACTATGACGTCGAAAGGTTTTTCAACATAAATACACATGACGTATGAACCTGCATCGATAATTTCTCAGTCGTTGATTGGCTCTTTCTCTTACAGCGTTAGTGTAGCAGAGGACACTCGGATATTTCTCAAGTTTCACTTGGAAACCTACAAGCACGCCCAGGTTCATTTTCTGGACTATTCGGAGGTGTATTTGAAGGATTAAAACTTTCTACCTCTAGCTTTCCGTCGGCTTTCTTGGTCGTGAACGGTTGGAGGCTTTTCCATCGAGCTCAAGATCGAGCCCAGGAGGTCCGCCATCTTTAGACTGTCTAATTTTCACCGGAAGCTCGCAGCATGCTGCATTCCTGAAATGGCATTATGGGTAATGTCGTCCAACCACAACCATTTTACAACGCCGTCATTAAACGTTCGCTGTATTTTGATTAGTTTGAACTTCTTCAGATATATATTCATCATATAATCGACATTGAAGCTTCTGAATCTAAATAAATGTTTGCCACCTAGGTTAAGTAGGAACCTATCGTGTTGATTTATTAAATCATTATATTTTCGCCCAAAAGATTAATAACAGGTAATTACCAACATATATGCATCATTTTGCGATTCACTTTTAGCAGCATTTTCCTTTACACTGGAATTGTCTTCTGTTATTTTATTCACATTTTAGTAATAACATTTCTTAATTGGAATATTTGTAAAAGTAATATCTGATTAATTATCACCTTGTTACTTATTTTAGATCCATCCATATGTAGTACAATTGTTTTAAATGTTTAAGTGAAATCCACATCAGGTAAGGATTATTTAAAACGGCTTCATTTAATTGACTAGTTGTATTCAGATTGCATTATTTGTTGTTTTTTTCTGCATAGAAAGCAAATGAGAAACAACACAATGGTTAATCTTTTCACTGCTTTACTTGATGAAAGCTTACAATAGCAGGATTTTTAAAAAGCTGTGTTGTTTGTTTGATACTGCTCTTAATTAAAAACAAAACTACTATGCCTTACATACTACTCTATGAAAAAAATTGTGTGTCTAGTTTCGTAGCTCCTCAGACCAGAAAATGAATTCTGAAATACATAATACATAATTTAATACATCACAACAAACTATATGGTGTGGTAGTGGCACACCACATTATCTTTATTACGACACAATTTCCAGTTAATTGTGCTCAACATCAGCAAACATCCCCAAATGTTCACTGCAAAGCAGTCCTTTATGGTAGGACACAGGGTGGGTTGGGAATCATAGGTATTTTGCTCACCATGTTGCGCATGGTGGTAGGAATAATATTATTACGAAATAAAGAGAAATCCCACTATACAGGTTCAACATCTGTATTGACAACAATTCCTCAACTACTTCTGTTGACATGTCAGTACAGCTGTTGACCATGGGGGGGGGGGGCATGGCTGGTGAACAATCACTTCATTCTATTACATTTACAGCTTAGCTAGTCAGTCTGTTTAAGATTACAGTCCAAATTGTCTTCACAGTCACCACCACAGCAAAGGGTCACAAACCAGTTGGTAAAATGGTTCTGTTACCAACCATCAAAAACAGCAACTTTTCTGGTAAACCGGATATGGGAGAGAAACATAATGTGGAAACATGGCCTGTGCTGTCCACCAACGACCGTCAGGGCAAATCTAGGAGTCAAGGAAATATATCTTGTAGAACTTGTTCATCTGCTCCAGGAAGATGAAGGTGAGTACTGTGTGTGGCCCGAGACGAGCATAATATGGAGTAAAACCCTTCCACAGACTGAAGAATCCTTCCTTTCTTATGACCTTGAACAATACATCCTACAAAAAGAAAAAGAGAGAGTGGAAAAGAATGAGAGGGAGGGTGGATGTGTTTATATATTTACATATTAAGCATGATGAACATTTCTAGATTTATTTATTGATACTATTAAAGCTACCAAAACTGAATATAATGCATACTGGGACTAATTTTTTGCTCATCTCATGCCAGGTTTCAAAAGTATATTAAAGGAGCCGTATGTAAGAAATTTATCGTAATAATCATAAAATGTCTCTGTTATGTTCAACAGGCATTAAGAAAACATGTTAATTTCAAGTACTCATTTCACTCACAGCAGTCGTACAGCCTGGATATTCTCATTTAAAAAGCACAGTTGCAGCCCTCAACTGAGGTTTATGTTGTCATTTTTTGTTTTGGTCTGAAGCGCCACCCTCCATCTATCTCCCAATCATGAAGTTAGTAGTGTTCCAGGTTGCCTGATCTTCTTTAAAGTGACGCGACTGCAGCAGCAACTAAAAAATGTCTAACATTTCGAGTAAGAAACCTAAAACGCAAAAGATCTATTATTAAGCATTAACATAATTAACAGAAAATAAATTTACTGTGTAGGACTCGTCTCTTGCCATTGGAATCTCCTCGTAGCAGCCTAAACATTACTGGATCCTGCAGCTTATCTGGCAACCTCTAGTCAACAGGGAGGGAGAGGGGAATACACCGCTCAGCAGTATTTTGAAAGTGATTGCAGTACCAGTTTTGGCCATTTCTTACATACGGCTCCTTTAAATTCAATGGCTAGTCGTTATTTTACAGGATGCACTTTTTAAACATTTCTAGTGAATGCAGTCACTTTGATTAACAACTAAAAAGGCAATAAAACACTATTGCAACGATTTGAGAGAATAGTAAAAGTCTACAAAAAAATATAATTTAAAATGTACAGTATATAATCGGTTATTTAACTGGAGATATGTACTGATAGGATTTCCTATATAGTTTTGTTAATATTGTGCATTAGATTTTTATTGTAAATACACTGTTAATCTTAGTGGAATTGTAGTATTTTTGCTTCGTTTTGTCATTTTTATTAGTTTTTAGTTCCTTAGTAGTTCACCCAAAAATTAAAATTCTGTCATCATTTACACATACTTAATCAATTCCAGACCTGTACGAATTTCTTCAAAATATCTTACTTTGTGTTTGGCAGAACAAACTAATTCATACAGATTTGGAACTACCTGAGAGTGAGTAAATTAGGGTTGCGTTTAATCGGCAAGTAACAACACCGTAATCACTGTGGTGGAGGCTTCATCTGAGTTTTCCGTCTTTTCCTCCGTTCTTTTGATTTTAAGTAGCCTGCTGGACTCGCTCTCCTCATGTGACTGTCGTTCGTTCGTTGCGCTACAATTTAGCAGTCACGTTCGGTTTTAATTGTCTGTTCTCTCACTGAACTAAATTATTTTTGTTATTCTAAAAAATATAAATCATGGTGTGGGACGGTGTCACGATGGCCAAGTGACGTAACCGTTGTTACGGCTTAAAACCGCCAACACCGTTGCGAGTGTATGATGACAGAATTATCATTCTTGGGTGAACTATTCCTTTAAATATGTCTACATAGTTCACAAAGTTAACCGATACTTTTTATGTATAAAAGCGTCTGCTAAAAAAATGATATTAAAGTTATCATTTATTTTATTTCAAGTAACAGTCCAGGTAATTCATCAGTGATTCAACCAAAATTTTCTCAAAAAGTATTCTCATAGCTTTGTAAAAATTACAATTGAACCACTAACATGGACAGTTTTACCAATGTCCTACCACCTTTCCGAGCCTGGGAACTATTCAGTTACACTGCTTTCTATGGCAGGGTTAGAGAACTCTCAGGAATTCATAAACATGTCTTAATACTGCATGTGTTCTAAAGATTAACAAAGATCATCCGGGTTTGGAATCACATGAATGTGAGAAATGAATGGAATAACTTTCATTTGGGTTAACTATTCCTTTAACTATAACATAACTCTGATTGGTGAAACTGGTTAGTGACAATGTGCAAGTATTGTGTCCAACACAGTTGTATTTTCAGCAAAACATTTTGTGCATTTTTGTTTGTGTCACCATTGCCACAAAACCAGAAAAAAAAAACCTTTGTAATTATGGTGGGACTGACTATTGCACAATACAACCTTAACACTTGTGCTGAAAAGATTTTGCTGTCCCGACCTGCTGATCACGTTACTGTTGGTAAACTAATACCAGTGCAACCCAGTGCAAATCAACCGTTTACCGTTTCTCTGGGTTTCCTCCAAGACAAGAGGTTTTACTGAAACTTGACACACTTCTGACGTTCTTCCTGTGACTGAAAGGTCATAACTCCAGCAGTCTGAGATCAGCTGCTTAAAACAGACTGAGTACTGAATATTGAATATAAGTTGAGAACTTACCAAACCATTTTTGTACTCAGGCTTTCCATCAATCATTCTCATGTTCTGGATTCTTTTGTAAAGAAATAGATGCATGTCAGCATAAAATATGAAACAATTTCTACAGAAAACAAACACAATCAGCAAAAAGACTTGAATTGACTTTTACTGTGATAGAAACTTTGGTCTGTCTTTGGTCATATTACCCTCATTTGCTATCATTACCTTTTACAAACTGTGTATTCTGTGATATCTGCCACCTTTCTCTCTACATATGAGCAGCGATACTAGTCATATAAAAAAAACCTTATCATTTGTCAACATAAGATAAGATATAACATAAATAAACATGTTCCCTTAGATCCGCTAGCTTAATAGTCATTTCCAGAATTTTTAACCCTAACCAGAAGATAAATGAACAAAACAAGGACAGTCACCTATACCTATACTCATACTTCCACCAATGTTAGATTCTGATATTGCAGAAATATTCAACAATAACAAAGCACACTGATGAACAATTACTTTGCACAATTCAGCAATATTAATTCATTTAGGGAATTTTCAGTATAAAATTCTATAAATCACATAGCGAATAAATAGCAACAAAAAAAAAAAAAATAGCGAAATCCTGAACAATATACACTTTGTATTGTCGTAACATCCAAATGTCATAATAGTCTAGTAATAAATCACACGAATTAAAAGTGATTGTACCTGGTCTTAACAATGTCTACTGGCATGGAGGCCGCAGTGGTGACCAGTCCACTGATCATACTGGCACAGAAATGACACAGGATATCATCTCTGAAATATCCTGGACAAAACATAAAACAATCGAGATGTTGAAGTACATTTCAGGTTGAGCACTGTCTTACAACTCACTCATTCAGAAAAACACACGTAGAATTGTATACCTAAGAGTAAATAAACAAAAGTTAGCTACTATCCAAATCTGATATTAGCTAGATTTTCTAGAAAGGCTGACAGTACAACTTTGGGACTGATAAGATAAAATAAGGCTCATACCAGAGTCCAACAGTGCTTGTTTGGACTGGGAATACGAAGCAAGTTGGGCTGCATTCACAACAATTGCTCTGGCCATGGTGGGTATGCAACCCTACAATAAGATAAAACAATACACGTATCAATACATATACACAGGGTTTCTGCAGGCTATATGAAGGTAAATAAGTGAAGAAGTGAAGAAAATTTATGGGAAAATCTGAAAGGAACACTATGTTTTCGCTATGTAAATTTGTATGCGACTAACACGGAGTACGTACAGTATTATACTTTATTATATACAATATGTTGTTATTTAGGGCAGTTGTGGATAGGGAGTTGGACTTGTAACCCAAAGGATGTGGGTTCGAGTCCCAGAGATTGTGGATGGGGTTGGTGAATAACCAGCGCTCTCTGACACCCTTGAGCAAGGCACCGTTCCCCCAACTGCTCCCTGGGCGCCGCAGCAATGGCTGCCCACTGCTCCGGGTGTGTGTGTGTGGTTGTTCACTTCTCACTGCTGTGTGTGTGTGCACTTGGATGGATTAAATGCAGAGCACAAATTCCAAGTATGGGAAACCATACCTGGCCACATGTCACGTCCTTTCCTTTAAAGTATGAAAATCCAACTTCCTTCATATCTCCATTACTTTTTAATTCATTTCACAAGAACAACAGCTTAAGCTTGACTACCTTTTCTCCAAAGTACCTTCTGATCAAAAAGCTGCAAACGCTGTTTACTTTTATTGCCTTGTTTTTCTAGTTCAAACGTCTAAAAGATTCACTAAAAAAAAAAAAAATTCACACAAGATATGAAGAATATGAAAAAATAGACTATTATTAAAATCCCCACTGTAACAAATTACCTTGATTTTAACTATAAAAAGCAGTAAAAAAATCTACAGGGGAAAACGGTAGACCGACATTAGTGTAGTTTAGTTTATTAGTGTATTTCAAAGATTCAAAACAGATTTCAGTACTTTCATAAGTTGGTATATTAACATTATATCAGTTACTGAAATTACAGTATTTAACGGCAAATTTAACATAAAACTGTAAAACCTAAAATGTTGTTACCATATTTTTTTACGCTCGAATTCCAGCTGCCAGTTAATTTTACAGGGTTTTTTTTATAGTGAAAAATAAATATCTGATAACAGAGTCAGAAAAACATGTTTTCACTGACATATATTTGAACTTAATTTTGGTAAGTTTTTCAGAAAACAAGATTGTAACAATATTAACACACATAACATGTTTACACACAAAGCATATTATAATTTGAGCTAACACACACTTACCCTCCAAAGTGTGGTGATTCCCTCCTCCCTAGTAATTCTGATGAGGGCATTAAAGACATTTGTGTAACCCCTCCTTTGCTCTGGAGGCAACCTGGAAAAGAAAGCGATAGTAGTGATATTTTATTAATCGTTTTATTAGTTCAGGATCATGACTAGGGCTGCATGATGAACATTGTGCGATGTTTAATGTGCACAGTCGCGCTGATAATGATGGTGGATTTGTGCAGCTCATCAGTGAACAACGGCTCTGTGTAGTAAACACAGCTGAATGTGTAATCACCTACCTACACCTACCAATTGAAAATACCCAACGATTGCCTAACTGCCACGGACCAATGGTACCTTAAAGGTGTTTAGGAGCCAAAACAAACCCCCCAAAAGTTAGATTTGGTCGAACTTTGTTTTGGCCTGATTTAGTTTGAAATTACATCATATTTGTTTTTTCTCTTTCGTTTGAAGTATATCAGGGCCTTAAGACAGAACTTTATACCTAAAGACAGATGGCTAGAAACAATATACTGTCAGGACCTCCTGCTGGAGATCCTGCAATCTACAAGAATTCCCGAGGAGTAATGTTCTTCTGTTATTCTAAGTGTATGGACCATTTGTTTCACACGTAAACAGACCTTTAAAGCTCCTGTTGATTGCATCTGGGGCAAAGTCACAATGTAAACGCATCTGACTAAAGATACAAATAATCTTTCACACGTCAAATAAACATGTGAAATCTCTTTCTGTCTACGGGAGCAGTTTTTGGTAAGAATGATACAAAAACCTTTTATCTCCAAGTCTATAAGAACACATCACAGCATTATCCTAAGACTGTCTTAAAGCAGCAGTGTTTGGGTAATTTGGTCACATTTTTACAATTTCAAATTATTTGGAACAGCGCTACAAATGGAGGGTAATTATGTTCTTCTACCTTCCATCAGCAGTCATTCGAATAAGAGCCACCTCAGCTGGAGTCCCAACAAATGCCCCCGTGGCCCCAGCAGTCATTCCTATTAAAGCCTTCATGAAGAAGTTAGGAGGTGTGCCGTCTGCTTTGGACATGCGTTCAAACAGGACCGTGTAGATGCCCAAACGGGTCGTGGTATAGGTAGCCTGCCTCAATAGACCCGCAGAAAGTCTACAATAAAAAACACAGGAGAAGACGACAAAGTTGTCAAAAAAAACAATAAATGTGCAGTCAGACAACAATGAGATCAGATATAAACCTAATCAGATATTTACTGCTTGTATAAAGCTATGGGCTCCATCTACAGTCACTCAGTAAGGATGTCCAGCTAGAACTCCTTAGTTTCTCACCTCCAGTGTCTGGTAAAAATTAATCTTAAAAAAAAAAAAAAAAAAAAATAATTATTATTAATTTAATAATTCATTTAGCTGTACTTGGACTGCAGTACCACATTCCTGCCTTCGGAAAAAGTCGAGCTCTCTATCTACAGCGCCTGCGTCAGTGTGGTGCGCCTCTCTTTCTTACCCGGTGTAGATACCGCCGATGCCCTCATTGCGAAGGATGCTGGTCACAGCATGGAAGCTGGTTTTGTATTCTCGAGCCTTGGAGCCCTGACCGCTCAACTGCATTCGGTTCTTCACCAGGTCCAGCGGCTGCACAAACACAGTGGCACCCATCCTGGAAACCAGAATGAATGTGTATGAGTGATTATAGAAATTTAAAGTCTTGCATTAATCCTGAAGGAATCCTGTTCATGTTAGCATCAAAAAATTTGGAGCCTATTAAAACATACACTGAAAAATACTTTGAGACTACTTACACTCTTAAAATGCTAGAAGATTTCTTGGATTATTAAAGAAATGCCAAGTAGTACGTTAAATTAAATGTGAAATGTTGAAGTAAAAAGACCATAACATTTCCTTCTAAAATATACTGTAATAAGCTTTCTTTCAGTGCAATACGAATTTTCCAAATTATAGGATACGCCTTTAACATCTACACGCAAGGACAACCTGTATAGTATATGAAATGGCATTGATTTACAGGTCTTATGTTTGTTTAAGAGTCCATGTGTTAAACTCCTGTCTTACATGTGTCAAAATTATTATTATTATGGCTACTTTTGGCATAAATTCACTTGAACAGACCTCTCACGCAAGTTTATTTTGGCTACCAGCAATGCACAGCACATATGTATGCACTACAACAGATTTCTTTCATTTTTGTCATTTCAACAAATATGAGCTGCTCATTATGTAATGGCACTTTATCATAAATTACATTTTGTCTAACTAAAGGTAATTTTATAGTTTGTTTTTTTAGGTAATCTTGTAAATTAAGTGTTCTTGAAGAGTTCTCAGAAGCAGAGAACATAAAAAACAAAAATATAAAACCAGAGCCATTTTATATTATGTTCATTTTGAAAAAAAGCTAAATCAAAATACAGTATTGTTTTTTTCTTGAGGTAAAGAAAGATTGATTACTGCAGTAAAGAGGAGAGAAATTTGTTGTCACTCTGTCTTACAAACCAAAAATTATATTTATTTATTTATTTAAATGTTAGTTAACACCAAGTACAGTATCATGTAAGATAGTACCAGGTATGGTATTTATGCAATGTGTAAAAATGGTGTTTATGATGTTAATTATAGTGAAATTAGTTCCCAAATTGTTGGTGGTGAAGAGTAATATGTGCAAACAAATTACATTAAAACTTTAATCATAATAAATATTTAAATGGTTTATGCAGAATTAACGTTAGATTATATCAGTTTTATATTTGTATTATTCATTTATGGATTTAAAGACAATAGTCTAAGACACAAGTTTAAAAAAATTCTGAACATTACAGCCATTTGAAAAGTAGCATAAAAAAATCTAGCAACAAATTGAAACATGAATTCCTCAGTGACAGCAGATCAAACCCATGCACGGTGACATTTAAACTGGAGTTCAGATTGTCACGGGGTTACCAGGCTTTCTCTGGGCCTGCAAACCCACTCAGAGCAGAACTAACAGAAAGAGTAAAACAAAAAAAAATCATAACACTACATACACACGGTTTTTGTTGGTCCTCTTATCAATAGCTCGCATAGCGGATAGTTAATTGCCCTTATCAATAACCTCCCATCAGATTGCTCATGCAAGTGAAGCCCATGCAACAGAGAGCACCGCTTGCAAACATGGACGCATACGTACCCAGCCAAACCACCGAAGAGAAACTTAATAGATTTGGGCGAGGTTTTGGGCTTGGGTTTGCCCGTGTCCGCTGCGGCTGCCATGGCTGCAGTGCTGGTTTAGGTTTCTGGAGGACACCTTCGCGTCTGCCGCTCCGCTGATGCACGGCTGCCACTGTGTACAGCAAGGTGACTCGCCTGGACTGCGCACGTCAAACGGAACACGCCTGGACCAATCACACGCGAGTTTTTAGACGCGGTGTCGAGCACGTGAGTGACGTGTGAGTTCTCGTGTAATTTCTGTTAAAGAGACAGACAAGTTTTTTTCATCTCTCTCTCTCTGTCTCTCTCTATATTTATACTCTTATATTATAATACTTGCGATTACTACCATGTGTCGATTTCCATTTTATGTTAGGCAACCGTCCTTGGTATTTGCTATTTCACTTAGTTTAAACGATTATATTTCCTAGCCTACAAATGTCTCCATAAGCCAGTGTCCTGAATGCTGGCGGCTCAGCTCTTTGGTTGAGATTCGGGGTTCTCAGCTGTCAGGCGCCCTCTTGAGGTGATAATAAAAATGTGACAATTTAAAAAATAGAATTTAATTGCTGCTTATTATTTGTGATTATCATCAAACACATCTTAACTCATTGCTGTGTTCAATGATTAGGCTACTTTTTTGCAGTGTTATTGCTGAGGTAAATTATGTACTTTTTCTTAGCACTGCTCAAAATGGACCAATCCCAGTCTGATTACAAGATTCCCCACCCCATTTTTTGTTATCTTTAAACCATTAACTACTGAGAATTGACAAATAAGACTCTAAATCATGTAATGAAAGTTTAGAATTACAATTCAGAACATAAAATAAATATCCCAGTATACTAAATATGGTTTAGATTTTAATTAAAAATAATAATAATTAAAAAAAAAACAATAGTGATATTTTTTCACCTATTATTTAAATAGAATACTGTGAATTCTTAGATACAAAATAGCTTGGAGTCCTATGCAATTTAGGTTTGGTAAACAGCATTTGACAGAAATTGCTGTATGCTGTTTTATTGAGCAAGTCCGGTCAAAACAAGAGTGAAAGATGTCACTTTTACTTAATTGCTTTCTGGTTTTAAGGAGTTAATGGCTACTGATTACTGCCTATTGATTTTTACATATTTTTACGAATATATAAGTAAGATGAGTGGTATTCTAGTACCCAACATAGTGAGGACATGGAGCCAGATGTGGAAGGTGAAAAGCTAGGATTACATAGTGGTTAAAGGAGAAGAAGGGGACAAGCACCCCTTTTGTTGTGTTGTGATATATTTCATCAGTAAATTCCACATTACAGTATTTTAACAATACCACTGTGTTTGTACTATATTCTCTTGCCTACAGTAAAATAACGAAACCTGAATCACATATTTTGTACACCGATATTCAGTGATTGTACTGAAAAGTGAAACTATGGGTATCCTGTGTATGGGTGATAAAGTAATGTTCCTATGATGGCTCAGAATAAATTAGTTTTTTGAAACAATGCTTCTGCAAAAGCAAGGCTTCTCTAAAGATATGATTTAGAAATGGTAGTGTTTCACAGGACTCGGATTCAACCTTTTGGGACTCAGACGTGAGTCTGACTTTTGTATGCAAAGTTTCGAACACTGGACAGCCTGTGTTACAGATAATTACTGTTTTGAGTCTAGAGTTTTGAAAAAGGACATGAAGGTTCTGTTCTGTTATCCAAAATTATTGTAAAAAAACTGTAAACTATGTTCTACCATCTACTCAATTGTTTAACCTACATTTGAAAATATGGATAAAGATTTTTTATTTTTTGTTATGTTCTTTTCTGTGTTCTGGGGCAGCCTTTGACGTTGTCATTGTCCCAGCCCAAAAGAATTAAATAATAATTAGATCGAATAATTAGAATAATTAGATAATTAGAAATAATAACAAGATCGGATATCGGGCCCGATCACATGATTTCAGACTCGATCGGAATCGGACGTTACCTCCCGATCAGTACTCGAATATATATGTATATATATTCTCATCATTTTTTAACACATCTATAGTAATGCGGTGGCACAGAATTAGACCTCTTGACTCCACACAGGAACAGCAACGCGTTTGGCATAACATCACTTTGTTGCAGAGACGCTATTGATTTAAAGTAGAACACGGAAGCAGTTTGAAGCGTATGTCTGCGGTCTGGAGGTATAATGTATACATTTTGCAAATAACGCATTTCGAGAGGAATCGCGATACGATTAATCCCGCACAGCTGGTAGGTCATCAGCTTATCAATCCCCTAACCAACTGCCAATCACCTCGTTTAGCTTTTCCCTAACCCAGATTTCATTCCATCCACATCTCGCTTCAAGCATCCTACCTTCTCCTCCGTTTTTTCAGTTCACGTCCCCTGGGGGAGCAGTACGGGACCGAGCCGAACTTCAAACCCTGCCCTCACAAGGGTTCATTCATACCACTAGGGTTCGGGGTTCGCCGTCCTCCTGGGCTCGCTCCCCTGACAGCATGCCAAACCAGCAATAATTGTATTTATGAGGAAAGCGTGAACTCTTGAAAAAGCTGATGACAACAACATTTAGGGCTGCATCATAATCATCACTCGAAATGTATTGCACATCTTTTCAGTAAAGGCGGTCTTACATTGAACCGCATTCACTATGCAGAGCCGTTGTTATATGGGATTAGTTTTCTGCCACAATTCTGAGCGCCAAAGATCACGCTTTGAGCGTGCCCGAAGTGAGTTTTGAGGAGAAAAAAATTCGTCCCGGACAGCGTTCATACACCAAATGCCTGTAAGTACAATGGACCATTTTCTCAGCACCACTCTGAGAGAGAATA
>JAUMHG010000038.1:21041887-21052335 GCA_032359395.1 Enteromius anoplus
AATATAAACACATTGTCATAAGTCAGACCTCCATGGCTCTCTCTGACCGTCATCAGCGGGAACCTTCCCAGGAATTTGTAATGTTCCTACCCGGACCCGAATTACCCAAGCACCTTAGTGATTTCCGCCGCAGGTGTTGCTTGTTTCATCCGCTATTTAAGCGCCAGGTTCGCTGCATTAAGCCGCAAAGTTTTTTTTTGCTCCGGCTGCATCTCTGAAAGTTTACTCTGTGTTTTTTGCGGACTGCCTTTGTGTTAACCTTGGACTGCCTTTGATCTTCGACCATTGCTTTATACCCCGACTCTCTGCCTGGATTACGATTACTGCCTGATACCCCGAACTCTCTGCCTGGACTCTGGTACTGATTATTGTCACTCCTTTGCTGTGTCTGTTTATTGGTGTATGACCCCTGCCTGTTAGACCTTGATTAATAAAAGCTTGCAAATGGATCCGACTTCGTCTGAGCCATCTTTACAGAAAACTTTGCCATCACAGGATCCAGTGGCTGTCTATCAGTTGGCAAGCAAGATGTCCCGTCAAGAATCGATTCTGGCTTCCCACCATCAACAACTGGAGAAACTGAATCGACTCACTGAGGAGATGGTACAGTCTCTTCAAGCATTAACTGCATCTGTCTCCGCCTTGGCTCACCCACCCGCAGCCGTGGTAGCACCGCCTCCTCCAGCACCCACCACGAGCAGTCAGGCTTGCGTATCACTTCCTGATAAGTTTGATGGTACCACAGGAAAATGCAAGGGCATCCTTCTCCAATGCACCATTTATATCAACCAGCAGCCACAAAATTTCACTACAGATGACAGCAAGGTCTCTCTAATTTGTTCACTGCTCACGGGACGAGCACTGGAATGGGCCACGGCACTCTGGGAAGGCAGGCAGATGGCCTTCCCCAGCTACCAAAGCTTTCTA
Source organism: Enteromius anoplus (assembly GCA_032359395.1). NCBI lineage: Eukaryota > Metazoa > Chordata > Actinopteri > Cypriniformes > Cyprinidae > Enteromius > Enteromius anoplus. The sequence goes on from JAUMHG010000038.1 coordinate 21,042,815, forward strand.
CGACAGTTCCGCAAGGTTTTCGATCACTCTGCTGGTGGCAGTGAGCCCAGCGAGAAGATTTTAACCCTAAGACAAGGCACATCAACGGCTGCAGACTACACTCCCTCGCCTTCCATGTGGATATCGTGTGACTGTGGCAGCCCTAGATGCCCGTCCCCTTGGATCAAGGAGAGTAACATCCCGGAGCTTCCTAGACCTTCACCAGACCTCACACCTCTGAACGAACAAACCTATCACTATCTGCAGTTAGCATTCAGAAAGGAAAGGGCAACTCGACTTCCACCTCACAGGCCCACAGACTGTGCCATAGATCTCCTTTCCGGGACCACGCCCCCTAAAGGTTGTATATTCCCTCAGTCACAGCCAGAGACTGAAATCATGAAGAACTACATCAAGGAGGAACTGGCTATAGGCTTTATCGGCCCCTCAACCTCTCCAGCATCAGTGGGGTTTTTCTTCATTAAAAAGAAAGATGGCGGACTCCTGCCCTGAAACAGCTCCGTAAGGCCAAGTTCTTTACCAAACTGGACTTAAGGAGTTCCTATGATCTGATTCGGATCAAACAAGGGGATGAATGGAAAACCACCTTCTCCACTACCACAGGGCACTATGAGTACCGGGTAATGCCCTTCGGCTTTTATCAACGACGTCTTCAGGGACATGCTGAAACGTCAGGTCACAGTCTACATTGATGATATTCTGGTTTACTCCGAAGATTTCAAATCCCATGTTCAACACATCCGAGCAGTCCTGAAGCGCCTCATACAACACCAGCTCTACGCTAAACTCCCAAAATGTGAGTTCCACCAGACACGCATCTCATTCCTCGGGTACATCATCAGTGCAGATGGGGTGACCATGGATGACCAGAGAGTGACTTCCGTCCTCAACTGGCCAATGCCAAGAACCATCAAGGACTTACAGTGCTTCCTCGGATTTGCCAACTTCTATCGACGGTTTATCCGAAACTTCAGCCAGGTAGCGGCTCCACTCACCTCCATGACACGCAAAGGCCCAAACATCCTACGATGGACTCCACAGAGTGAGCAAACCTTCTCGGATTTAAAACTCGCTTTACATAAGCAACCATTCTTCGAAACCCTGAACTTGAGTTCATCGTGGAGGTCGATGCGTCCAACAGTGGAATTGTTGCCGTCTGCCCAAGTTATTCCCATGTGCCTACTATTCGCGTACACCTCCGCAGAAAGAAATTACGAAGTGGGAGATTGAGAGCTTCTCGCCTGAAGTGTGCCTTGGAGGAATAGCGACACTGGTTTGAAAGTTCCAAGCACCCATTCCTAGTCCTCACTGACCACAGAAATCTCGAGTACATTCAATCAGCTAAAAGACTTAACTAAGCCAGATGGGCACTCTTCTTCACTCGTTTTAACTTTAAAATCACTTACCGTCCACGCTCGAAGAATGGCAAAGCCGATGCACTGTTCCGCCAGTTTGATCCCCCAGCTTTGGACACCCTGGTATCACCGCAACCACTGAACTGGTAACCAATCGTTTCTGGTGGCCTACCTTATCAACTGACGTCACTCGGTTCATACAACACTGTCCCACCTGCCAGATTACCAAGACCTAAGATCAGAGACCGGCCAGCCTCCTCCATCCTCTTCCTGTATCCCAAAGACCTTGGTCTCACCTCGCCATGGACTTTGTAACAGACCTGCAACAGGTGTGACACCATTCCAATGTGTGCTTGGGTTCCAGCCTCCACTGTTCCCCTGGTCGGGTGAACCGACTAACCTCCCTACCCTGGACCATTGGCTCTGTCGGAGTGAGGAAACCTGGGACCAGGCTCACGTACACTTGCAAAGAGCTGTTCGGAGATTCACAGATCAATTCTGATTCCACCTTAAATTACCTGCTACACCTTTCATGTGTCTCTGCTCAAGCCCGCTGATGCTCCGGGAAGAGAGAGAAGGACCAGGACGAAGTCACAACTCCTGAGGTCCCCCCCCCTGATCATCGACGGTGAAGAGGCCTACCGGGTCCGTGAAATCCTGGACTCTCGTTGCCGAGGGCGTGTACTACAATATCTTATCGACTGGAAGGGTTACGGTCCAGAGGAGAGATCATGGGTCAATGCCCAAGACATCTTGGACCCTGCACTCACCACTACCTTCCACCAGGACCAGTGTGTCTGTTTATTTGTTTATTGTTTAATGGATCCGACTTTGTCTGAGCCATCTTTACACACACACACATACGGTAAATATTTAAAATATATTTAAATGTATTTATATGCATATATTTATATTATTTATATTGTGTATAAATACTTTTAATATTTAAACAACATTTTTAAAAATATATACATGCATGTGTGTATTTATATATACATAAAAAACATAAGCAGTGCACTCATGTGCATGTTATGTAAACAAAAACTTTTATTTTGGATGCAATTAATTGTGATTAATTTTTTGACAGCATTAGAAATTACGGTAACACTCTATTTTACGGATACATCTGTTAGTTACTTATTAGCATGCATATTACTAGAATATGAGCCATTTATTAGTGCTAATTAAATAAATATCAATGCCTTATTCTATACATGACCTTATTCTACATCTCTAATCCTACCCAATAACTAAACTTAACAACTACTAAACTTAATTTATTAAGGGAAAAGTCGTATAGTTAATAGTTATCAAGTTTTATCTATTCCAAAGTACTACCAAAATTACATATAAAGATGTAGCATGTAATTACATTGGTCAAAAAGGGATCTAAAATTCAGCTACTTGCATTTAATAAACATTTAACAATAAAAATGTATTTTTTTTAAGCAAGCCTTTGAAACATGTTTGCCGGGTGTGTTGTGATGGATGAATAGTGTACTGTTAAGGAACGCAGTGCTTAAAGCTGGAGCTCTGCTGAGTTCAACAGATTACTCACTGCGAATCTGCTGCAGTCTATTATATTGCTCTCTAGTCTCTCACCCCCCTCCCAATCCCTCTGTGTCCTATGACACAAATGGGACAGAGAGCAATACATCAGGTGTGTGTGTGTGTTTTGGTTGTTTGTGCATAAGAGCAAGAGAGATAGATCGAGAGACAGTAAGTGCTCAGCATTCCATAGAGAGGCTGTTAAAAACCATTCAGAGGAACATTCCACAGTATAGATATTGATTTTTCATGACTAATGGAGTTCAACTCAGTTTCATTTAAGTTTCCCCTTTGCTTCAGATGTTTTTTCATAATGCTGCATGTAATCACCTTTACATTCTACAATGGCAGGATTGCTGTAGAAACATGTGATACAGCAGTTCTATTAACAAGTTCATTTCAACAGTATATTCCACATAAGGAAGCAAAAGCAGAATCATCATTTGTTGCATGTCATATGAATAATAGACAGCTGCGAAATCCAATACGATTACAAAATGGTCTCCTGTATACCTTACTGCAAATGAAATACAAATGTAAGCATATATTGACTGTAAGTGTGTAAAAAAATGTAAATGTAAAATGTAAAAAAAACATTTGACCTGTTTGATGAGAAAAAGGTGAGCTCAAGCTGAATTTGTGATATTGTCTGTCTGCTATAGGAGTAGTGAGGGGTAGATTTCTTATAAAATGTATTCTGTCACTGATTACAAATTAAATGAATATAATCTAGATTACTCATTGTAGATAATGTATTCAGACTACTTTTGGATTATTTCAAGACTATGGTTCATTTAAATGAAATTAAATTTAAATCTCAGGAGGACCTCAATTGAAATATTTTAGGACAGAGGGTTTTGACTGTCAAAAAAGCTATAGGGAATCCCATAATGAACAAACATTAATAAATTCAAATAGCAATGAAATAGTCTTTCAAATTATAAATATTTTTGTGAGTTTTATATTAGCAAGTGTTTGTAAATTTTGTAGTTATTAATTTCATATATGGTATAGCTGAGAGGCGTACCCAAATTCAGATGCATTTATTGCAAATTAATTTGCATTACATTTAGATGGCCATTGTATATTGTTAATATTCACCGTTTTCAATATGGCACACAGCAGAGGTTTCTTAGAAAGTAACATTTATTAGGCTTTTCACCGTATCATGTGAGCTACCGAGTAAAACTACTGAACTTGAAAACTCATGTATATGAAGCTGTATGTGACGACAACGTTCAAACATTTTACTGCCTCTAGTCTTCATTTCAGGTAAGTTTTATTCAGTTTTGCAGAAATGTATGAAGAGGCACGTATTTCCAATGAAGTTGAGTTTACTGACACTGTGTGAATATTCTTAAATTAAGTTGTTCATAAAAAAAATCTGTTATCAGTAGTCTGAGAAATTAAAAATGCAATAAAATCTAATTACAAGTACCTAGTTTTTGGAATCTGATTATGTAATCAGTTACTACCCAGCACTGTCTGATTTCATTTGTGTTTTGTTTTTGTTTTTTCTGTACGGAAACACATATGTACTAATACCATATAGGCTTACTGACTGCTGTTTTTACTTCACATCATATTCTACCACATTCTGTATCTAGTGCTTTATGAGGTCTATGGTTTGCAGGTTATATTATGATGACTTTGATTATGCCTGTGAAATCATTTACGTCAACCATCAAATTTTATTAGATCTTTATGTGGTATTTTTGGTTTATCGTTTGATGTCAGTTCTTTGTTGTGTTGTGTCTTTTTTAGCATTTCCATTCCTGCATTATGTGTTTTAGCTGTTGGAAGAGGGAGGGGTGACCTGGTCACCTTTCATCCAAGGTTTTTATTTTTTGTGTGTGTGTCAATCAGGCCCAATGCAAGCTGCTTTTGCATTAGTCTCTCACTGTGTGTGTGTGTGTGCTTTAAATCTAAATGACATCATTGTAAATCCCCTGTCATCTTTCATTCCAAAGAGCGAAAGAGATCGGGAGAAAAAGAGGGAGAGCAAAAGAGACAAAAGTAAGAAAAAAATGCATTTTAATCTGACATCTGTGAACTTTCTTGAATTTCTAATATTTTTTTTTCTCTGCTGCTTTTATTTATTGTTTATGTGTAAGCATAACGATTTATGCTTAAAGCAACAGCATTACAATATGATTATGCTTTTTTAGATTATATAGATATGTTTAGTATAAGTAGAAAGCTATACTGTAAAAATTGGAAAATTAGAGGGAAGAAATTAATTTTTTGAGCAAAAGATAAGATGTTTAAAAGAGAATGTGTGTGGGTTTTTTGACAGTGATATGTACAGATGTTTTGGCACCACTTTCAGAGTGTAAAAGAACAAACATCCTGGATGAGACCTTTTTTTTCTTTTGTCTGTGTGCGTTTTGGATAAATGTGGCATCTCGAAATGATATATTTAATTTTGTACCTACATGCTGAAACTTTGTTCTTTGCTTTTTTTGCTTTTCTTTTATCTTTGTACATTCAGTCCTGCCAGTTGGAGTGCGTCTAAACGCTCAACTGAGAGCTCAAACCGAAGACGAACACAAACCGAACTAAACCAAACCCAGGAATATGGCCATGTTTGGGAGTCGTGGGGCAAAGGGGGGCAAGTTCTCTGTCGAGGACCTGTACGGAATCAGCAAGAAGCCTAAAGCCTCATCAGTGCCATCAAGCAGCGCTGGGCCAAAACCCCCTGTGCAAAGCCGGGGGAAGGGGCACAAAGGAGAAACGGATGCCCTGGCCTCTCAGATTTTGGAGGCAGCGCACAGACTGGTTGAGAGACGACGTCTTGAGCTTTACCTGAGGGAGTGTGGCCTCAGCATCAATGACTGCCAATCAGAGAGACAAGCCATGCTGTACCGGTGAGTGAGTAGCTGTGCAGCTCTGTGTGTGTTTGGGGAAATGCACTCTCAGTGGTGTCAAAATGTCAAACCTGATAAAGCGAATGTGAAAGGATAATAAATGAAGGTGTATAAAAATGGAGGTAGCAGTAGCAGAACAGAAGCTACATTCAAAGCGGGATGCTGTCATGCTGTTTGCTGCATGGGAACAACATGCAATTATACACATCAAACAGTAGTGTGCAGTTGTTTTGATAACACACTATACTGGATGTTTTATCAGCAAATATGGTTGCTTTGCATTTTTAAAGTCAAAACAAAATCCCAATTAGATAAATGTAATAATACACATACTGTAATACCGGTTCTTGTTTCGTATGATTCATTGGTAAACATTATTACTAGCATACATGCAAATATAAATAAAAAATGTATGCAACAACATTCTGGTTACATGTACAAAAAAAAAAAAGAAAAAAAAAAACAGATTTAGGAACCTAGATTTAATTTTCTGTTTTTTCATTTGTTTGCAATGCCTGATGAGATCTATAAGGTACACTATGCACTTGTAAGTTATCCTACAGATGTGAAAATGTTATTGTTTAATATACAGTACCAACCTGTTAATTGGTTAACTGTGAGTTACCTTGCCATATATGATGAAACAAATAAAAAAGGTTTAACATTGCAGGTTCTGGAACTTTACTGTAAATTACTGTAAAAAAACATAAACAAAAAAATTTATATATATATATATATATATAAACTATGTGCATTTTAAATTTTGTGTAAGGATGTTTTATAAGCTTCCTCATGGGGACCTAAAAAATGTTCCCACAATGTCAAAATTTACTGACATTTCTATTTTTGTGGGGACAATTGGTCTCCATGACAAGATAAATACCAGGTGCACAAACACACATGTTGGTTCTTGTGATTTATGGGGATCCTCCATAGGCGTAATGGTATTTATACTGTACAAACTGAATGTGCTATTGCCTTACACTAACTCAACACCTAAACCTACCCCTTACATGAAACTATGTGCATTTTTAGATTTTCAAAAAAACACCATTTAGTATGTTTTTAAGCCTTTTGAATTATGGGGACACCGAAAATGTCCTCCAATACACAGTCCAATAATCTGAAACCAGGAGATAAGGGAAGGGAAAGAAACGCTCAGTAATGACAGTGGAAACAGATCAAGACTTTGCGAATTGTTATTGTAATGAGTCCGGCTTAAATGCAGTGTGAAATGAGGGTGTGGGTGTGAATGATTATGAGCAGAAGTGTGTGTGCAAATCTGTAACAGGTGTGGGTGAATGTGAGTCCCAGGGAGGTGAAGTGATCCGAGTGCCCTCTAGAGGCATTTGAGGTCACTTATGACATAGCCCCCCCTTTAAGGAGCGGCTTCTTGAAGCTCTAGAGAGGGTTTTAGGAGGGTGGTGGAGTGGAGGCAGAACAGCACTTTGAGCAGGGGGGAAGGATGGGGGATTAAGTCCTTGCTGAACTGACCGGAGTGACCTCCAAGGCGGCTTGGGCGACAGGAACACCCTCCAGGGTGGAGCAGGTGGCCGAGATACCCTCCAGGGAAGATCTGGCAACAGGAACACCCTCCAGGGTGGAAAAGGTGACAGGGACGCCCTCCAGGTCGGAACAGGTGACAGGAAAGCCCTCCAGGTCGGAATAGGTGACAGGAACACCCTCTAGGGCGGAGTAGGTGACAGGGATGATATCTTGGATGGAGCAGGTCAGACTGGCGCAAAGAGCGTATAAAGGTTAGTTTTGGCCTCCATGACCCAGACAGTACCAGCTCGTGGTTCCTTGGTGGAACAGGGCTGATCAGGCGGGCCGGGAACTCTCCGGGGAGGAGCCGGTGGTGGACCCTCCAGTAGAAGCACCCTCAAGGGTGGGTCTGGAGACAGTGACACTCTCCAGGGTCGAGCAGGCGGCAACCTTCGCAATGAGTCAGGTAAGGTAGGACGGCTCTCCTTGCCACCACGCTGGAATTGGTGATTCGAGAACGGGACCATACAACGGCTCTCCTGGCCATGATTCAGGAACTTGGACCTGACAATGGTTCTCCTGGCCTTGATTCGGAAAAGGGACCAGACAATGGCTCTCCTGGCCGTGATTCAGAAACGGGACTTGACAACTGGAATGAACACTCAATGGCCTCTATGTCCAAGGCTAAACACAGAAAGGAATTCTGTGACCAGAATAAACCATCCTAGAGGATGTGCAGCCACCAGCGGAAGCTTCGGGGAGTCTACTACCTCAGTCGACCTCTCCGAGGGTCGTGCAAACACTGGCAGAACCGGTTCGGGTCGAGGCTCTGTTGTGATGGTAACGACGGGTGCGGTATTGGGTGATGGGTGTGTGCTCAGTATGTTTTAGACAGATGCCCTCACTCATAGGTAAGTCCACCAGATTGGACACCTTCTGCTGAGAAGGAATGCAAGGCTGGCGGTGAGTTTGTGTAGAGGGTCGTGTGTGACAGCTGTCTGGTGCAGCGACTCAGGTGTGATGGCCATCTTGTGCAGCAGCTCAGGTTTGGCAGCCATCTTGTGCAGTGGATCGGGCATGGCAGCCATCTTGAGCAGCGACTCAGGTGCCTGGCAGCACTGTTAGTAAAACTGGGTGAAGTATTTCCCTTGTTTTAATTGGAGAAGTTGCTCCGTTGGAGCTCTCCTAAACAGGAGTCCTCTGGAGGAATTGCTGGATCCTGTCATGACTGAAACTGAGGCGTGCGGATCCAAATGCAAAATTTCTTTAATCAGAGTCAACGGGCAGGGTCAAGACATGGGCAAACAGATCAATAAAGGTAATGCAGAATCAAAGTCAGGGTACACAGGCAAATATCATGGCAACCAGCACAATCACAATCCAAGACACAGTCCGATAATCAGAAACCAGGAGATCAGGGCAAGTAAAGAAACACAAAGTAATGACGATGGAAACAGATCAAGACTTATATCCGGCTTATATGCAGTGTGAAATGAGGGTGTGGGTATGGATGATTCTGAGCAGGTGTGTGAAAATCTAAAACAGGTGTGGGTGCGTGGTGCATGATGGAGAATTGAGTGGCGCTTGAGAGCAGTCATGACACATTCACTCCAGCACATTTCTCACCTTCTTGGCCTTAGTTTTCTCTGCTTTCTTGTGCACAGCATCAAAGTCCTCGTCCTGCCCAATATTGGCCTTTAATGTAATAAAGAGTTTTATGCTGTTAATCATACCTTGAGAAAACCTTTCAGGCAAGTAGCTTCAGGAGACTTTTGAGTACTGAACTTTTTGCTGTTTGAATCGGAAACAAGAAGTTAAGCAACTAATTTAAATTTTTTTGAAAGCGTAGGAAGGTAGTTTGACCTTTAATGTCAGGCTCTGAGGCTCCTCTCACGGCAAGAATAAAAAAAGAAAAACATTAATAATTAAAACAACTGAAAGTCAAAAATTGTAAAAAAAAAAAAAAGAAAATTTCATGGCGAAAAAAGTGATTTATTTAAAAAAAAAAAATTTTAATTACATTTTACAGTTTTGGTGAATTAATATTAGTATTAATAATAGTGTATTTGACAGTAGTTAGCTAACTGTAACGGAATGGACAGAGTCAGGTATGTAAAAGTTCACAGGGTGTTTATTAACAAGAGATCGTCACAAAGGTGAGTAACATAAATTCATCCATTGCTGGGTATTCAAATAATGGAACTAAAAGGTCTTATTGTCCACAGATGCTGGTAAGCCGTTGCACACCACCACACAACCTCTGGAG
>JAUMHG010000038.1:21053424-21073861 GCA_032359395.1 Enteromius anoplus
AAGACGACGATAAACACGGGAAATCAGGTGTCCCCAGATTTCCAGTGATTATCGTCGTCTTGACTACAGATAAAGGAGATGTAAACACTCATTTATCTTCAAACAGAAAAGTTAAGGGAACACAACACAGAGGGATACAGAACACAGAAATCTTTTTTCAAGATGCAAAAAAATTTTACGGTACAGCTGTACACTTGATAAATAAATAAATTTTTGCATCTTGAAATAAATAGTTCTGTTTCACTCTTCTGTTTGTTTATAGCTGTATTTATAAGCTGCTTACTAATGATTATTAATGTTGGAACAATGGTTTCTAAAGAAGGAACTGACTATTTACAAATGCTTAACCAATGATTCATAGCGTGAAGTTATTACAAAGTGTTACCCACTATTTCCTTAAGACCTCCAAAGTGAACAGATCTCAAATCCAGTGGAGTTTTTGGGATGTGCTTGAATGGAGGATATGCCTTATGGATGTCCAGCTAACAAATCTGCAGCAAGTTCATGATGCTCTCATGCCAATATGAACCAAAATTTCTCACGGAGAGGATGCATTCTCATCAAGGATGCATTCAACAATTTTACAAAAGATTCCAGTTTCAATTTTAAATAAAGGCTATTCTTTTAAACTTTGTTTTCCGAAAAAAAAAAAAAAAAAAAAAAACTGTAAAATGTATAATGGCTTCCACAAAAATATAAAGAAGAACAAAACTGTTATCAACATTATTATTATTATTTATAATAATTAAAAAAAAAATGTTTCTTGAGCTAATCAGCATATTAAAAGCATTGTTATAGGATTATTTGACAATGAAGACTGGACTAATGATGCTGAAAATTCAGGCTTGCCATTACAAGAATAAATTACATTTGACCATATACGTATATATACAGTGTAATATATAAATATATATATATATATAAAGAAGCAGAATCTTCTAATAGAAGATTCTGCTTCTTTGCTTAATTGCTGATTAATTTATGCTGATCCAGCATTTTGGAGCATTTCAGAACCCTGGACAGTTCCTAAAAGAGGATTCTTTATTGGTTAATTTGCATTGTCACAAAATGAATGAATTGAGTGACACACAGCTACATCCCCCATCTCTTTCTCTCCCTCTCCCTCTCTTTGGCTCCGGATTGTATGCAGATGTTCTCTGATGAGAGCAGATTTGTTCTATTCCCCCCACTTGTTCACTATACAGCACAGCTGCAGTGTCACTGGCTGCCTCCTCTGCACTGCCTCGTTCTGATTGGTTGGCAGCAGTCTCTGTGCGCCCTGATGAACTGAGTACAGCTTTGAAAAACATGCTATAGCTGCATGACAGTCAGTTGAACAAAACAGGATTCAGGAATGTAAGACTGCTTGCATGTCTTCATAAACAACTGAAATTTATGGATTCATGGAATATGGATTCAGCATTATTCAGGATGCTTTGCTGTGAATCATTTTGAGGTTTTGTGACCAGTACCTGTGGTCAAAGCGTCAGTGCAGCAGCATTCATCAGCAACAGAAGAACGACCATCTGGCTCTAAAACTCTTGGTCTTCTTGAGCAGTTTGTGAGAAGAGCCAAGATCATGTTTTTGTTATGCATATTTGTGTCAGCAGGGTTACAGTTTACTCATTGCTCTGGTTCATGATCAACTCAAGGCAAAGGATGTTCTTGCAGTTTGGTTCAAAACTGTGCATGAGTTAGATTTTGTGAATGTTTGCATGTTTGTGTTTATAATGGCATCTTAAAGTAGGTATGAAATGGATATTCTCTAAAATGCATATTTGAAGTGCATATTATAGATGATAATGCACACAATTCATCCATGCATATGCTTCTTCTTCTTTTTTTGTAATGTTTATTCAAAATGTCATTACTGGGCCTTCTGGTGAAATGTAAAATGTCAGACCTCTCTCATGCAGTTATTTTGCCACTTAAACAGCATCCCTGCTAGCTCATCTGTCTGAGTACAACAGTCAACCAATGCACAGAACCAAGTCCCCATACTAAATTTTTTCCCCCTTTCTTATTAATATTTTACACTTGTATGTGTGATATGGAGTAAAGGATCTGTTTTAATTTAACGCAAATATAAATGTTTCCCTTGCCCTTTTTTTCAGAAAGTGTCAAATAAGTTTACATCAAATTTTTTATGAAAAAAAGTTTTTAAAAATTGAATAAATCACCTAGCTACTGGAAATATGTTTTTGTTTTTTATTATTTGTAGATTTGTTGGATAATATACACTACAAAAGTATTGAGGTCTGTGGGTCAATATGTAAAGACATGTAAGTTTATTTGAAAATATATACTGTTGGACATTGTATGTTTAAGTTTTATTTGATCAAATTTGCTATGTTATTGGTTGGACAGTAAAGTGATGTGCTAAAATCTATTATATGTCTAAAGCGTTATCAGAAAAATGAAGAATTGTGAGGAGTCTCAGGAGTCTGAGTGGCAAATTCCTTGTTTTGAAACTACTTGTAAAAAGAAATATACAGCTCTTAAAATTATTTTATTTATATTTCATTGTCAACCTTTGGAACCTTTTTGCTTTTCTGTCTACGCATTTATTTAAGCAAAAGAGGAACCTAAAATATTGTGGGTGAGAGTGTTTATGTGTCTAACCCAAACAATAACGTGATCATTCCGCAGTGGTCCTGCTCAATTCACACATCAATCACAATGGAAATCCGAGAGAGAGAGAGAGAGAGAGAAAGAGAGAAAGGGGGGGGGGGGGATCACAGAGGGTTTCATTGGGTTCTGAGTTGGCAGTCTCGCGTTTGATGGTTCTGTCGTTCTGTACGAATGCGAAATTCCCTTCACATCTTCATCGACAGTCTTTCGTTGCCAGACCGCCTTAGTGATGCGACATATCGGCTACTCCTGTGAGATCTGACGATGGAATATGGATACTGCGGAGCTGTCAAACTCTCTTTTGATCGCGTGCGATGATCACCATGGAAATAATTACGCGCCAGAAAAACAGCGCGACATTTGCTGCCGTGTGTCGAGCGCGTGAGGGTGCGCTGTGTGTCAGATAGTGACCATCACCACCTAGCGCGTGCAGGAGTGATTGTGTGCTTGAATTTGTGTTCATACGGCTGTAGACGAGGAGATGGGCAGGCGCGCGTGAACACAAGCGTGCGCGTATACGCGCGTCCCTGCAGTCGCGTTCTGCCGCCGCGTAGCTGGGCTTCAGTGTCATTAGGGGAAGCGGCGCCGGCTGTTGCGCATCCCGTAAGTGGAAACCCGGTGTGGATGGGTCGTTCCGCATTTTGAGGAGGTCCCCAGCCTCGCGCAGAGAGACCACCCCGATTCTGCAGAGGAATGCCTCAACACGGAGAGGAGCGTCTTCAAGTTGCGTCGATCCGGGTATTGGAGAAGTGCAGTGGGCGACTGCATAGACAGACTGTTCACGCAGCGGCACACTAAAGGCCTGGCCAGCAGCCAGTCGTGAGTTTTTGCCTGGCGACATTAACACGCACCCCACCGCGTCAGGGTTGTGTTTGGACCCACGCCCTCCTGGCAACAGCTGCAAGTTGGTGCCAGCAGGTGCAAGACCTGACTTGAGCGCAGGTTTGCCCTGTGCATCCATCTATCAGGCACTCCCATAAACATCTTGGTTGTTACCACACCAAAAGTGATTCAGTCAAATAAACTCAAACACACAAGTGTCACAAGTGTGTGAGGATGCAGGTCTCATTTGCTTGTACGGAGCACAATCTGAAGAGCCGCAGTGAGGACCGGCTGTGTGGCCTACGAACTGCCCCTCCACCAGGGGGCAGCAGCAGCGGAGGGGGAGGAAGTGGAGGTGGTGGAGGAGGAGAAAGAGGGAGTGGACAGGGAGGAAATGGCAACTACGCCTCTCAGAGCTTGGTCAAAACACGGGATGCGACCGGGTCCCGACCCCTGCCTCAAGGCCACGCCCACATGAAGGAGGCTTTTGGACGACACAGTAGCATGAAATACAGGTGAGACAGGTGGAAGTGGCATGTATGTGTGTAGCACCACCTGTTGAGTGGCAGCTTAGGCCATGACTGGGTAATTCTGTGCTGTCTGATGTTTTATGGCTTCTTTAAAGATTCATAAGGGCCCACTGACAGTCGCTTTAATACTGAGTGCGTGTGTGTTCACTTCAGTGCTTGTGTTATGGCTGAGCTGATTGAACGGCAAACTGGATGTCAAAGGGGCGGGCATGGAATCACCTCCTTTGCTTGCATTATTGACTAGGTCATCTAATGCCATTAGTGTTTAGTACATATCAATATATTATACACTACAGTAAGGTCCCGTACCATGACACACAGAATTAGTTGGTGCATAAATGGAAAAACTGCAAAAATGCCAAAAAAAAATTACTTAAAATGTACTTATAACAGCCATAATAATATAGATGGTAAAATATTGAGCTGTGATAAATATTGAGCCATGTGGCAATGAGAGGGGGTAATTCAATGTAGAACCGCCACAGGGTGCCTGCCTATAAAACATGGCCATTTTTTTGTTTATAGACAGTCAAACACAAAAAGACAAATCACCAACATTATAATGCATAAACATGAACTAAAGAACAGATAATATAACAACAAACAAACAAACAAAAACATTACTGCTAACAAAAATAAGAAAAAGCAAAACTATATTTACTTTTGGAAATGTATTTTTTTAATGGAATTATATTATATTATTGGTAGTTCATAATTATTATTGGGAAAACCCATGTATTTAATGGCATTTACAGCAAAATTACATCAAATGTGATATTAAATCGTTTGTTTTTCACCACATGTGGTAATTAAAAGGTAAGAATTTTTTTTTTCTTTACAGTGTTGTCACTGAATATTTGAAATATTGGTCAAAATGTAGTTATTAGTTAAAATTAGTTGGCCTTAAGTTACGTCAAAAAACAATGTACTTATTGTGGTCAAATTATTTAGCAAAACACTTCGGTGGTACGGTTTAAGGGTGGGTTAAGCGATTGGGTCAGCAGTGTAATTATGTAAAAACATGTATGTACACAATAAGTGCATTGTACCACATTATTAATTTTAATGTAAATACATAGTAGTTAAGACCACCTAATATAAAGTGGGACTGAAATATTGCAAGTGCAATCATCCAGCAACCACCTAGCAATTCTTTAACAATATCCAGAAAACTCTTATAAAGAAAACTCTTAACTACCACACAGCTGCAACGTGCTACTCCAGACACCTTAGCGACAGCGTAGCAACACTCTGGCAGTCATTCACAACAGTCTAAAATTGTGCACACCTGATTCATCAGTCCATGTTATCCTAAAGGAAAAAAACTGTTAAAATGTATATGCTCAGCCACTGAAATGAGTCCTTGTTTCAAAGGGCTAATAGTTCTTCCATTGCAAACTTGCATTCCGATCAATTTCATTATTGTAAAAATGCCCACTTTTCATGATCTAATCAATTCTGGGTGGATAAAATCCAGTCCAACATCACATTTCTTCTCATTGAATATGTTGCTTCACTGTGAAATATGTTTGTGTGAGCGTGTGTTGTGCTAATCTCAGCCTCAGACTCACACCCACGGATCATTCACGGCCCTTTCTCAGAGATTGCTGAGCCATTATTTAAATGAGCTTCCACTTTGCTGCACATCACTGTATTGGATCTACCTGATTATCTATCTGTCTATCTATTTGTCTGTCTGTCTATCTGTTTGTCTGTGTGACTATCTATTCTATCTATTGTTCTATATATTGTTCTATCTATCCATCGTTCTATCATTTCTGTCTGTCTGATAAATTGCATGGCCTTAAAACCTTCAGAATTTAATTTTTTCAACTACTTCAAGCTTTTGGCCAGCCTAACTCAAGTCAACATCAAAGTTTGCTTTAGTGAATTTTTTTTTAAATCTAGTTTACATTGTGTTATTGCTGGAGTCCTATCTATTGAGCAGCTGTGCCAACTGTGTATAAAGAACATGAGATTATTAGCCAGAGGATGGAAGTTGGCAGGTGAAAAGAAAAGAGATTGTTGTTTGTTGTTTCTCAATAAACTGTCATCTCAGTTTTTAATTAATATAGACAAAAAAGCACTGTAACTTCACTTCAAGATAAAGATAGTCTTTTCTTTCCTGACCAAATCTCTCTCTTTCTCACACAGCTCAACAGCATGTTCAAAATAAAATACTAGAAAACTACTGCCTACACTATTTTTAATCAGCATGCACTGTGTGCGACAACAATGGTTTTCTTTTCAGTTGAAGTTGATAATTGGTATGTATTATGTTATTCACAATATCCCATCATAAATGCACCCACATGCATTTTTTTTTTTCAAATGTAAGGCATGTGCACCAACACATTAGAACATACTTACTGTGTAATGCTATTATTGACATTCAAAATAACAACAGCTTTAATTATGCTAATGACCCCTAATTGTTGTGATTGAAAAGCTACCATTTCATTTTCATGCACTGGGAGATGGAGGTCATTAAGAAACATATGCATGTGATGGCACATCATCTGTGAATATCACAGTTGTGCTTGTCATAGCAAGAGGTTATACAGCAATGTCCTTAGCCAGTGCTCTGGATTGGCCAAAAAATTTGTCACAAACCATACAGTATGTTAGATCAGTTCCTACAGGGTTGAAATGTCTTGCAAAGATTCACATTTTTATCAGGTCCATTTGTCATTTTGCAGATATAAGATGTTTTTTGGTGATGTGCATTAAATATACTTAAAATACTAAAAATGATTAGTTCTTAAGATAATCTTCAGAACATCTAAGTGTACTCAACTGTGCTGTTTGAGATGACATGAATATTAAATGAAATGTAAAATTTTGTTACCTCTTGTAGTACACTTAAACCCATAAATGTAAGTGTAAAAAAATGAAATTTTAAAAAAACACATTTTAGTTCATATTCGTGGTGTCTCAAAATAGCACAGTTGAGTACACTTAGATGTTCTTGAGAAGTAATAAAATATTTTTTGTATATTACAGTTTTTCTCAATTGCTTTGGCACATTTTTTGAAACAATCTTAACATTCTCTAAACTGTGAGAACAACTGTGAGTGTTTTTTAACCATGACATTCAACCATGAAAATTAAGGGTTTACAGTTTTTCTCAGTCGATTTGGTGCATTTCTCCCAGCAGTATTTACATTTGCACAACAGTTTATGCATTTCTCAAAACAATTAGTACAAACTGCAAAACCTAGTTGATAACCTGCAAAAGTGTGTCACTTGCTCAAAATGGATAGTTCATTCCTCAAAAGCAAGTATTCATGTCAACGAAAGTGTCAGTGTCATCAAGATGAAAAGTTCTGACAGCACTGTTTATGAAGAAGATAGTCAAATGGCTTTGTCATGTTTTCATTATGACAGTTTACAATTTTGTACAATCAAAAAAGTCAGATTTTGGTGACACTTCCTGAAAAAGCTCAAGACAGCACTATATACTATTTGCACAGCCATTTGAAAACTACAGTGAAGTCAGACATTACTGTATGTAGTGAGGTATCTGAGTACAAGACACTGAATTTGTATGTTTCACATTTTTACTGCATATGGTCTTTGCAATTCTAATTTACTGTATTGAAAGTATTGTGCAAACGATGACAGATGACAGATTTTGACAACTAGTCCAACATTTTTGTATGTAATGACTGAAGCAATGAAATGAGGACTATTAGTTTTATATGTATTGACTATTCAGCAGTCACAAGTTTTAGTTAATTTTGACTGACACAACATAAGCAAATGATAATGTAATAACACAGCAGAGTTGAGTTGATCAGAGTATGAAAGCAATTGATGCATGTCCAAAAGCATTTGCAATTTGTTGGAAAGAATGAGAAACTGCTACTATGATGTGCACACATGACTAATTGTTTTGAGAAATGCATGAACTATTGTGCAAAAATAAGTACTGTTGTGAGAAATACACCAAAGCGACTGAGAAAAACTGTAAACATAAATCTCACATTTGTTTGAGAAAAGTCAATAGTATAGTATAATAGTCTATGAACATTTGTATTTATACAGTGTTTATTTATGTATTTCATGTGTATATAAAATACAAGTGTATTACTGTACATGTAAAGTGAAATCTTGTTACTCTTGTCAGTTACTATATTTGTATATTACCACAAATACACAAAAAAGAAATAACATTCATGAAAAAAAAAAATATATATATATATATATATATATATACTATATATATATTCTTGGTGGACATCCTGTCGCTCACATTGGTCAGGCCAAAGATTTTCATCAACATCACATCTGATATTTTCCAATTCAACAGACAGGAGAAAAAATCTTGAATGCCGCACACATCCCCTGCAATGATCAGCTGTGATGTCCTCACATGCAGCATTTATGGCATCCAACAAAGACATCTGATTTTGTGGTCTATGATCATATACTTTCCACCTCCATGCTGAAAAATTCTACAGCAGTGATTATGCCGTGGGCAATCTACATATATATACTCCCAAAGTTGATTGGTTAAATGGTTTATTCAAATTAGAGGTAATTTGCCAATTTAGCAGACATTATAAACAATGTCAAAGTCAGATAAATTTAGGAATATTCATTCATGTATACTAATTATAATAACTAAATAGATCGTTTTGAATGTGATGGCTTACACAATAAAATGACTGAGAAGTTCTGAAGTGTTTGACAGTGTCAGTGAGAATCGAGTCATCAGTTTTGATCAACCAGCCATATGCTATTATTTCTTGTCCAAACTGCAGACAGTATTTACTCTTTGCACACATGTGCCAAAGCATTTGCAATTTGCTCAAAACAATAAGAAATTCCAATCTGATGTGAAAAAGAAGCGAATTGTTCAGAGATCTGAACTTAATGTTTTGGGAAATAAAAAAAATCATTTGAGAACTGAGCCAAAGCAATTGAGAAAAACTGTAAGTATAAAATTAGTGCATGAAATAGAGCACTTTAAGTACACTGGAAGTGCATTTTTTCACCTGGGTTGCACTACATTTATAAAGTCTACTCAGAAGCCAGTTATGAAAATGTTAACAAACTGAGTAACTTTAAGTTAATAAGTCTGCAAGATTTTTTCAAGTAAACAAATTAAAATGTGTTTTTGGTATTAAAGCTGCAGTCCGCAATTTCTTTTTATTAAATTGTTAAAATATGTTGCTGTCCAAAATCTATTTTTGGTGCTTTGATTGGCAGTCACACATACTCCTTAAAATATTAGATTCATCTGCACTGAGGAGCTGTGCATGGTCTACGTAAAGATGATCATTCTGCAAACGACTTCAATTGCAGGTTTCAAACATTTTGAGATTGCGACAAAGAGCCAGAACTTATGGACTGCAGCTTTAATATATTTTAAATATACTTTAAATATGCTAAATTGTAACTTTACTATACATGTCTTTTTACAAACATATTTATTATTTCTATCCATGAATACTTGTCAGTGCATTCATTAGCATACTTCTATATAAACGTCTTCACTGATAAACATTTTTAAAGTGTTAGTTCAAATAAAATTTAGATTTGTGATAAATATCTCAGCCTAATGCTGTTTTACTGTATGACATTAATTATTTTAAATCTGTGAAATCATAAAGGAAGATGCTTAGCAGAATGTCTATGGTGCTCTTTTTTTTTCAAAAGTTAATTTACAAAAAGGGAAAAAAAAGCAGAATAAAAGGTTTCTATACTATTATTCATACACTGTATTTTATCTGAAACAAAATTTCTAATAAACACACAAGAAATTAAAAAAAAATGTTTTGGGTGAATAGATTTTCAAGGGAAGGACACATATCTGTTTCATTAAAAACACCTTGATTTAGAAAAAACATGAGGGTTATTTTTATTTTTGGGTGAAATATTTTATTAACGCTGTGTATTATGCACTAATATGTAAAGCGAATCGAAATATGTGTCTGTAACCACTGAAAAAACTATGCAATAAAGCAGTTCTGCACAGGCATTAGCTTTAGCACTGACTTGGAAATTAATGTCTGGAATTTTAATGTGTAAAGTAAAAACGAAGAAAGATTAACTTCAGTTTTGGGCAGTGAGAAGGATGACACAAAATATGGGCAAATGAATTTAATTAGTACTGGGTCCCTCTGTTCTGTTGGCTTTGCGTAGATGTTGGCCAACATCTTCTAATTCAATTAGTTACCCAAGATCACAATCAACAATGAGTGATCCAGAGCTGGTCTGATTGTTTGTCGATAAGAAATCAATCAGGTCAGAGACACAGATCTGATTCCAACACAAAATCCATAACTAAGATTAAAATTAAGTCTCTAACACTTATCCAAGACAAAAATGTTTAGCCAACATGTCTAAAGCCATCAGCTGTGCATTTAAGTAGGACTTAATTACATTTTTATGTTTTGTTTTTTTCTTGGCTTTTGAAATGATGAAATATGTGAAAGTGCATACTACTAAATGTACTGACAAACTATTATAAACCAAAATATTCTTTAATGTATTTTCAATGTCATATTGAAACATATGTCATGCATTTAAATATTTGTTATTACACATTTGTAACGATGCAATTTATACAAGGCAATAAATCAAAACAATTACAGCAAAAAACATTAAAACATAATTATTTTAAATGTTCTTCAAAGTACGTTTTAATTTCAAGTTATACAAAGTTAAGTGGCACTTAAAGACACTTAAGTGGCCTTTTATTTAATTAATATAATATTCTATTATTTGCATAATTCAGTAAATATACTTTTAAGATTTGAAATACACTACAAGTCTATATTCAGTTGGGTGAGGGATATAAGAAAAAGGAGTATTGGTTCAGTTCCCCGTATGTGTGTGTTGATGGAGGGGATGGAGTCAAAACCAGACCCCCAAGACCAATTGCAGACCCCTGAGACCCTGACCAAGACTAGAGCCCTTGAGGTCCAAATCTAGACTGTAACTTAAGACCCAAAGCTTCAGAGTGTTCCAACTCTTTGCACATTTATATTTGGGTTTTAGAGTATTGTGTTTTGTGGTTCTAGCTCATAGGCAATAGCAGTCATCTTGATGAACACAGATCGGTTTATTACATTAAGCAAATTTATTTGATCTCACAGGCATGGTGACTCATATTTAACTGCATTCAATTTGTTCAGCCATTACAATGTCATGTGACATTTCCTAACTCATTCCTGTCCCAGACACTGTAGAATCACAGAAAATCAGACTTACCATCATGGTAAGTCTTCCATTACCAATGTAACATAAGCACTGCAAGTATTAACTAGGTTAGAAAAGATTATGAAGATTATGTTTCTATAAGATGCCTAGCCTATATTAAATTGTTGAAGAGTGGGGGTTCCAGGGAATGGACCTTTTTTTTAATACATGTTGTGACATAGATTGATCAGCCTATTCCTATGTAACACTTCTTTTAATGCTGATTCATTTGACTGCCTTTGGATTTTATTAGATAAGCTGAGAGATACAATACTTGCCATGCTAAAACACAATTTGAAATGCCTTCACTATTTGTATTTGAATGCATAAACAATGCTATTAAAGGGATGGTACACAGTTCATTTAAAGACCTTATTTTATTTTGCTAAACAAAAAAGAAGATTGGGTCAAACACTGTAAGTGCACATACCTGAAAATACAGTGCAACTAAATATTCTGGAGGATGTTTCTATTCATATAATTGAAGACGATGGGGTCTAAAACTACTTAATTAACCCAAAAACATGAAGACATTTTTCAGAATCTCTCTCTCTATACGTATATATAAGGGGAAAGAAATGCATATACTGTGGTTTTGGAATGATGTGAGGAAATCATGACTATTGAGTTCATTTTCATTTTTGAGTGAACCATCACTTGAAGCCGTGATGCGATAAAATACAAGTAACTTTATCTCTAGAGGAGAGTTCAGTTCAGTTCATAAATTGGCAAATGACCTCTAATTGCAATACAATTTGAATCAACCTGATCTCACGGCAATTCGTACATTTTACAAGGTGGCTAATTCGTACAAATTTGTACAAACTCATACGATTTATTCTAAATATTATGTATTTTACGAGTTTTCAATTCGTATGAATTTGTACGGAATGACCTACACCTAACCCCGCTCCTAAACCTACCCGTCACGTGGTTTTAGACAAATTGTACAAAATCAAAATTAGCACGAATTTGGCACCTCGTACAAATAGGTACGAATTGGAGGTGAGACTGTGTTGGAATCAACCATTCAACAATTTAAACAGTCAAGTTTGGGAGCATATATATGCAGACTGCCCACAGCACAATCACTACAATTTGTAATATATTCGTACAAAAATAAATGTACTGTATAAATACAAATGTTCATAAACCTTTTTTTCTACATACTATTGATGTCACGCCCTCTGGTGTCTTGTCTGTGTTTTGGTTGTCTTCATTCATGTTCGTGTGCACTGTTTATTTACCTGTCAGCTCCCTCGTGTCTGTTCCTCATTTGTAACTCCGCCCTCTCATTAGTGTTTTACCCTCTGCCAGCCGTGTGTGTTCCAGGTGTCTGTGATTAGTATGTCTATTTAAACCACGTCCCATGTTTAGTCTTTTGTCAGATGTTAACGTTGCATGTCGGTTTGTCAGTTCTGCATAGCCTGTTGCTATTTTCTTGTTTTTTCTGTTTAATAAATGTTTGTTCGTATCGAATCCCTGCCTCGGTGTACTCTCTGCTCGCAAGGAAGCACAAGCGCGAGCCTCACGAGCCGTCATTCGTGACAATTGACCATTCTCAACAAATATCAGTTTTATTTTTTATAAATCACTGTTATGGTGAAAAAACGTCTTGTAACCCTCGTTCTCTGAAGAAGGGAACGGAGACGTCACGTCAGTGACCGACGAATAGGAATCTCGCTTCGAGATGTCCAATCTACTCTGCGTGTATGCAAACACGCCAATGAATTTCATTGGCATGCGCTGATTAGGATCAGCTGAACCTAATCGCAGCGCGAGTATAAGTAGGTCAGCAGTTCTAACGTTCATTAGTACCCCCTAGCGACAGTACAGCCTCTATGGCGACGGGACGTGACGACCGACGAATAGGGATCCCTACCAAAACGCCATAGAGACTGTCCCTTCCAGTCCCATGTGGGAGTCTCCCAACCCCCTGTGTTTGGTCTCTGGGATGGGACTCAACCACATGAACCAGTACTGCACTATATAGTAACTGGATACTGGGACGTCCAATGTAGGACATACGGAATGCCATTCTCTTTTAAGAGTAAGACAGAACTCACATATATCATGAATATCAATGCATAAGGAATATAAGAAGAGATTGAAACCCTCAAGAACTGGGGAAGGTAATTCTTTTACCAATACCCCCTGAGATCCTCAGGGTAACAATTGGCTTGAGGGCCTGGCATCAGATGCTCCGCAACATCCGAGGGTTGGGTCTACCTCCTCCGAGGGCAGCACTTGGAGGTTCACTACCTGATCTCTAAAGGGAGTGGTAGGAACCTTGGGCACATAGAAACTTCAGCTCAACGGCAGGGAGGGACCTTCTCTCAATGCTCTCAGCACGAGACAGAGAGGTCCCAGGAGGGTAGAGTAGGAGGCCTAGGAGGGTTTAACCTTCTGGCCCCCCTGAGGAACCTGATGACAAGATCGTGCTTGCCCACCGACCTTTCATCGATGGGGTCGTGGTTTGCAGCGATGGAAAATGCGTTTCGACGTCAACATCTTGAACGGAAGCGTACAGTATGAAGCGCTCGATTCAAGACTCGCAGATCCAGGATCGGTCGTAACCCACCACCTTTCTTGGGCACTATGAAGTATGGACTGTAAAACCCTGTCCTCATATCAGCTTGAGGGACCGGCTCTATTGCTCTCTTCATCAGAAGAGTATCATTCTTTGCACGCAGGACAGGGGCATTGTCTGCATTCACCATCGTGAAGCGAATGCCCCTGAACCTGGGAGTCCGCCAGGCGAACTGAATCGCATAGCCGAGCCGAATAGTCCAGATGAGCCTTTGAGACGGTCTGAGCCCTATCCAGGCATCTAAAAACCGAGCAAGAGGTACTATCGGGACCACCGGAGTGCCAGTGGTGGGGCAGCGGGCATCTACAGGGGTCTTCTCGTCGAGAAGAACACCAATTGACGAACAAGTAGACCACCTTGATGGTTGATGTACGCAACGGCCGATGTGTTGTCTGTACAGTCCAGAACGTGACAGCCCTGTAGGTGCTCCTTGAGGCGACCCAGAGCTAGACGAACTGCTAGCAGCTTGAGGCAATTGATGTGCCAATGCAGATGAGGTTTCGTCCAAACCCCTGAGACTGCATGCCCATTGTACAAGGCACCTCACCTGTTGGTAGAGGCATCTGTGAATACAACAGCATGCCTGGAAACCTGTAGTAAGGGTATTCCTGCCTGAAGAAACATTAGATCTGACCACGGGGAGAAGGCTAGGTGACAGGCTGGAGCCACTTGGACCCGCAGCGAGCCTCGCTTCCACGCCCACCTCGGGACTCGATCGTGTAACCAATGCTGAAGCGGTCTCATATGGAGCAGCCCTAACGGGACTACCGCTGTAGCTGCTGCCATATGCCGCAGGAGCCTCTGAAATTGTTTCAGTGGGATCACCTTCCTGTCCTTGAACGTATTCAAGCAGGTCAGCAGAGACTGGGCGCGTTCCTCTGTGAGGCGTGCGGTCTGGGCGTCCAACTCCATATCGAGAAAAGAGATCCTCTGCACCGAATAGAGTTTCACCAAGTCCCTGTGATCGCACAACTGAGCTCTGGACTGTGCTATTATCAGCCAGACGTCGAGGTAGTTAAGTTTGCAAACCCCTTTCTCCCCGAGGGGAGTCAGGGCAGCCTCCACCACTTTGGTGAACACATGGGGCGACAGGGAGAGCCCGAAGGGCAGGACGCGGTACTGATATGCTTGACCTTCGAACGCAAACCTCAGGAATGGTCTGTGTTGAGGAAGGATTGAAACATGAAAGTACGCGTCCTTCAGGTCTATTGCTGCAAACCAATCCTGGGGACGGATGCATTCGAAAATGCGTTTCAGAGTCAACATCTTGAACGGAAGCGTATGAAGCGCTCGATTCAAGACTCACAGATCCAGGATCGGTCATAACCCACCACATTTCTTGGGCACTATGAAGTATGGGCTGTAAAACCTTGTCCTCATATCGGCTTTCCTTCATACCGGGAAAGCATAGTGACCAGTTCTGGATCAGTATCCGGTTTGGTTGAGTGCCCATCGGATGCCGCTCCAGTATCGGATGCCTCTTCTCCAGAACCGTACTCTCCTCCCGATGCAGTAACCGACATCTGGTCATCAGGGGAAGCTCTAAAAGTAACATCTGGCACCGTTTCCGGTTTACCAGGCTGTCCAAATGGAGACTCCATCAGTGTCGGAGTGGAGGCGACAGGAGACGCTCCCCGAGGAGAGTTTCTCACTGTCACTGTCAGGCCAGCCCTCTCTCCTCCGAAACCGTAAGCTCCGCGGACGCTGCCAGCGTGAGCCCCAGAACGCGGAAGAGGAATAGGACCTTCCCCACCGGTCATGTAAGTGAGCCTTGTCCGCAACTCCGAGATAGTTATCTTCCCGCAAGAGGAACATGAACTATCCACGAACGCCGCTTTAGCATGCTCAATGCCCAGGCATGTTAAACAGCTTTCGTGACTGTCCGCTGGCACCAGGTAATGGCCACATCCAACAATGCACGGATGGTAGGACATTCCTCATTAAAGGAAGCGCCTTTAAAAAGATGTACCACCCGTGAGCCAACTCTTTTAGGTTTTGCTCTTTTGTGAAAGGCAGAAGCAAATAGGGAAGATGGCCGCTCGGTAAACAAATGCAGACTGCGACTAGAACCACCGTCGCTGCAACGCCATAACACCAGCCTTTCTCCGTTGATCCCAAAAGTAGAATGGTTCAGGAAAGTTTGCATTGAACTGCTCGGCTCCGAAGCCAAAAGCTAATGAACGCTAGATCTGCTGACCTGTTTGCTTGCACGCAGAGTAGATTGGACATCTCGAAGCGAGATTCCTATTCGCCGCTCACCGACGTGACGTCGAAGTGACCGACTGAAAGGGAACCAGTGTAGCTCACACAATTAAATGCTTTATATTCTAGGTTTTGAAGCATGAATAAAATGTTTTGGGTGAGTAACTACATTTTGCATAAATGCAATAAAGTTCTGAAGTTCCAGCAAACAGTTAGAGACATTTTTCCTGTTTGGAAAAATGTGCCAAAGCAACTGAGAAAAGTTTTAAATATTACCTTTAGAACCATATTTATTTATATATGTACTAAATTGCAAAGTCATCATTACAAATGTGTAATTTCAAATTAATTGTAATAATCCAGTGCTCTTTTTGTTTGTACAAGTCTTACAATAGCCATCTCACTGGGTTATTACAATTTATGGCAAAATGAATGTTTGGAAAAGTAAACTGATATTTCCTACTAATACTACAGCAAAAAATAGAAATAACTGATTTAAAACCATTTTTAGCTGAAAATATTAGTTTTTTAATCATTTTGGCCACCATTTTATACTAGATTGTTATTTAACTATAAATATTATTCCAATAAACATACTCAAAGTTTGCTCAATTTTATTTATTTATTGATTGATTGATTGAAAGATTGATTGTCAAAATGCATATAGTTAACAGGGATATATATACCTGAAATAAATAATATATGTAGATTAATATAGAAACAACCTTTTCAGACATCTTAGGATATTTTCAAACATTGTATATTATCCTGAACAGTAGGTGTTGCATGATAAAAAAAAGAGCCAGTCTACACATAACTCTCCCTCTCTCTTTTGCTCACTCACTCTTTTTCCACTTCTCAGCATGTGCAGTAATTGCCTATGCTAACTCATTATAAAGTACATTAATCTGAATGGGCCTTTTACGGCTTGCAGACAGACACACAGTGGAGAAATTTGCACTGCTCTCTCCCACCACTGCTGTTCATTTTCTTTTCTCTCTCCCTCAACATTGTTCCCTCTGTCTTTCTATCTCATTGCTTTTCACTCTTTGTCCTCTGCCTATTTCTATTTTCTCAATTTTTCCTCATTTCGTCATTATTTCATTTCCACTTTATCTGCCTTTACTCACATTTTCAAATTTGCTGCTCTCTCTCCATTTCGCTCTCTCTGTCTCTCTCTCTTCACCCTGTTGTGGTGCACTGCAGTATTCTGAGAGGAGTGTGTCTGGATGGTGTTGTGTCCTCTGCATTTCTGATTTTTATGAATCTGCCTGATGTCTGTGCTGATGTATGATGTGACCTTTGCCGTACAGCGGGGTCCAACTGTCTGAGGCCACAAGTGAAAATATACAGTATGTCACGTCATTGCAAATTATATTATCAGCAAAACAATTTGAGTGAAATGTTTCATTTAAATAATAATAATAACAATAAGTAATTACATTTAAGAATGAATAGGAGTTTGGTATTTTATTTTTGCTTTAATGACATCAAATATATTTTTAAAAATTCCAGTTTTGTTGTAATTTAAAATACCACAATAGTTAATTTTCAGTTTTTTTAAATAATAATAACTATAATAATTTGTAATGTGAATTTTTGGGCCATTTTGAATAAGCTGTGTTGTTGTACTCGTCTTCTTTGCATATGTGTGATATATATGTATACTGTAGTGTATAAATATTCATACTGTCATAGCTATTAAAACAACTAACTCCACTCCTACCCACCTCTCAATAATATAAGAAAACGTTATTCTAATTTGTAATTTCATTATGCCGATATTCCTAACCTCCCATGCTCTCATTGTCGTCAATGAAAAACAAACTGATATATTAATTTCACACAACTTTGCAAAGTCATTTTCACTATAAATAAGGAATAAGAGATTATTAGTAAATATAGCATCACAATAGTGATAATGATGCTGCCTTAGCAACCTGGCAATTTCATGAGCTAGACTCAAGCACTACTGCATTTGTACAAAAGCGTGTAGCATGGATTCCTTCTACAATTGTGGTGTCTGTCCGTACATGCTCTATATAAAAATATCAGTCAATGGTTGTTGCAGAGGCTGGCCGGAGTTATACAGCATGTGTTTGTGTTTTAGCAGGATGATTTATGTGTATACATGATTTAGGGTAAGAAAAAGAGAATCTGAGAATCACTCAATATTAGCTCACTCTTAATTAAAAGTTTGTTGTTATGTATTATTTGTAAGAATTCTTAATTTTTTTAAAGTAAAATCTTCTACTCACCAAAGCTGCATTTATTTGATAAACAGAAACAGATAAAAATACAGAAAAACCAACAATACTGTAAAATATTATTACAGTTTTAAATAACTATTTTCTATTGTAATTAATTTTAAAATGCAACTTATTCCTGTAATCAAAGCTGAATTTTCAGCATCATTACTCCAGTCTTCAGTGTCACATCAGAAATCACTTTAATATGCTTACTTATGTGCTGACTTAAATAATGCATAGTCATAGGCTATAGTTATTGACTTTCCAACAAATTGTGTGAAGGCTATGTCAGTAATAACTAAAAGAATTGGTGCCTGCCCTATTTGTTTTTGGCACACTTATGGGAGAAGTAAATATGTCAGATTCGTGAGCTCTTTTCAATCAGTCAGCTGATCTGGTTCTCTGACTCAGTGACTCAGTCGTAGCATTTAACAGCCCACTGGAAGTTGAATTTCAGTCTGTTTTTCACACATGGTATTCAGCTAAATAAAATGTTGAACAAATGTTTTATTTGCATGATTTACAAGGTGGTACTTTTGTGTCTGTTTAACCCTTATAACACATAAATTAAACAATTGTAAGAGATGTAGCCACAAAATGTCAATACTTTTTTCTACTCCAAAAAAATTGCCCAATCGGTCATTTGTTCAAGCCGCTTATTTTAACCTATTGTTACCTTTAAAGGTTAAATGCCCTCTAGCTGGTTTAAAAATAACGACCATCAATACCAATCAAAAAGCAGGTTCGTTCAACGTGATGTGTTTTATTAAACAATCTCTTACCCACTTTTTCCTTTTTTGGCTTCCCAAAAAACTTATATTTACCTTTGGCAGATGCTTTGGAAAGTGCATTCAATGTCAGAAACATTGACTATGTGTGACTTTGGGTGTTCACTGGCAAAAAACAAGTGATGGTTGTGTTGATTTAATGCAATATTCTACAAATAACGCTACATTAAGTTACATTTATGTCGCATGTTATGCTGTTGGCGCTCTAATTTAGTAAACACTTTTGGGTCGTATTTTTATGGAAAGTGATGAACAGCCTAAATTAGAAATGTTACATGTTTTGTGTTTGGGTCATTTGTTAGAAAATTTGATTTTCTCTGTTTCTGAGAAAAATATAAAGTCAAATTAAATTTTTCCTTTCAGTGGTGTCACGCCCCCAGGCGCTCCATGTCTTGTTTATGTCTTTGTTTCATTCATTGTTTATCTGCCCCCTCGTGTCTCTGCCCTTGTTTGTAACTCCGCCCCCTCATTAATGTCTTACCCTCTGCCAGCCGTGTTATGTTCCAGGTGTCTGTCATCAGTGTGTCTTTAAATACCACGCCCTGTGTATTGTTCAGTGTCTGTTGTTGAAGTTGCGTGTGATGTGTCAGCTCTGCGTAGCTCGCTGCACTTTCCTTTATTTCTTGTTTTGCGCCATTAAATGTTCCAGTTTGCCTCTAGTCCTGCCTCCGTGTTCTCTCTGCCCGCGAGGAAGCGCGAGGGCGAGCCTCACGAGCCGTCAATCGTGACAGAACAACAGACCTACAGAGAAGATGGCGTTCGCTCTTGAGAACGCGCACATCTTTGCGGATCTCGGTCCGCATCAGCGAGACCTGTTCATCGGTTCCCGGCTCGCCATTCGGCGCGGTCCGCCGCCAAGAGCTCCTTGCCGAGTAGACCCAGGGGATGTGTTTCCAGTCCCGCTCCCGCGGCACGGAGTACTGTGGGGAGTCGCCGCGTTCCCGTGGGCTCCGCCTCCGATTACATCGAGGGAGGAAGCAAGGAAAATCCAGGGGATTTTTCAGCTGGCACTCAGTATGGCTACCGAGGAGGCCGCTGATTTAGCCACGCTGCCTCAGCCCCAGCCAGAACCTGCCACGCTGCCGCTGCCCGAGCCAGAGCCTTCCACACTGCCAGAACCTGCCACGCTGCCGCTGCCACTACCTCAGCCAATGGCGGAGGACGACCTGCCGTCGTGGCCCGACCCACCTGAGCCAGTGGCGGAGGACGGCCTGCCGTCGTGGCCCGACCCACCGCAGCCGGTGGCGGAGGAGGACCTGCCGTCGTGGCCCGATCCACCTGAGCCAATGGCGGAGGACGACCTGCTGCCGTGGCCCGACCCTCCAGAGACTGTTGTGCTTCCAGTGCGCCCTCCAGAGTCGGCTGCGCATCCAGTGCGCCCTCCAGAGTCGGCTGCGCATCCAGTGCGCCCTCCAG
>JAUMHG010000038.1:21091853-21104900 GCA_032359395.1 Enteromius anoplus
CTATTCAAAATATCGTTCTAACAAAAATGTTGTTTTAGTAAAATTAAAACAACTATATTGGATGATGTCTAGAGAGGCTGTTTTAGCTAGAAATATTCACTTTTACTTGGTTTCTTACCTTGAAGAATGTTATTTGGGTGTCTCAATTGGTCAGAGAGGGTGATATACAGGTAATGAAATGTACAAAAAAAATTGTGGAAGCCATTTAACTTTTTTGTCCCTGCCCCTCAAAAAAGCGTGTTGCATATCTGCCACTTTGTGTGCTATTAAAGTGACTTAAGTGTGTTAAGAAAGTAATAAAAGTGTACTATTTAAACATGCTCAAATTAAGTTATATTATTTGCAAGTACAGTTTTAAAATGGTTTAAGACAGTAGATGTCATTGTGGTGTGACCACAATATAAAATATAGAACTACTATGCCATTAAACCAATGTGTAATTATTCAGGTAGCTGTAGAAACATAATTGCAATAGCATTTGCTCAGCTGGTTCAGTATATACAGTATGCTGCCCGTAAGTATTCATGGGACGTAAATGTCATGTGACTGATCTCTGTACTCTATGCTAGAGCTCTTCAAAGGTGATGGGAGAAGGCTAAAAACTAACTGTACCACCAAATAATGAACTATTTTTGATGTATTTAATGTTTCATACTATAAAAAAAAAAAAACATTTTGCCAATACAGAATATAATGGCAGTTGAATATTCATGGTTTAATTAGGACAGAAGTCAACTCTAACTCTATGGCTTGTGACTGTCACATGCTGCGTCAGGTGTTGGAGCGATGACCTGGTCTCCTCTCGCATGCGGACTGATCACTGGAAAATACAGTGATGGTGTTCCAGACTGTTCAAGAGCTGCGATGAAAGTGAGTCCTAAAGAGTTTGTCAACAGCAGTGGATTTTCTGTTCAATTTCCAATTGTTATTTGGTTTGAAATGATTGAATCTAATTCATATTATAAACATGAATAAATCTGTGTGAGCACTGATAAATAAAGTTTTGTGACTGTATGTATTAGGGCTATCAATGGCTAAAGGAGCGAGTGTACAGTGAAGAAGGACGCAGACAGCTGGCAAAAATAAAAGAGCTCCACCTGGTGGCTGATAGGCTGGGCTGCACAGCTGCTCAGCTCGCCATTGGTGAGTCTTTCTCTTTACTTTTGGTGTATCTCAAGGCCAAGAATTGTCCGCTTACATGAGCTCCCCAACTGCTGGAAGTTGTGTAAAGTCAGCCAGCCAATTCATAGGATGTCAGACTGAGAGTGCTTGTCATTGTCAGATTTGCAGATAGCTCTTGTCATTGATTGAATGGCCTGTGTTTTCAAACATCTTTGTTTTTATTTTATTATAAATGCTTGTGTACAATAAGGTTTTATGAAATCTCTCACTCAGCGTGGTGTTTGCGTAGTGAAGGGGTCAGTTCTGTACTTCTTGGTGTCTCCAATACAAACCAGCTTCTTGAGAACCTTGGAGCCCTGCGGGTAACACACACACACACACACACACACACACACACACTGACATTTAAAAGTGTAGGACTGGAATGTAAAATATGAATACAATTTATAATTTATAACATTTATAACATTTCCTATTTAAATTTAATCATATAATTTATTCTTGAGACTTCAGTGTCACATGATCCTACAGAAATTATTAATTTGTGGAAAAGAAATGTTTAATTGTCCTGTACTTTTTTAAGTGTACTTAAAGAGATTATATTTCAAGAATGTTTTTTACACACTTTAAAAAAGTAATAAAAATCTAATTAAAGGTCTTTAGGGTATTTTCTTTTTTTTTTTTGTCAGATAAGCATTAGCATACTAAAGCTCATTTAAAGTACTTGATTTATTTGTACTAAATTCCAATTCATTGTCTGTGCAAAATTTGCAACTACAAATATATTTAAATACAAGTTTCAATATAAATTACATAACTATAAAATATAAACTGTTTTGCTGGTTAATATTTTGCCAAAAACTGTGATGCATTTTTCACGATTCTTTGACATCTACTGTAATAATATAAAATTTGTTACTATTGTTTTTTGATCAATGTAAGGATTCTGCTGAACTAGTACTGCACAATCAGACTTTTCATTAACATGATTTTCATATTCTGACTAGGTGCTGTCTCAGATGACACCTCAGACTGTGAGCGAGATAGATGCTCTCCTGGGCAACAAGCCTCACTCCAAGAAAGAGTCACGTGCGTGAGGAAACCAGAAAGATGACATGAACATGCACAGCCAGAAAAGACAAAGAAAGCAAGGAGGGAAAGATGGAACACGGCGTACCATCGCTTTTCTGCTCTCCCTTATATTACAACACCTGCATGCCTTCTGCAACATGCTTCCAGCCCATACCGCACTGCTCTCTGTAACCCTACTCAAGTATCCAAACATAACCTACAAATTAAATACGCAAAAGGCTGTCCGCAACATCACAGAATTGAGACGAACTACAGCTGTTATCGTTTCTTTACTCCGAAAGGCTGAAGTGTCAGTCTTCCATGAGGAAGTACTTTCAATTGTAGGAGGAGAATGGAATGAAAGTGGCAAAAAGCTTGTTTATTAGAAGGTCCGGACCGATTTAGCAGACTTTCACTGTTTCCACTGCCGAATTTTCATTGCCAAATTCTATGAAATGGATCAAATGTGATAAAAGTCGAGCTGAGAGTGGTATATTCTTATTGGCAGCTGAAGTCAAATTTGCCAAAATATTTATTAAACAAACATGCACGGGGGAAAAGATGTTTAGTAGGACTTTGCAAATCATGGACGTTCTGCGGAAATCTGTGCAGATTCTGCATGGGCCTGGTTGTGCGGGTGTGTGTTCAAGGAAGTACGAATACGTGTGCATGCGGTGACACTTTGAATCAAACTCTCTATTGCTGGTGTTGCACCTGAGTGACTCGGAAAATGGATGCTGTGTGACGCCAAGCGAAGATGTTTCTGAGAGCTGCCCGTCCCGTTTGTTGGGGTGTTCGCTGCCTGTCACATTTCATTCTCGCTGTGCAGGAGAGCGTGGCAAACACTCCAGCGTGTGACAGGAACAACATGCAGCAACTGCAAACAGCTGTTTGGACACATCACAAGTCTTCCTCCATTTCCCTCCTTTCCATCTCTCCTTGTGTTTACAACGGTGCACCTGTCCCTTTAAGAGAATTTGTACAGTTAGGAGAGTGGCGCGTGAGTGTGTTTATGTTACCTTGCAAAAATTTTCAGAACCTTAGCTGATTTACTTTTTAAAAAACAACTGGTTCAGTCATTTTTGCTACTCCTAACAAACCCCTAACTGTCAGTTAACTTATACTGATGAATAACTCACTGTCAAAAAAAAATAGAATTTATAATAGTACCTTAAGAGTACATATTACTATCTTAAACGGTTCTCCGTCTTTATTCATTTAGAATGCTCACTATTTGTGCTACTGTGAGGAAAGATATCTCAAATTATGCGGTTTGTTTGAAAGGAATTTTAATTACAAAATCAGCCTAGAAAGACTATAGACTTGTGACTTGAGTCACATTTAGGGACCAGAATATCATTGTCAAAGTCTACACAGTAACCATGTCTTGAACCTAATGTTAGTAGCTTTGAAAGACTTGAATGGTAATAGTCTTTTTATAGAACAATTTAAATGAATGGGGAATGTAGACGAATGAAGAACAGTAAAGGAACAAGAATATTTTGAACATTCAAATATTGATATTACTGTTAAACCATAAAACGGTAGCTCAATAGATAAATAGATAAAAATTAAGCATGCATGTATTAATTTTAACAATAAGATCTATAAAATGCATTCAAAAAATAAATAAATAAAGATCCAGGCCGACTTTTTTAATTTTGTAGAACCATCCTTTGCAGCAATGATAGCTTACAGAATTTTGGAGCATGAATGCATGAACACACTGTCCAGATGTCATTTTGGCCTTTTTTTTCCAGGCGGATTTGCTCCAGGTTGTTTGAGATTAGTCAGATGTTCCTTCTGCATTACAATGTTCCGATAGTGCCACAGATTGTGACGTCAGTTTCATAACTGTGCCATTCCAGGACATTCAGCTCTCTGTTCTTCAGCTAATGCTGAATGCCCTGCTGAATGAGCTTCCTCTCAAGCCCCAGCAGTTTTAAGCAGACTAAAAATATAATATAATGTAATATAATACAATAATATCTTCACTAGTATCAGCACCAAATGGGAGTGCAATCTGTTTGAGAAGTCTGTCTGGGCCAGATATAGCAGAGACTGTTTGCTTGAATAATGTCAGGCAAAAGGGAGTTTAAAAAAAAAAAAATCATTATTTTCTCTAAATCTGTTTTGTGCAAGATACAGGATTTGCAATTCCATATAATTTGTGAATTGAGTCGTGGTCTGAATACTTTTGCAAGGCATCATACTGTATGTATGGGGCTTGGCTTCAGCGGTCAGCATCCTTTGCACTAAGTGGACAGAGTCATTATTTAAAGATCATAGTTCACAAATAGTCATGAAGGTCATAGGTTAACATGACCAGAGAACTGTGCTAGTATTGCTTTGTGTGTTTGACAAATACAAGCTGCGTCAGTGACAATGAAAAGCGAAGCGCTTCACTTTTAAAACGTGTTTGTGTCATTCCATGATTTCAGATCGAAAGACACAGATCGGCTAGATTAAGTGACCACTGTCAGTTTCCCATCAGCCATCGTTAAATATCACAGTGTGCAGTGCCTCAGAACGTGGTTCATAACTTCATCTGTTCCGTAACCCACTTACCACAGAAAGTCATTTGGACAAAAATACAAATGTTGTTTACAGTAATGCATTTACAAAGAACATCTAAGGGGCAAGTGCACCACATGGTTTGAAGCTGAAATGTGAAGCTATATACTTTGCACAGAGAAGATTAGTAACTGGTATTCTCACATTAGCTTTGTGTATAGTAAAATTGTATTTTAGCATTTATAAACAGTACAGTGCCTTGCCCCATAGACTTCCATCAATGCAAGTGTGTTACTGTAAATAGTTTTTAATTTATACAAACTAAAGCTCAAGTTATTTTCTGCAGTAAATGACATGGTGAACTATTCTTTTAACTCAAGCGAACCCAGGCAAAAACAAAAAGATTTAGTTCAGCACAATAAAAAGGCACAAACCGAATTTAACCCTTTATATTAAACTAAGATCAGTTTACAATAAGTGCAATATTAGTTGCATTGGAGAAACCCAGACCTAGGTCAGCAAATCTAGCACGACTCACTGTTTTTATTATCATTCGAAATTCATGCTTTTTGTGCGTTTTTGAAATTTTTATTAGAATACTTCTGCCTCCTCAAAAATCCAAGACGGCTACTTATTCAGCTAAGCTTTACTCTGTTAAACAAAGCTGGGGTTGGAAACAATAATGAGCATTGACAGATCTGAGATCAGTTATGCTGCTTTTCTTAGCATATTTAAAAGTAAAGGTTGAAAGGTCACGCTGGCCCTGGGTCACTTCTTTACAGGTTAACACAAGTCCCTTTAGTGGTAATTCAAGTTCACTTGTGTATTTTCTCTGCAGCACTGGTTGGTTCTAATGTCTCTTTGTATTTATAATGATCAATGATTTATGTAAAAATTGTACCTGAGTTGGCAATTTGGAAAGGCATTGAAATGACTGAACTTTTTTAATCCACATAATTATTAGCAAGATTGAACTATCATTAGTTAACCTGAACTAATGTATATATACATTTAGTGCACTCCCTCATATGGTAATTTTGCCTGAATATGTTAAATTTACTGTCATGCAACAAGAAAAAAATTGAAAAATGAAAAAAAAAAAAAACAACAAACAAACAAACAAACAAGAAACAAGCCCTGTACTGAATGTATCTTGCTTGCCTTTAAAATGTGTGGAGAAAACTATTGTCACAGGTGTCATTTATGTCAACTACTGGAGAGCATGACAATCGCAAGACTTGCATGTTACACACACAATGTCATGTGCACGTACACACTTGTCTGTGTTGTGAATGACATCCAAAAGACAAATTCACAACACGCATAATAAAAGCACATTGTCATTACAGATTCACAAATTTAACATTTTAAAAGTGATTTGACATTCAGGTTATTCTCTGTCTAAGTGAATTTCACAAAAAAAGGCCAAAAAAACACACTACATTTCATCCCATAAATCGAAGGGAAAAAATTGCATTAAATATTTGCAACTTTTTTTGGGGGGGGGATTAAACTAAAAAGAGAATTTAAATTTGTGTAACACTGGTATACATAAGCACATATGCAGGGTCCATCACACTTAAGTGTTTGTTCTGGTTGTGTAGTCAGACTGTATGAAGCAGCTGTGACTATAACACACCAATGATTTTATCTGATGAAACAAATGTTACACAACTGCATACTTAAACCTCTTGGACATTAGACAGTAGTGTTAAGTTGAACAGTATTCAGATACATTATTGTTTATAAGTGCACATAGCCCATGCAGAAACTTCATGATGTTTATTATTGTTTTACGATGAACCCTGCGTTTTTTATTCAGCACCAATTCAGTTAATCAGCATTCTGATTAAACTATTTAGCAGATACTTAAAGTTATTCATCTATTTATAAAACACATATATGCTCAATTTCTGCACAACAGGACAGACATGAGCTAGCACATTGTATTAAATGAACAGTTAACCTAAAAATGAAAATTCCGTCATCATTTATCTACTTTCATGCCGCTCCAAACCTGTATACTTTTGTGTTCTGTGGAGCACAAAAAAATTAAGGTCCACATGAAGCCAGAGCTTTTCCTATCTGATATTTTTTTCCCTTCATCGCAAGAAAAATCTGTGTCCACGTGAAACCACAAAATCGACACAAAACGATGTAGTATACATGCCAGACCAGCATGTGACGCTGTAATTCTGCTACAGAGATACACTAAAAGCAGAGAAGAAGACTTGGACTATGCATAAACCCTGCTCGTGGTTTACAAACAAACATGGAACAATATATTTATTAATCTGTGTTAGTTAATAAAAAGACAATCGTTCAGTGTTTGTTCATGTTTTTGTTGCTGTTACGTAACATAGTGGAGTCTGACTACTATCAGATGTGGACTGATGACATTATAATTTCAGAAAATATATGGATTCGCTATCCACACAAAAACACAAAGGTGATGTTTTCAGACTTTTCCACTCTGGGACCCGGTTTAGGAAAATATCAGTTTCACTCTCCCAAAAAGCAGGATTTTTCTGGATGGAATCCCTAAACGATACAAAATGTATCCATACACAGCTGAAGGACTTTGAAGAACACTGGGGTCAGTTTTTACCAGTCCCAAAAACACTTCCATTATTTTAGAAAAAGCCAAGCATAGGTCTTTGCCATCTGGCACTGTGGAGTGTTCCTGTAGAAATTCCAGCACTGAACCAACCATGCAAGTGGAATGGGTCAGTGTGGTGTTGTGCACACCATGATTCAAAGAGACACCACTTCAGGGCATAAAGCTTTCTAGTGGAGAGAGCTAAAGCGTTCAGAAATGCTCAGTTGGACTGAAATCTATGATTCCACAGGATCCAGACTCATAGCTTCCATATCTCCAGCCCGGTGGGAAATATTGTGCCATATGGGACACAATGTCTCACCTGATCAAAATCAACAAAGAAGGGATTTCTAGGAGAGATATTAGGTCCAAGAACCGCACTCTTTCAACCCAGAATGGAGCCCCTAGCAATAGGGGCCATGCACCGTGGCATCCAACCCTTGTAGAGCTGCAAGCCAGATGGAAAACTAGAGGTAGATTTTCGGTCCGCTAGTTAACCTTGGGGTAGAGTCTCCAATTCCCCATGCTTTAGCCCCTGCATCGATAGGATGTCTGCTCTCATATTTGAATGCCCTGGAGTACAAAACGTTAACTCAGTTCGATGGTCACAGTGATTTTACCAAGTAGGACATGATCCTGGATCAACATCTTTTGTTGATCCTGGGTCAACATTACTGACCAAAAATATAAACTTATCCCGATCCTTACCCTTAAACCTACCCCTAGCCAAAATTTATGCCTAATATCAGTGGGAAATGATAGCTGATTAACAAGGGTGTAGAAGCACCTAGTCATGATTATAAGCCTAAAACAGATACTTCCAGAAAAATTATTCCTCAATTCTGATTAGTTGATTGGAATGTTGATCCAGGAAGATCTTGTACTTGGTGAAATCACGCTCACCCAGTTGGT
Organism: Enteromius anoplus; assembly: GCA_032359395.1. Taxonomy (NCBI): domain Eukaryota; kingdom Metazoa; phylum Chordata; class Actinopteri; order Cypriniformes; family Cyprinidae; genus Enteromius; species Enteromius anoplus. The sequence continues at coordinate 21,100,072 of JAUMHG010000038.1, forward strand.
CTTGAGCTCGGAGCAGTATCTATTGTACTAAATTGAACCAGGGCACCAAAAACAGATCTCTCTACTGATAAGTCAGACTACATCAGCATGTGGCAGCCTCTTAGGTTCAAGAGAAGTAGCCTGAAGTAGAGGCTTTATCTCAAGCCAGTTCGCTAAATGATTTGGCTGTGAATGTTGATGCCAAAAAATCTTGAACGTGTCCTTTTAAGTTTATTTTGACAAGCCAATCCTACAGATATATGAATATGAGACGTGATCATTACAAAAAATGGACGTCTGCAGAATATGGTTCAAAATTGGATGCAACCCCCATACCTTTTGTGGTCTAGACAGGAAAAGCCTTAATAACCATGAATTTCCTTGTGTTTGTTCAGACCCCGAAACAGCATACTGGGAACTCCAAACTTTGTTAACCTATGAGAAACCGGACCAAATTCTCCCCATAGAAAAATTATGAGGCAATCATGATCTATAATGTTACATTGAGCTAAAAAAAAAAAGACATTTTATCAGTTTTCCGCTAAATAAAAGGTTTTTTTTTTTTGCTCTTCAACAACATCAAAATTATTACTTTTCTGGAACGATTAAAACAAAAACCTTTTTAAGAAGCACTACAGTTTTTGCTTTTTATTTGCTTTCCCACAACAACTGTGACCATTACATTTGACATCAACTCTTTTGTAACATATCAAAATTCTACCTTTCATGTATATAGTTTGACCAGAAATGAATTTTTAGATTTGTTTTTCACAACTTGAAAATGTGCAAACTGAACATGTTAAATATGCATGTAGATTTGTTCAAATGTGCTTTGAGCAGCAGAAAATATGTATCTCTGAAATAACTGATTCAGCTAAATTAATTGAGCAGCTTATTAATATTTTTGAATGTGACAAATACGTCCCATTAAAATTCCGCCTACTTTTATAATGTTAACAGCCTGATGACATATATGTCACCGCAATATCTTTGTAACTTGTTTTATATCATTTTGTTCAGGAAATGTATTAAGTGTAATCTAGGATATGCTATTAAAACAGTTGCATGATTTGAAACATACATTTAGTAACAAAAACAAACATTTTTTAAAAATTACACTACAACATGTGCTATCCAGACAGACCACCATTTGTAAACATTGTCACATGACTGAACCTGGGTGTTGATTTTATGTCACTTAGGGACTTCTTGAGTTGAAAGTGAGGGATAATGCTTTAAAAAGACCTTTCCAGAAAATAACCATTGTTTGTGACACCCATGTCACCATGGGTTCTTATTACTGAGATTCATTGAGAAAAGTGTGGCTAACTCCTTTCAATGAATCAATGTTTTTTGAATAGCTGGCAGATGCTAGGCTTACTCTCCATGATCTGCTGAATGGAGCATGAGGCGAAACCCCATTAGAGATTGAACCTCCCGAAACATCAGAGGTGACAGGGTTATTGAATGAGGCCCCAGAGGACTCAGAGAAGGAGACAAGGCTCGATGCCTATGGGTCCCAGGTCCAATGAAATGGTCTAAACACCACTGTTTGCTTTGTGGCCAACTAAATCACATTGAGAACAGTACTATCTGTGTTAATGCACAGTCCAGGCATTAAAAGCAGGGCATCCAGTGATATTTTCTCTTTCTCCCTGATGCCAGACAATTTAAACAACAGATGCCGCTTCATGGCAACAGCTATCGAACTGAAAAAGAGAAAGGGCAGAGCCCGCCTTGGCAGACATCAGACCTGAACCATGGGATGCAGATGGCTGACTCTCATTGCTCTTGAAAAGAGACAATAATGAGAGGAGCTTCCTCAAAGTGGCTTAAAAAAAGGGCAACCTGAAGACAAAGCAACTGTTGACATGCATTTCAATGTCTGTTTATGGTCTTGATGATGCGGTTACCATTCTGGCGGCCAATGGAATTGCTATATTTTCCACATGATTAAACAGCGGCTTACGCGGGAGCATTCACTTAGCATCAATGTCATGAAACGGAACCACAGAAGCAATTTTTTAAAAGCTAAGTTACCTTAATTCTACTTTCCAATGTACAATATAGCAGCTGGAAGTGACGAGCATTTATGGTAAACTAAAATATATTTTAAAGGGTTAGTTCACCCAAAAATGAAAATTCTGTCGTTAATTACTCGCCATCATGCCATTCCAAACCAATAAGACCTTTGTTTATCTTAGGAACAAAAAATTAATATATTTTTTGATGAAATGAGGGACTGGTTGGTAACATCAGCCCTGGATGACACAGCTGACCCAGTTCTTTCGCAAAGGGTTGAAAATAGCCATGTGGCAGAAAATGGGAAGATAAATGTGTGCTCCTAGTAGTGTTAAATATGTGCCTCGTGTCCCACTGAGAGTCTGTTATGATCATCTGCACCAGTGACATAACTTGCTGCATGTGCATAATACAGTACAGTACACACAACCCCATTTTAGACACTCCAAAAATACCCCAATAAATCTACTGCAGATTATGCTGGAATTTTTTTGTCTTTCATAGAACAGAAATCCAGTCAGCAGAATGCTGAGCACGCTATAGATTCATGCTTGCATGTCCGAATGCTGGTGAAGCTACTACTGCAGCTTATCAAACTATTTTTTAAATACTACAAACTACAAGATAAAAATAGCAAGCCTTAGGCTACAAGCTACAACCCAAAGTGCATTAGAGCAATGTTTATTAGATTACTGTGGAAGCTTGTTTCTGGACTTCAATAAGTAATACTTTTTCTCACCATCCTGAGCTTGTATTCCACTATTCTTTTTTTCCTCATAAAAGCAAACATTTTTTTATTTTGAAAAGTAACGTCTGAATCGTGAGAGGTTGTTAGAGATGAGAACTTAAAATGAAAATTCAGAAAAAAATCCTGAGAAAAAGGTTAAAAAGTAGTATAGTATAGATGTTTTTTTACTTTCATCTCCCTACTGATGCACATATGAAAATGATAAAGAGCTCATTTGCAAAACTCTGTTTTCCTATTTGATAATGTTCAGTGCTTTGCTACAATCTGTATTGTTAAAAGCGCTATATAAATAAAAGTGATTGATTAATATTAGAATCTATCTATCTTTCTATATACAGTGCCCTCCACTAATATTGGCACCCTTGGTAAATCAGAGCAAAGGTGGCTGTGAAAATAAATCTGCATTGTTTATCCTTTTGATCTTTTATTCAAAAAATTAACAGCACTCCATTAGTTCACCAAATTGTAACCTATCATTGAATTCAAACTATTGAAATGGGGAGAAAATCTTGTGAAATATATGTTTTCTCCAATACTTGTTGGCCACAATTATTGGCACCCCTAGAATTTTTTTATGAGTAAAATATCTTGCTATAGACAATGCAGCTCTGAGCTTACAAACACTGCCTTACATGCAAGACGAAATGAAAATGACATTTTCTAAAAACAGTCTTCCTTCAGAAGCACAGTGATAAAAACACCCATGCATTACATGCTCATTTCATTCAACGAAGCCTTTTGGAAAATCGGTCGGTTTTTATACTGTGGCAGATCGTCACAAATTAAACAGCACAATAACCTGAGACCAACTTCATTACTCATTATTAGCCCGCCAGACTAACCAGACCGCTAAACAAACACAGACTGCAAGTTAACTGAGGTCCAGGCACGGGTGCCTGATGAAACAACACTGCCGAATCCCAAAGAAGATAGAGAATTTAACTTTTATTTTGAGTATATTTGGTTAGGACAATGCGAACTGTAACCTTGATGTTATACATAAATCAGAAAAATAAAACAAATGGTTAAGTTAAGGTAAAATTATTTATTTTTCCAATTGTAGATCAGTTAAGAACGTACAAGTGGACAAAATAGGAATAACAGCACATCCTAACCAGGTGCAACACAACAAAAACCCAGCAGGAAGTCATAATTGTCTCAAATTTATCAAATATGGCACAAACATTCCGTCACAACAGCTGTCAACCATGATTTATTCTGCAATCAAACACTGTCTTATAGTAGACCTCAGTCAATTCAGAAGTGACAATAAATGTAACATGGATAACAAAGAAGCTGTGAGGGACAGAGTTACAGTCTTCACACGCATTGTATAAAAGTCCTAGATCAGGTTACTTTGTCAAAACTGAACTAATGGAATGCTGTTAAACAGTACAATCTTGTACTTCCCTCACAACCTCATTTTCATGTCTGCAAACATTAAATAAAGCCGTGACTAGGGTCTATAGCAGAACACGATTTGGCTAGTGTCACAAACCCAGACTTTTGGCATTCCGCTCCACTTTGCAGCTTATTCTGGCCAAAATTAATCACACAAATGAAGCAAAATGATAAATGAAGCGATAACAAATCAGTTCATCCAGTTTTTAGTATACAGCTATACGGAGCAGGATTTGAATTCCACTTGCGTTGTTCGCATTGCCAACAGCCGCTTTCATTTATGTCACTTTGCTATTGCAAAACATTATCAGTGTGACTGCACTGTGACATAGAAGAAACTATATATTGAGAATATATTTATTGTGTTGTGCCCAATTAGGACAAGGTAACGGAAAAAAGTCGGTAGATTGGGACCCGGATTGTTTGTACTTAAAGGTAGTTCACCCAAAAAATGAAAACTACCCAATGATTTACTTACCGTCAAGTCATCCTAGGTGTATACGATTTTATTCTTTCAAATGAAAACAAGTTTTTAAAACCCAAAAAACTGTTCCATTCACTATAAAAAGTACACCACAATAAAGGCCCCCTTCCGTGAATCTTTAAAGGTGCCATAGAATGGAAAACTGAACTGACCTTGGCATGGTTGAATAATAACAGTTCAGTACATGGACATAAC
>JAUMHG010000038.1:21166426-21183943 GCA_032359395.1 Enteromius anoplus
TTATTGAAAACAGATCTCAATTAAAGGTTGATAGATTTTGAAGCCAAAGATGACAATGCGTGCCGGGGTGATCTCTGTTCAGTTTTATAGCACATCAAATTCCAACAGTGTTTTTGCAAATATCCATGTGTGTGAGAGGCTTGCTAATGCATGTTTTAAGCTACAGTTTGTGACTTAAAACGTTAGTCATGGAGACATGACAGGCTGCTGGGCCAGCTGGAAAAGTAAATGATAATAAAGGAACAAAGATCACTCCTCTCCATTCTCTCATACTCTCTCTATACCCACCATTTCCCACTCTCTTCCTGTACTGGGATGTTTTTTAGGTTAACAACAACTAGGAACAATACATTTTTAACTACTGTCAATTAAACCTAACACACAGAATGGGAGGTCAGCAGATCCCCTGAGACTTTTGACTATGTGCATAATGTTCATTCCATATTTTAGTTTATTTTGGCCAAGGAACTGCACACTGACATGCCATTTCATTTATTCATTTAGCAGATGCTTTTATCCAAAATTACTTATAAATAAGGAGCATCACAACAGAATTATAAGAGGCAACAGTAATGTTTTGAAGTTACACTTGATTAGTACCCAAGCTACAAAGAAGAGTGGAAAAAAAGAAAAAGAGTGAACAAAATTGCTTGTAACACAAATTTATCAGAATCAGAAAGAGCTTTATTGCCAAGTATTACAGACATTGTTCAAATTAGAACAAGCTAATCTGCAAAATTCTGGGCCCTTTTTTTACTGAAAACCACTTGATAAGGGAATTGATGATTAACCTAGCTGGATGTTGAAATCGTGCTCTAGAGTTGGAGTGGAAAGGACGAAAAGAAACTTAGTCTTTGCCAGGTTTAGCTGCAGGTGCTGTTCTTTTATCCATTCTGAGATATCCACTAAGCAGCCTGAGATTTGTGCAGCTATCGTTGGTTGAAATGATAGATAGACCTGTGTATAATCAGCACAAACAACGTGCTTGTACGATGTATCCCAGTGATGCAGTGTGTATAGAAAAAAGGACGGGTCCAAGAACTGATCCCTGAGAAACCCTGTGTGTTGATGTTTACAGGATACCTCTCCTCACCAGGCAACCCTGAAAGATCTGTGAGATAAGATTCAAATCAGCAAAGTGCAGTTCCAGTCATGCCAAGTGATGAGAGGCTGGACAGAAGAATCTGATGATTCAGTTTCAGAAGCAGCATATAGAGAACCAAGATTTGTAATTAGCTTTCGCAATCTGAAGAGCTTCAGTGACTGACAGTAATATACTCTCAGATAAATGGTCACTTCTGAAACCTGATGCCCAGTTGGTTATTCTGTGAACAAAAAAATGACACCTGTCTGAAAACAACATGTTCAAGTGTTTTCACTTTGAATGAAAAGAGAGACAGGTCTAGAAAGTGTTTAAACAGGTTTTTGAACATCGGGCTGCTTGAAGGCAATGGGGAAAATGCCTGTGAGAAAAGATGTGTTGATGATATGTGTAAGTGCTGGTAACAATGCAGGAGAAATTGCTTGGAGAAGGTGTGAGAGGGTTGGGACTAGAGGACCGGTAGCAAGATGGCTGGAGAGGAAAGCTTAGATACTTCTGCCTCAGTGAGGGGACATCAAGTGAAGAAGAGAGTTTTAGCTGTGGATGTGGTTGATTTGAGTTCCTGTATGCGCAGAGCAGAGAACTGACTGCTGATGGTTATAAATTATCTGTGAAGAATGTAGTAAAATTATCAGCTGTTAAATAGGTGGTGGAGTAGGACAGAGGTGAGAATTTAATGTTTGAATAGATTAAATGGACTGAAGTGCTGTTTATCCTGTTGCGGAAATATGAATATTTGGCAGTGTGGACTTCAGAGAAATATGAAATCAAAGATTGATACATAATCGGGTCCAGTAGATTTGTGCCATTTTCTGTGTGCTGCCCTGAGTTTGTTCCAGTGTTTTTACGAAGAACCGGGGGTTAGAAAGGGGTGGTACGATTAGAGGACAGATACTGTCTAGACAAGAAGTTAAAGTGGAACATAAAGTGTCTGTTGCTACACTCACATCCAGAGTTGAGAAATGGGTGGGTGAGATAAGAGAGGATGATAGTACAGAGGAAAGATGGGATTAAGAAAGTGGACATAGGTTTACCTTAAAGTAACCGATTGATGTGTTGGTGGGACACAGGTAGAAAGATGTTGATTAAATGTGATAAATAATTGTTCAGAGATGTGTAGGGGTTTACCAAGATGTCGCCTGCAATATAAGTGTGTGTGTAAATCAAGTCAAGCTGGTTTCCTGATGTGTGAATGTTTTTAGGTAAGCCATTTGAGACGAAATTAAGCAAGGGGTGAGTGGCTAAGTTGCCATAGACTAGAAGTGACACTTGTTGGAAACATACACATATAGGTGTTTGTTGGGGTTGGAGCGGAGTAGTAAAGGTCAACGTTTAAGCTGTAAATTTGGTTGGCTACAAGTAGTCAGTGGAGTGAGACCAAGAGAGCTCTCTTTAGCTGAGCCAGTAGGGAATGTTCAGCCAACCAAACTGGCTTTCAGTTTAGAGAAAGTTCTTGCCATTTTGTATGCAATTTGCATCAAGCAGGCATGGTGCTTGCTGACTAGCCTTGACGAGGCTGGAAGTCAGTAAATCATGGGAACCGAGAAAGAATTAGATCTTTCTTTAGAAAGTGTAACTTCAGTTCATTAAGTAACACAGCAGTGACCACAGACTGTAACACAGAGGCTCTTAAAACACTATTTAAGTGAGCAATTCAGCTGTTTAAGGAGAGCAGTTAAGAAGGGATGCGAATGTGTTTGCAACAGCTCTGCAATTCGGCCCTCCAGTGTGTTCAAGTTTTTGAAGAGTTCACAAACAGAATAAAGAAAAGATTTCCACTTGAAACAAGATGGAACCCCAGAGCATACCCACGTATTACGCAATCTTTACAGACCAATGGCAGCTTAAAGATGTTTAACAGCTGACGCAAAGTTTTCCGTAAAGTTCGGGGGGTCTGACCCTTACTAATTAAGGGCTTGAAAAATCACCATCCACCCCCGCCACCCAAACAATGTCACAACAATGATTTGGAGGTCTAAAAAAGGCTGTATACGGAATGGATATAATTCTAAATAATGCATGAAGAATGTTTCAATTGTGCTTGCAAACAATCTTTAAGTAACCACAATAGTAAGCGTGTAAGACAAATAGACTTACAGCCATAAGGTGAAAGGATTTTTTGATGTACTTTCATCAAAAAGTGGAGCATAAATGATATATTATTTTATTTTTTGCATTGCATTGCATTGCACTTTTGTTCCTTGTGGTTTATGAATTACAGTAAACCACTTTCAGTTAAGCTCAGTATCAAACAGTAAACTGACAAACAATAAATACTGTCATTGTTTCATTAGACTGACATATCACAAGTGTTTCACAAACCCTAGCTATATGCTTTGAGTCTTCTGACAGTGTCTTTTTTCTTTAAGAGTGTCGACGCTTGTGTAATTATTAGAAAAAAATCTCAACCATTACTCCCCAAATTAAGAGACAGAAATGACTTTAAACGGTCCACCCAGAAGAATGCCTTTTGTAAAATTTGCACATTATTACACATGAATAACTTCATTGAATTGTACAAGAAAGGCACACACACGTGTTTGGCAGTAGCCCAGTCCCCTATTGTTTGAGATTTCCTGGTTTGGTGTACGGTAGAGGTTGATTTGCTGCAGATGTGAGCAGACCTGCAGTCTACACTGTAATTTTACACACACACACACACACACACACACATTCAGAGGATTTTACATACAGGCAAACAAATACCTACATATTTTTACACACACACACAAATACTCAAATTTCTCATTACTGAACTCTCCAGCACTTCTCTCCTCAGCAAAATCCCAAATAATCCTCTCACTTCTCTTTTCTCACTGTGTCTGTTACGCTTCACTAATACTGCAACGCAGGCATTCTCTCTCTCTTCTATTTTCCTGTCTCTGAAACTGAAATCCCTCAACATTTTTGTTAAAGCCAAATCTGGCCCCATGAAAGCAAAATTGGGATTTTAAGACTTTTTTTAGCCTATTACCTAGTACAGTGTTTGAACTATGTGGGTAAAAAAAAGTTGACTTTGGTATATTTAAAGAAAATAATACTTATTACGGACAGTGGTGGGTGTAATTACTTTCAGTAATTTAATCACCTTTCTCTTGAAAAAGTTAGGGATTACTCATATTTTTATACAATACAATAGTAAGACTTTAAAGTTGTTCCAGAGACATATCAGACATGTTTGATAACCTCTGTATAGATAGAATCAAAGTCTGAAGCTTAAAATTCAGTCTTTGACCATTATACTCTACACAATGTTTTGTGTCAGCTCAGCTTTAATCTGCAGAATAGCTTTGACTTTCCTCAACTAGCGTCAACTTTTTCAGACTGTAAAATTCAGGAAATCAGGGCAAAAATCGCTTTAGTCAGCGAAATCACTGACTTAGTTAACTTTCATTGATCTCAAAGTATTGGTGGACTTTGCCTGTGTGCTAAAAAATATTATCCTGACTGTTCATGAACATAGATCTCTAATCAAATTCATAAATTACAGACAATTTGTAACTTTTAAATGAGACATGTTAATAATATCACAACTTCCAGTTTTGTATGTTTTAGATGTGTTGAAAACCTTTAGTCAGGAAACTGGATTGTTTTTGGTTCAATGATTGGAAAGGTTGGAAAAATAGAAAGCAATCATGTTATGTCAGGGCAATACCCCCCAAAAGTTCCAAATTATTGACGGATTCGTGCAGAGTGTTTACAGTTACAGTGTTTACTAAATTGCATGTGATTGATCACTACAGAAAAGTGATTTTCTGACATGCTTGAACACAACACAAGAACATGCCCTTCCTGTTTCAAAAGGAAATACATCAACACAAGAAAACAAACGGCACTCATCAAACCTCATTTAAATGGTCTTAATGGTATTTACTACGATAATGAGATTGTGAGATAAACTAACACAAACATACAAAAAAATGTCAATTTCTGCATTTGAATTCTTAAACCACATCCACAATCTCTTTGTTCTCCCTTTATCGTGATCTTCCTTCATCCATCACTGAAGTCCAGAGCCAGCGGACCACCCGCTGTGAGCAATGCCCATTAAAATCTCTGCGTAATGAGAATGAGATGGGCTGTTATCTTGTAAAGGCTCTGCCATAAACAGTGGGCTGAAGTCCATGCGACTGGAGCTGTAATCTGACTGCGGGATCAATGAGGAATGCGTCTGTGTTCCTTTCTTGAGTTTATGTAAAAATTAAACGGTTTAAATGAGTGTGTCTGAAATTAATGAGGCTAACTTGTATTTTTGTAATAGGAAAGTGGATAATCTAATGGCATTTAGACCTCTGGTGGAAGAAAGAGATTTTTGTCTCTAGAGATCCCATGAAATGGCTTAAAGATTTCGGTTTTCTCTCCTGTATTGACGTAAACAATTCAGCCTCATCACTTTTATTACATTACCAAACAGCCTCTTTCATGATGAAATCTCTGTTGTAATTAATTGATTTGAACATCCTTTAAAACAGTGTACACTAGTACGAAATCTACAATAATATTGTATTTGTTTGCTAAAGAAAAAAATAATATTTACCAGAATACACATATGAATGGCAATCAGTGGTGAAAGTTCTTTTTTAAGCCCATGGTGACCATGCTAGCTAAGCAATGCTAACTAGTGAATTCATTTCCTTTTATGATGCATTATATTTATCTGAAATTCAGGGTACATTTACATGACAGTTATTGTACTAAAATCCTTCATGTTCCTTTTCAGGAACTCACACTGCGTCGATGGCGCTTTGGGAACGCCTCTGGGTAAGCCTCGCTCTGAAACAGCTGTGAATCTTTCCATATAAGGGCTCCGCCGTCATAGGTGGTGACGTCATGACTCCCGGAGCTTAAAAGCCCAGGTGCAGTGCATTACACATTAGCTTATTTCATTCAGCGCGCTCTACTGTGAGTCGGTCGCAGCAAACTTTGTCTTTAGTTTAAAAATTTAAAATAACTAGAGATCATTATGAGTCAAGAGCAACAGTTCAGAAGATGTGTGAGCCCTCGTCACCGTTTTCTAATGCCTAGAGACTCCCATAATATGTGTGTGGCTTGTTTGGGGGAACAACACACGGTGTCTGCTCCTGGGAGAGGAGATTGCCCGTGTTGTAACAAGCTTACGCTGGCTGCTCTCCGCTCACGAAGGGCTCTCTTTGAGGAGGGAGTCTTCGTGGGCATTCCCCGTGGGTCAGGCCCCGCTGTCGCTGAGGCGAACCGGCGTCTGTGCTCATGGGGATCACAGGTCGATTTATTGGAGGAAATGGAGACGAATTTACCACCGGATCGGCCGGGTCCAGTACCGAGTTCGGAAGCGCTGCGAGCGGCAAGGTGTCTAAAAGAGAGGTGGCCGCTTTTCAGTCGGTTCTTCCCCGCCGCCCTCAGCAAGGCTCTTTCCTGCATCGGAGGAGTCAGAAGGAGAGTGTTGCGTTTCGTGCACCCCCGCATAGCTGGGGTGCAGGTGACAGACGCTATGGGGCTTCCAAACCGTCAGCGCCAAGAAAAGACTTGAGAGACGTGCTGACGGCTAGGAAGACCCAGACAAAGGAGGATAAGAAAAAATCCTGAAAAACATCAAGAAGCAGTGGGAACCCAGCCACGGGCGTCGCTACATCTCATGGCGCCTGTGGCTCTTTTTGGTGCTCCTCAGCGGCCTCTGAGATGCGTCTCAGGGGAGCTGGTGGGTGCCCATGCTCAGTGTCCTCTTGGCGAGCCGGGTGGACAAGAGTCATGCCCCGCCCTGGGGGCCGGTCTCGGGAGACTGGTACCCTTAGTAAATTATTTAGCGGGATGAGAAGGGCTGCAGGGAATATCTCACTGGCTTCTACAAATAATAGAACACGGTTATCGCATTCAATTCAAAACCAGACCACCATTCTACAGGGGTGATTTTCTCAGTGGTCCGGCCAGGCCAAGCACAAGTGTTAGTTCAGGAGGTGACTACACTGTTACAAAAGGGGGCCATCGAGGTGGTTCCCCTGGCAGACAGAGAACGGGGTTTCTACAGCCCATATTTTGTAGTGCCAAAAAAGAGCGGAGGGCTGAGGCCCATTTTAAATCTCAGACAACTGAACCTCTCAGTCAGTCAGCTGAAGTTCAAAATGCTTACTCTGAAGCAGGTGGTGTGTCAAATCAGGTCCGAGGACTGGTTTGTCACAATAGATCTGAAAGATGCTTACTTTCATGATCCGCATTCTAAACTATATATCGTCCTGGCCCATATGAGCGAGCTGGGTCTGAGACTGAATGCCAAGAAGAGTGTTCTTTCTCCGGCTCAGAGAACGTCTTATCTGGGCGTAATATGGGATTCGGTCTCGATGCGGGCACGACTGTCACCGACTCGGATCAATATGCTCCTGGCTGCGGCCAGACAAGTCAGGCCAGGGTCTACTCTTACAGTGAGAGGTTTTCAGAGACTATTAGGTCTGATGGCGGCAGTTTCCAGTGGGATTTCGCTGGGGCTGCTGCATATGAGGCCACTTCAGTGGTGGCTAAAAAGGAAAAGCTTTTCTCTGAGGGGAAATCCTTTTTGGTTAATCAAGGTCAGTCGAGCAGGAGCTAACGGAGAAAACGGCAGTTCCGAGAGTCAGGGCTGCTGCTGGGAGCACAGTGCTTTCGAGTCACCTTGGTGACAGACGCATCCCTCACCGGCTGGGGAGCGATCATGAATGGTCACCCAGCCCGAGGGCAGTGGGACGAGACGCAGTGTCGAGTACACATAAATTGCCTGGAATTACTGGCAGTGTTAGAGGCACTGAAGTTTTTTCACCTGAGCCTGTTGGGCCATCATGTCCTGGTGAGGTCAGACAGCATGTCAGCAGTTGCATATATCAACCGTCAGGGAGGGTTGCGATCCCTCCTAATGTATATGCTGGCAAGAAAGATTTGCCTGTGGGCTCAAGGCAAGCTCCTTTCGCTAAGGGCGATCTACATTCCGGGACACCTAAATGTGGCAGACGCTCTATCAAGGCAAGGGCCGAGGCATGGGGAGTGGAGACTTCATCCACAAGTAATAGAACAGATCTGGCATCGGTTTTATCGAGCAGAGGTGGACCTCTTTGCGAGTCAAGAAAATGCTCAATGTCCCCTCTGGTTCTCACTAGTTCATCCAGCTCCGCTGGGACTGGATGCGATGGTACAGAGGTGGCCGAGGCGCCCTCTGTATGCTTTTCCCCCAACTGCACTGCTTCCAGCAGTGTTAGAGAGAGTTCGGCAGGATGCGGTCAGCTTTCTGTTAGTAGCACCATTCTGGCCGAACAAGATATGGTTTGCAGACCTAGTCTCTCTCCTCGACGGAGTGCTGTGGCAAATCCCGGTCAGGATAGATTTACTCTCCCAGCAAGGAGGGTTATTCCTGCATCAGTACCCGGAGACATTCCAGCTGTGGCTGTTGCCTCTGAGGGGGCTCGTACTATTCTGCACTCTAGAGCGCCTTCAATGAGAAGGCTGTATTCACTGGGGTGGATGCTCTTCACCTCTTGGTGCGCAGAGCGGCAACAAGAGCCAGTAAACTGCCCGACTGGTTCAGTTCTGGAGTTCTTGCAAATGAGACTCTCTACGGGGATAGCTCAGTCAACCCTCAAAGTGTATGTGGCAGTTTTTTCCATTTTACCTTGAAAATGAAAATTAGAAATGTTGCCTTGGAAACCAAATAAAATATGTTTAAGTTGAAGAACTAGAATTACTAAGACTGTAATAAAAAATTGAGGGCAGAAAAAAAGCTACAGAAGGAAAAAACATACATTAAGAGCCAGGGCTGAAAAGTTTTGAACAGAATGTTGTGATTATTTTCTCTTTTTTTCTGTTTTTCTTTTGCCTCTAGGAACACAACACTTTTTTTTTAAATAGTGAAAATCAAAGAATGTGCAGGCCGTTGAACTGCTTAGGAACAATGCAGGACTTTATTAATAACTATCGCAGAACATAAAAACAGTCATGGGTCGTCCAAACAACACAAAGTATTAAGATTAAGGGTATATAAACTTTTGAACGTGGTCATTTTTAGAAATTCAGTTATTATTTATTTTTTTGGAGTATATATAAACATTTGTTATATAAAATAGCTTGTCAGGACAGTACTAAATAAAAAATAACATGCAATTTTCACAAGCTCTTTAAATTTGTTAAAATTATTAACGTATTTGCATATACTGTGAGGCGTATGAGCACAACTATATACATAACTCTTATATATTTATTAACTGTTTATATATAAAATAACAAAGAAGTGACAACTTTTAAAAGAACTCTAAAACAAAGATCTCAATGCTCTCAAAACTTTTTGTAATATCTATTTAATGGTATCAGTAATAGAGAGTGCAGGAGAGAAAGAGAAATGTGTAGGAGAGAGAGGATCAATGGGATGCAAACCACATTCAAACCTGTGTCCAACATGAGCACATAACCGCATGCTGTGCAAAAGTTTCATTGTTTATTTTCATACGATTGATTGCGTACACCCGATTGCTCCCCCATCATATCAAAACATGGCATTTTTGGCCTCCTACCTAGATGTCACTGCCAGAGGTGCATGAGGCGGGTTATTGTTTCCTTTCAATCTCAGAGCAGGAAATGTTCTCATTGTAACTTCACAGAGCGTCATTTGCGATTGTGTTTACAATTAGAGGACAGATGAGGAAGTTTACGCATTTTTGTAAGCAAGTAACACGACGCCCAGCCACGCATGTTCAGGGTTTATGAGTAAACACACATACCAGCTCAGTTTGACAGATAATCTATAGTTAGAAACAGTCTACACTAGCCATCACACACACAAACAGGGCTGTGAGTTTGTGTGTGTTCAACGACCTCTGTTCCACACCAATAGCCACAGTTCTCGATTTGGGTACATCTTAAACATCTCCTCTCAATTTTATTTCAATCTTATTCTACGCAGGGAACACAGGCTCAATTATCGGATGTAATTTGCTGTAAAAACAAGAGGCCGAGGGGATGAGGAGAAGTGTAATAAGAAGCAGGGTTGATAGAGATGAGTGAAATGAAAGTCTCTCTCGAAGAGCTCCTTGCTGGGTTTCAGGCTTGTCTTTGGATGGAGATGTCTGTAAATATGAATTTGGGGACTGTAAGCAGACATGAAACTAGGAGAGTTATAGCAGTATATGTCACCATTGTTATTTTATTTTTTGTTTTATATTTGTACTTTTTTTATCATCACCTTCTGGAGAAAAGAGGAAATAAGTGAATTTATGCTGTTGTTATAGTTCTGTTTTAATGTCTCTGCAATGTTTTGCAGCTTCTAAACATACCTAACTAGCATATCAGCAGGCCAATTGTCAGAGTTACTTTAACAAATGCACTTCGCAATTTTTTAAAATCCTGATTACTGGTTGACTGTATGGACTACAGAAGCAAAGATCTCTATCTGTTTACCAAAGTGAATTAATCGCTGAAGAAGCAACTACAGGGTTGACGAATAGAGAGGCGCTTTTGTTGCAGCTGGAGTTAATAAACATTTGTAGGAGTTCTCTTAAAATCTGTCATATTTGGACTGGATAAACAAACACAGGTTTTTTTGGGATCACTAGATTCACTTTTGGTTTATTGTTTGTGTAACCAGCCTCACCACTTTCATTAGAAGCTTCAAGCAATCATGCTCTATTACGTTCATTCCCAAAGGATGTGAAGCTACCACAGACATTCTTTTCTTTTTTTTTATCATCCTGGGATTACAGAGCGGACCAATCATGACTGTTGTTTGGATAACTGAGATACTGAGGTTTGTTATCGCCACTGTTGTGCACGAATGTGTGCTGCACTCTTGCAATGCATTGGCAAAAGACCCTAGAATATGTCTATGTGTTGGTGTCTGCCCCATGTCGTAACATGTATTTCATTCATTAATTTGTTCTTTTTTTCTCTTGTCTTTGTTCTCTCTTTTTGAGGATGTGACCATGAAGGGAAAAAACAAACATGCTTTCACCACAGGCTCACAGCAGCAGGGCGAGACACGGTGAGCGAAGATTCTGAAAACACACACATTCATTAAAGAGACAAACAACCCGAGACACCGCAAACACTCTTCCCCTTCATTTCTACTCAGTCTTCAGTCCTTTCCCCTTGAGTGTGTCCGTTTCCTGAACTTTGTCCTCGACCTTTTCACAAACTCTTCAAACTGCCTCTGAGGAATGTGTTTTCTCATGTTTGGTTTGAAGTTCCCTGTTTCCCCTTTCACCCTCCGACAGAGAGCACGGAGGTGGCAGAAAAGAAATCGCGCGCACACAGTAAAATTGGACATGGGTTCCCCGTGGAGAAGCCCAGCATTTTTAGTTTACGATGGGTCAGTAGGCTGTGAGATGCTGCTGAGATGGAGGACAACTCCTGCAGGTCTCGCAAGCTTAAGGGCTGTGTGTATGCGTGACCTTTTCCCACTACGTGTACAAACATTTCAATGCAACATTTCATAGATCTGTACTGGAGACAACCTCAGCCCATTGTGTTCAGTGAATAATAGTATTCTTCTTTAGTGTTAAGTCTGTGCAGCATTCATGTTTAATAAACTGCAATGAGGGTGTCAGTATGCTGTTTTTAAAAGTGTGTTAAGTGAATTGATTTTAGAGTGCAATTTCTGGGTGACCTGGTGACTCACTGGATGCACACCAATCACAGGCCTTTTGTTCTGAGGACATTTCAGACGGCTGCAGTCCTTTGTGTTTATGCATTGTTGATTCATATTTACATTTATTCATTTAGCAAACGCTTCTATCCAAAGCCACTTGCAAATGAGGCAAAATGCAAGCAATTTATTTGAAAGAAAGCGACAATATTAGTGGTACTGTGCATTACTATTATTCAAAGCAATAGCACAGAACTAGCAGAAGTGTAACTGCAGGGAAGCAGAAAAAAATAATGTAATGTAACATAGACATGGCACAGCGGATTATATAGGTTCGGCCCCATCCCAGCATGCACTAGAAGGTCAGTGCCAATCAGATCTTCTACTAGACTAACTGATTGGTTGATCTTTCTAAATTAAAAAAAAAAAATTGTATTTAAAGAAAATAAATACCATGCCAATGACATACTAAGTAGAAAATGATCTCCTACATGCCACTATTTTTGGCTAATTTTCCAACTCCCCTAGAATTAAACATTTGAGTTTTACCATTTTCAAATCCATTCAGCCGATCTCCACGTCTGGCGGTTAGCTGTAGCTTAGCATAGATCATTGAATCTGATTAGACCATTAGCATCTCGCTCCAAAATTCCCAAAGCTTAACACTTCTCTAGTTTCATCAACCGGCAAAAAAAGTTGTGTTTTTTGAACTGATATAACTAGGAACTATACTGTCATTCTGGTGTAATAATCAAGGAACTTTGCTGCCGTACCATGGGTGCAGCAGGAGCAATAATATTACACAGTGTAATAGTGCCCAGCTAGAAAACATTTTTAAACTCTTTGGTATGTTTAGAGCAAGATGATACTGGTTTAATCAGATTTAATTATCTATATATACTAAACTACAGATAAAAGCGCTACCACCACATCCGGAGATCGGCTGAATGGATTCAAAAAAGGTGAAACTTAACTGTTTAACTCTAGGGGAGTTTGAAAATGAGCCTATTTTCAAAAATAGTAGCATGTTCAATTAAAGCATGCAAGAAAGGTAAAGTCAAGAAGTACTGGCCATATTGCTTTCATAATCTGGGAAATTTCAGTGCAAAATAATGTGGGCCGTGACCTAATTGTATCCATCTGGATTAGAATTGCTTCAGGTATGATGTAATTTTGTACCTTAAAAAAAACGCAACTTAGTTCATATTTTAGAACTTCCAGTTCCATCATCCTGATGTCAATGGGGCTTTTAAGTTTAAATAAGTAAAAAACCCTTGTCAGAAGGTTATAGGTGGTTTGATTTTGTCTAGATGTCAACAGACCTTATTATGTTTATAATCTATCATAATCTAAACTATCATAATTCAAACTTTTAGGCAAAAAAAAAATATATATATATATAGATATAAAAACAACAACAACAAAGAATGAAAGATTTGTCAGAAGCTTATTGTATCTGGTGGCCACAGCTTGAATGAAATGTTTGTCTTTAAAGTTGTTCTTGTGGCCTAATGGATAGGGGGTTGGACTTGTAACTCAAAGGTTGTGGGTTCGAGTCCCAGGTCTGGCAGGGCTTGTGGGTGGTGGGAGTGAATTCCCAGCACTCTCTCTACCTTCAATACCACGACTGAGAGCAGCAATGGCTGCCCACTGCTCCGGGTGTGTGTGTAGTTGTTCACTTCTCACTGCTGTGTGTGTGCACGTTGGATGGGTTAAATGCAGGTCACCATACCTGGCCACAAGTCACTTCACTTCAGATATTATTTCCTGCAATAATCCAGTCAAAATATCCTACTGGGTTTTTGTCGTAGGAGCCAGGTTATGAAAACTTACAGGTTGGACTACAAAAACACGTTGTCACTGCAGTGCTCTATCGATTAGATGAAAAGTGAGTGCAACATGCCAGAATGGCAGAGTCCCTGAGTGCTTGTAGGGGTTTAAAAATATTAGAGATGTGGGCCATTATCATTGTGAACAACATGCACCTATGAATTGGGCATAATAATGCCTCGAATATGCATTAAGGAAGCAAACAGGCTCCATTTTGAGTTCATGTTGAATATCAATGTGTCTCTTTTTGTATTTATATGCAGTGTCTGAGCAAAGACAGATGTCTGTGAGAGCTCTAGATTACAGCTATTTTCTCCATGCTGAGTGTTTTTCTCTATGGATCTGCTTGTATATCTATCCATCCTTTAATAATTCCATGCTAATGCCCTGCGAATATTTAGGTGCAAAGTTGAATTGCAATAGTACCTCCAACGTCCTTTCGTTTATGACACATGGGGTCATAAAAGAATATTACAGCAACAGAAATATTGGAAGTTCAGGTATTTCTATTTTCCTAAAAGCTTTGTTCTAACAGGAAGTGAGTCAGAGTTTAACTAGAGTACCAAAGATAAAAAAGGATGTGCCAAAATGTAAAACAGTCAATTAAATTATAAAATGGACTCAATTTTGCTTTAAAATTAAAATATAAAATTTAAATCCTACATGTAACACAAAATTATTGCTGTGGTACATAACTGTGACTGATCTTTACATTTATTATTTAATTATATCAAAGTAGACAGAATAGTTAGACTAGAAGAGACTGCATAATAATTTTCCAAATAATAAATAAACAAGAACTAGACAACGCTAGTGTGAGAGGCACTTTTTAAAATATATATATATATATTAAAATATAATAGAGAGTGCTTGTGTTTTATTATTTTCTAATCAAGTACACGTTTTTAACCATCAGCTGGATGTGCCAGCTCAGGCCACTGAAGGGCACTCCAGCTATCTCTGAACTCCTGTGTGTTTACCTCTGTTTTCATGTCCGGACTTATCCCCACAAACTCATGTCTCCAACCCGCTCATTTGTTGTCATGGTGTTTCATTGTTCCTCCGCCCATTTTGTCTTGTATTTAAGCACCTGACTGTTGTATGTGAGTCACTGGCCAATGTTGAATGTACCCTGTGTTTTCTCCCTGTGTCCAGCCATCCGTATTTACCTTGTTTCCTTTGTTCCTCGTTCTCGACCTCACCTGTACCTGGATTTACGACTTTGTCTTGCCCTTCTGGATTATGTTTGCTCCTCGTTCGACCCTCGCTATGTGTACTGGATTATTCGACTGTGTTCGCCTTCTATATGCCCGTTTGCCGTTGCTCCGACTCTGCTATTGTTTACTCTGTGTGAAAATAAAACTGTCTGCGTATGAATCCGCATGTCTCTCGCCTCATCCGTGACAACGTTAGAAATTACCCCCAGATTAATTTGTTAAAATTAAGAATGTTGCATGGAATAGAGAATGAGAGTACACTGTAAAATCCAATTCGTTGACCTTACTTTTAAAAAAAACATGCGAACCAATTGCCTTGAAAAAACCAAGTAAAGTCAAATAAGAATTGTCATTTGTATTTACAAATGTTTATTTAGTGTTGTAAACTTACATGCAAGTTCTGCTAACTAATGTAACAGTTCCTGCAACTAGGGATTCCTTAGTTGTATTTACTTAAACATCAGTCTAATTTACTCACTAAAAGCATGCAAACCGATTGCCTTAAAAAAAGCAAGTAAACCTTACTCAAGTAAATTGAGTGATCTAAACATCCATTACAAATGAATGATAACAATGTTCTGTATAACACACACATACAATTTCAAACCAATTTACGGTAGTGACAGTTCAAACTCAAAGTTAAAGATAATGATATTCAATACAATTTTAACTTGTATTACAGGCATCTGATTTGGGAAATGCTTGCAAACAGTAGCGATATGATTTAGTGTGGCACTGGGCTGGACACACAAGTTGTCAAGAGTTTTTTTTTTCAATCACAGGTCAAATATCACACTGTAAATGTTCTTCACAGTATTAGGTAATCCAAATGTAGCAGTCATTCAAATGTAGCACATGACAGCCCGTAAGCAAATGGTTGAGGCAGATTCTTTGCAGTACTTTCCTGAACAACGATGGCAGAAGACACAAGGTCCAGGCAGAGAAGATCTGGAGGAGTAATTCATCTTCAATGATAGTCAGAACCCCAAAACTAGTGCCCAGACTGCATCAACATCAGACACCTGTATAGAACACAATAAACACAATATTAGTAGGGAAATGTGGATGATCAACTTTTATTTTCTGAACACAAATGAAGACATTTTAAAAAAAGGGAGAACAAAAAAAAAAGAACATGACTATCCTTCAAAAGAATGTCTGTTTACTCAAAGAAACTGTTGGTTAGGCAAAAGACAAGCAACCAATCCTGAGCATGAACATCGCTCCAGCCGTTCTACAGCCCAGTGTGTTTAAGAATTCACATCAAGACTGGTTTGTAATCAGACCAATGCCTAAACAAATAGAAATATAACTAAAACTGCTTCCTACCATTTGTAGAACAGTTTGGCCCAACTAGTTATACAATCAACATGAATCTTAATGCAAACATCTCAGTGATATTACAGCAAAAACAAAGCTGATTTTCCCACATTTATGTATTTGTTAAAGATGTAAATAGGAGTACTTACAAAGGTTGGTTGTAGAAGTATCTGAGGTAGTCATGAAGTAAATGGGTGTGCAGTTTTGTCGAATCAAGGTTCTACAAGTAAAAAAAGTTACAAATAAGGTTCAAAACATAAAAAAATACAGTACAGATATTTGTCAAAGTTCCAATTAAGAAGTCATCATTGTTTAATTAAAAATATTTTATACAATTAAAGTAGAAACATACATTTTAGGGGTTGCAGGATGTGAAATGTCCTCTTAAGTCTGGAAAATAAATAAATAAAATACAAGAAATATAGTGGTTACAGGTGTACTGCATCCGATAGAAATTCTTTTAAATTGTAAATACAGTGTAGCAGTGTTCATGAAGTAAAAACTGCTGGGTATAACAGCTAATAAAATAACTCACCTCCAGTGTACTGAGGCCTGTGTGATGAGACGCTGTTCAGAGAAGACCGTTGTCCTAAATATGAAAAATAATTATTCAGTTAAAAGCAAGCTCCACAAGTGTTGTGGCTTTTTAGACAATATTTATTTCTGAATATCTGCATGCTTTACAGAAAGAAAGAAAGAAAGAAAAAGGGCATTTCTACACACATCTATTTGAGGTCTTAGCCATAAAACCAACTCAAAAGCAGCATTTTATATTATTTCTATTTCTAATTACTGAAAGACAAAGAGCTAATTAGTCTTAAACATACAATCACGAAATGTACATGATTTGTATGCATGAAAATACATATTGTTATGCAATAAAAACATAACATTTTAAATTCAAAAAACACTTGAACACAAAAAGTGATTAAAGCATCACATTGTTATAAAATCATAGCGTGGTCTAAACAATTAACTCTTAGTAAATAAAAATATATCAGTGGCAACTAAATATCGGCTTTAATACCTGCTGAAAGCATGTTCTTGAATTATACTTTGTAATTTCTTTACACACACACACATTTTTAAGCTTACCTTATTATTTTTGTGTAGAAATCAGTCTTTATCCAGTGGCAGTCTCCTTCTTCCCAGCTTCAGTAATCTTAGAGCGAAAATTCAAACGTTGCTTGCTCTCATGTGCTGCATCTGAAATTGCTTACTTCCCCACTAAATAGTACGCGAAAAACAGCATGCGAGGCGAGTAGTATGTCTGAATTTATAGCATTCGAAATTCAGTAAGCGAGAAGTACCTGGATGACCTACTGCTTCCGCCCGAATTCTGTAGTAGGTATATCATGGACGCTTTCCTATCCCATGAGGCTCCGGGAGAGGAGACATCATATAAAAAAAAATGGCGGAAAGTGGAGACGCGGCTCATTTTAAGTGTAAGCACCTCAGGAAGAAAACGTTGTTTATTGTGA
>JAUMHG010000038.1:21184043-21204458 GCA_032359395.1 Enteromius anoplus
ATACTATATAGAACGTACTGTTTTAACGGTCGGGTAGTACGTTCGGTTTTAAATGTAGTACCTACTTAAGTAGTATGCTATTTCAGACGCAGCAATGCACTCCTCCGTTACTACTTCTTCTGTTGTTTTGTTGCACATTATCAACACATTAGTGCACGGCTGCCCCCCACTGGTGAATTAATGTCATAATTTTTCGTTGTAGCTACCTGAATATTCTTAGTAAAGCTTACTCATAGCAGCAAGTCAATTTACTCGCCAAAAATTACCTGTAACTTAATGAATCCTAGTAAGTATAACAACTAAGTAAGGTAACTAAGTATATATAAGTAAGGTACACTATTGGATTTTACAGTGTATTTTCAGTGAATAACTTTTAAAAATGTTCTATAGCATTTTTATTCAGTACTATATAATCCATACTAATTCCACATAATTCATTTCCCAACTCACTATAAGTGAATGGCTAACAGCAAAATATCTTGTGTTCAAAGCAAGTTAAGGGTGAGTAAATGATGACACAGTTTTGATTGTGTTAACTGTTCAATCTGACAATTAAGTAAATAACACCAAAAGCTAATTCCTAACTGAAATCCTAAAACACCAATATACGCTCAAAGGCCTACCTGTAGCTTGAAATGATCAGAGCAATGTTCTTCTGTTGTGTTTGTAGGGTTTGCAAAGAGTGTGTGTTTAATGAGCCATGAACTGCTTATCTGACATCAGACATGAGGCTGGAAAAAGCTCAGCGCACAGTCTATGTACCCCAGAGACTTGGGCTTTCTTTTTTCTTCAAATGCTGGCAAAACGCAGCGAGCCTTGAGGGCCATCGCCCACATAGCAGAAATATGCGGATGTATCGAATATCAAAACCAAACTAAACTTAAAGAAAACGTTTACCAGTTCTTCAACATCTCATGGTCAATGGTCAGAGTATGATACCACTTCCTGACCATGCCTCAACCAATTATATAAAGCAGGGTCTGGAGCTGTTCATACAGATAGATGCAAAAAAGCTACCAGAAGATATAACTTTTTAGTCATACTTCATGTCCAATATTTTATGAACACCCCATATTTGGCTATTCCAGTGATTCCTAAGTTTGGGAGAAATTTTGACTTTGGCTATTTAAGTAATGCCAACACAGTCTCACAAGTAATTCGTACATATTCGTACAAGTTGCCAAATTTGTGCCAATTCATACTAATGCGTATGACCTCACTCGTATGATTTCGTACGACTTGTCTAAAACCATGTGATGGGTAGGTTTAGGGGCAGGGTTATGTTTAGGTCATACGTACAAATTAATACAAATTGGCATCTCGTAAACTATGTACGATTTAGAATAAATCGAGTGAGGTCACCTTGTAAAGTATGAACGAACTGACGTGAGATCAGGTTGGTAATTTATAAAAAACAAAACAAATCTTAATCCTGCAGAAATAAACAGCTAAAACCTACTTAGGCTGGTTAGCTGGTTTTAGTTAGGAGACAAGCCTCTTGGTCAAGCTGGAAAACCCCTCTAAAACCTGCTATTTCCAGGTTTTAGGTTTTTTTTGCCAGGAATTCTACACTTATGATTACCTTTAATGTTTTTTTCATAGTGGCGATAGTGATGGAAGCCATGGGAGGTCCATTTGACCCACACAAAAATTAGTGCATGAATAAAACACTATGTCACAGAATTACAGTTCTGCCATTTCTAGAAACCACTGTAGATATCAAGTCTATATCCTTTGAGTTATCAATCATCTAACATCCTCTTTGAAAACCACAGCATATTTTGCAGCACTAAAGTCTGAAACTGATTTTTCAACCTTATGACTAGGAGCCATGATCTTACAGACATGTGACACTCTTAAGATTTCTGAACGGCTGCTAGGCACCAATAATCAATGAAATCACTTCACAGCATCTGTGCGATTGTATCTTCAGCTCAAGCTTTCAAAAAGACTGTCTGGAAGGACAGTTTGACTGAACCTGTCCTCAAAACCAGATTGCCACTTAAAAGTGAAAAGTGTGCTTTTTCATGTCTCGCAGAGACATTTCTAAACAGCTCTATTTTTAGCTGCTGGCTCTTTGATTGGACCATAGCGATGCGTGTGTTGCATACATAAAAGGAAGAGGATTTCTTTTTTAAAATGTGAGAAAGCTAGATTTATAGATAGATGTAAGAAACTACAGTATGTTCACAGATGACTAGGTCACAAAGTGCTGAAGAGTGGTAAACATTAGCTGTATGTAGCAGCAGGAGGGGAATGGTATCCAGACTACCTGTGATGTGTCATTCTCACATAAGATCCACATTTTCCCTCTTTTTTTGGCTCTCTGTGCTATTAACCCAATTAAGTATGTAGCAGGGGTGCATTCTGGGTTCTTTAACCCCTTAACTGTCACCGTTCCGAATACGGGACACCTACATTTTTTTTTAATATATGTCCTGAATTACATCTTTTTAAGCTTGTATAGTACTTTTTCATGTGTTTTCCCGAAAATGGGGGTGACAGTTAAGGGGTTAAAGTTGTAGGTTCCTCATTTACTACATCCAGTGTTAAATGCAAAGAAGTGTAGTTGTTTACCTGCATGTGTAATGGTGGGGTGGCTGTTTTGTTAAGCTGAAATCGTATTAAAGCTTTAAAGCTGTAATAGTGTTTTATCACAGTGTGGTGCTGTCAAACCTAAACCATATTTAGGTATTCTTTCACAATATCAAATCACAAATACATCTAATATATGTTAATGTGTGAGATTGACCCTTGTGGGGAAAAAAGGGCTGAATTGTATTAAATGTGTACTTGTGTGGTGACACACGTTTCTGTGCAAGATCACACTAGAAGCCTCACTGTTTTGCTGCCAGAAGGTACATTTTCTAAGCAAGACAGAGATAATGAAGCCGAGAGAATCTGTCTTTACAAACTGTTTTATATGGTTTTCCATATGCTCGACCCCAAGCAGAAACAATAGGTGCATCATACAGGCCACTACTGTTTATAAAATTTTGACTCCAATCTATATTTCCTCATATGATGACATTATAACACAAAGAGGACTCAGTTCATCACACGTCAGCACAAGATCATCACACGTTTTCTCTTCATGGCAGCACACACACTTAAATATGTGACTTTAATAGTAGAATAACTTCTTAATATAAGTGGTTGCATTCATATTCCTTTTAATTAATTTTCTGATTAATAACAATCTTCCACACTAGAAGCTCAAACCTTAGAAGTTTAATTTTTGAAAACTGCTTGTTGATGACTGTTTAAACACTCAGTGCACTTTGTAATAAATGTTTAGGCTACATTTTAAATTATGTTTTTATCAATCTGTGCACTAAAGAAATTGACTTATTTTGATATAAGCTGACTAAAGCACATGCACAGCATTTGAACAGAGTTTTAAACTAAGTACATTCGATAAATACATTACATTCAAGTTTGATTAGAAACAACTATATTATAGTATATTATAGTTTATCATAAATGTTTGTTAGGTCAGCAGTAGTAGACATTAGAAGAAAATATAAAGCTTCCTTTGGTATCCTCTTTTTAAAATATATTATTTCTGTCATAAGTACTCTTTTATTTCTATTTTTTTTATGCCAAACTCATAGTGGTTATTAATGGCTTTGATTACTAAAATGCTTTTGTGAATTTTCTGACACTCAGATGCCATTTGCAGATTATATAGAAACCACATTGGTATTGATATAGAAAACTGCATGTTTGCAAACCACCAAAGAAATACCTATACATAAAATTCACTACGGTTTGCATCTGAAATGAGCACTAGAGGTGGTAAAACACCAACAACCTTTATTTCTTTTCAAATTACAATTACAAAGATAGGCTGACAGTCTAAGACTGTGCAAGGCTTTTTGGATTTGTGATTAAAGAGACAGATTATCAACTAATAAAACACTTGTAAAAAAGCTAAAATGGCACAGTTGCTTCAGCAAATGCATTTTTATCTCATATTTGCGTTTGTTAACACTATCGGTTAAATTTCGCATAGGTGGTAATTTATTTTCAAATGCGATTAACCTTTTAGCAACACTGACTGGACATTTTACTTTAAAAGTGTCACAAAATGTAAAACACATTTTGCAGAAATGTCGCCACAGGCAGTCTTAGGTTGACAGAAATGAATGGGTAACATCATTAACCGAACCATAGGTGTTTCAAATCTGTGACTACAAAATGCTGGTTGCAGGCTTTAAATATCTCACTATAATTTATGAGTGTACCAAGGAGAAGATGCCTAAAAAAAAAACTCTTTTATGTGGAAAAAGTCTGTACAATATTTTCAATAACATCAATTTTATAAAGATCTTTTATAGAATATATTTGTTGAGAACGTTTACAGGGTTTTTGTGACAGGTAGGGTTTAGTCAGGCTCCATCCTGAAATCAGTCTGGGAAACTACATGTAAATTATGAAAACTGTCCTGTGATTTAATATTTGATTAATTCTATTTGGGTACTTATTTATTATCTACAGCTCCATTACACCCACCCACCTTTTGTTGGCAGGATTATACATTTTTTAATAAAAACATATTAGAATTTGATTTTAATATTTCACACATATATATGAGGCGACTTTATTTGGCTTCCCATGTAGCTTGTACTGTGGTCCAATATTTTTAAAAGGCAGAATTAAGTACATGTTAGTTATGGTAAATTAGGATAAGTATATGGGCGTTTGACAGAAATATACAAGTAATGGACTGATGTAGAGTAAAAAGAAAGAAAGGGAGACCTTCTGTCTCACTGGACTGCCAGCGAACGGCTAAGAAAATGTTTTCACTAGCGAAGAAAAATACCTCATTTGACTAATAGAAAATAATGTCTGCATTAAACTCAGAAGCTATTTTTGACTGGAACTCAACGACGTTGTTTTGAAGGTCGTTTCTCGGCGATATGTGTGAGGTTGGCCGTGAAATGAATGAGGTGACATTGAGGAGCATAAAATGGCTTTATTCATTTATCTGCTATTAGAGAAACACGAGTTGTTTTGTTTCATAACCCTCACAATTTGAAACTAGCTGTTGAATCAGCGCTGTGGTAATGTTTGGAAAAGCAAAAATTAATTAGGAGGAACGTAACCGGGCAGGGGAAAGACACAAAGAAAATAAAAAATACAAAAGAATTGAATTGAACAGAGCAAACAGAAACTTCTGTTTACTTTTCCAAAGGCCCAAGTAATCTGACATGTGTCTCCTCTAGATTTTCAGAATAGATCTCGAGAACATCTCAAGCTGTGCTCAGATTTATTGAGGTACTCATTTCTCATCAAATTCTTCCAAGAGCAAATGATCTCAGCTGCAATAAGCATTCTTTTCTGTTTCATTAAAAATCTTACCTTAGCAATTGTTGCCATCTATCTTCTCAGCAGACCTGGGTATATTACTTACAAACTGTAGCATGTTACTGGTTACAGATTACATGATGAAAACTGTAGTTAATGTGAACAAGATTACTCATTTTAGGTAATGTAAACTACTTTTTAAAATTAATTTTTATCAAACTTGGTTTACTTTTAGGCTTTATTGATATAAAAAATGATATAAGAGAACTGTAAACAAGCTAATGTGGGGTTATACTAATTATAAGCCTCTAAATACAAGTACTTAAAGGAATAGTTCACCCAAAAATGAAAATTCGGACAAATGTACTCACCCTGTATGAATTAGTTTGTTCTGCCGAACACAAAGTTCACAAATGTTTTAAAAATCGTTTGCAGACTGGCTGTGTTTGGTCAACTTGGATATGTTTTCTTATAGGTCCACAAGTTTTAATAGAAAATTAAAGAAAACTGTCTAAATGTATTCCGTCCAACTTAACAACACAAGCAACACTTTTTTTTCTTTTCTTACTGTATGTCAACAACTGTCTTTCCATATTTTTTATTCTCTTAAGAAATTAATTGAAAAATGTCTGATGCTTGAGATTTCTGTATGTGAGAAATGAATCCTCTACTCCAAATAAGCACAGTATTCGCCCACACACATGCAAGCGCGCGCACACACACAAATCCCAACAGGGATTTGGGTTTATTGGTATGAGGGGCTTCAATTAGATAAACAAAGATGAAGTCATTGCAGTCAATTACTGTAATCATCTACTGGAGCGTTCCAAAGGGAACACATGAGGCTGGAGAGGGAGGAGGAAACGACAGAGTCAGAGGAAATGAGGAAGAAAGCGCAGAGAGGGAAGCCTGCAAGAATAATATGTCTAATATGAGTCATGTTTTTACACAGACAATTTGAGATGAAACATTGGCAATTCACAATGCCGCTCAAAAAGCTGGGACTTTTGAAAAAGAAATGTATAATTTTATTCAATGAAGGTGCATTGAATTGAACAAAAGACATTTATGTTTCACAAGGTTTCTGTTTCACATAAATACGGTTCTTTTCAACTTCCTGTTCGCAAAAGAATCTTGTAAAAAAAGGCTCCACGAAAATGTAACGTATGTTTTCAATATTTATAGTTCAAGAAATGTTTCTTGAGAGGCAAAAAAAGTACTATTTTGCTGTAGATGTATTCTACAGCAGGGGAAATAGCAACAAGAGATATTATTGGGGGCCAAATCCAAAGTAAAAGTGTAGTAGACAGCTGAGAAAGTCATCCTGACACTAATGCTAACATGATGACGATGTTGCCAGAATATGTGAAAGTAAGTATCCATAAAGGAAATGATTCCAAATGCGAGTTGAATGCAGAATGAAGATCGTCAGTATGCTCAAGTAAACACTCACAGAGACACAGACACACAGACAAAGAGAGAGAGAGAGACACACACACACACACACAGCTGCTGATGGAAGGGAAGGGCTTATAAAATCTCCGGGAGTGAACCAAAGCCTCATACATAAATAACTGCACAATATTTATCTTGGCTTATTACTCATGAGAAAGAAGTGATTGAAGCAAAACCATTAACACTCTCTCACATTCTCTTTCTTAAACACAAACAAACACACACAAACTAAACAAAATCTGTATCTGTGCCATATGGCCATATAAACGCTTTCTGTGGATGGCGGCACATCTTCACATTCTTCCACTACACTGTGATTTACATTTATGCATTTTTTTTTTGAAAATAAACAATTTATAAATAAAGTGACTTGAAGATAAGTGTCCAGTACTCACTTTTTCCCCAGTTTCTCATTGCATGCAGCAAAATCCCAATAAGAATACAAAAATTGGTCAAACCTATAGGGTTATTTCACTCTAAATTGAAATTCTGTCATTATTTAACCACTGCTCATCTTTGAAACACAAATTAAGATTTTTTTTTTATGAAGCCAGAAATGTTTCTGTACCTCCATTAAAAAAAAAAAAAACAATGTGACCAAATTTTAGAAATGCTAAAAGGGTCATAGAATAAATCCATATGAATCAAACAGTTGAATGAAATCTATTTATCATACAAAGTGATCATATCTCTTCATAAGACTTGGATTAATCCACTCAGTTCATAAAGAATCGTTTAATGGTGACCTTTTTAGATATTTTTAGAATGCAATGGAAGGTACAGAAAACTCTCAGGTTTCATTAAAATATCTTAATTTGTGTTTTAAAGATTAACCAGAGTCTTATGACTTTGGATCGACATGAGTAAATGAAAACAGAATGTTCATTTTTGGGTGAACTATTTAATTAATGTAAAATTTAAAGAGGAGAAACAGTCAAAGAAAACAATGTTTCAGGCTCAGTAAGAGTTTGAACCCCCTAGTGAGAGACAGAAAGGTCAACTATGTGCCCCAATACAGATATGAGGGTGAATGAGATTGTTAAGGGAATGTGTGTGTCAGGGGCGATAGACTGAATCCAGTGACATATTAACATTTGGAGATGAAAGAGGGGAAGGCCCTCAGAGGAAGTGGTAGCATGATAAT
Source organism: Enteromius anoplus (assembly GCA_032359395.1). Classification (NCBI taxonomy): domain Eukaryota; kingdom Metazoa; phylum Chordata; class Actinopteri; order Cypriniformes; family Cyprinidae; genus Enteromius; species Enteromius anoplus. The sequence continues at coordinate 21,191,953 of JAUMHG010000038.1, forward strand.
GGTGCAGTGGAGAAAAAACTAAATTCTTCCTCATTCTTCCACCAGCTCTGACTCAACAGGGGAAGAATGCAATTACTGCAGTGAGCTGCCATCCCCAACCTGGGCCAGTGTCCTCTGGGATTCTCTCTCTCTCACACACACACACAACAACAAGTGATACAGAAGTATTAGAGGAATGCAGATGTTCAAAAGCAATGGCAGCTAAAGCATTCACTGCTCTTTCTGCCCCAGTGTGTGAATATGTCAACCAAGTCCTTTAGTCCCTGGACCTCTGTGCTTTAAAGGCCACTACAGCTGGGCAGCAGGACATGTTGTGGATGCTGCATTCTAACACATTCAACACATTCTCACACTCCAACTTCTCACATTTTGACGCTTGGTCACTTTTTGAAGCTCAAGGTACCCTTTTTAGTCACTTTTCGACGTGAAGGGTCCTCCATTGTTTTTAGTTGTTGGGCTTGGTTTGCATGCATATCTAAATTTGTTATATCATTTTTTACTTTTATTGAAGCACCAAACCCCACCCCTACCTAAACCTACCCACCTCTGATCAATATGAAACACACACAGGCAAATGCAGTCACAGACGCAATCACACATGACACGATTATGAGACACGCAAGAGCCAATGGCATTTTGTGACCAACGTTGACATAAGGATTCTTGAAGCAGTATTTTTTTTAAATCGCGCGCAGACTGCAGCAGCGCACAGGAAGTATGCAGAAGACAGCAACTGTGTCGATTCATTAATCTCACAAATAAATCGTTTTGCATTAAAAGACTTTGAATATTAATATTTTTCAAATAAATTATGAGGGTAGTTGTATCTGCCTGCTATATCTTGTGTTTTATTGTCAGATGGTAGGTTTAAGGGCAAATGGTTTGCAAAACAAAAACAAAACTATATATATTTGTTCTATAATTTTTCTTACTATAACTTCGGTAACATGGTTTCATTGGTGGATCTTGTAATGGGACACTAAACAATAGCTTTTTGTTAATTTCCATTTAAATTTATATCTTTAGCAGATGTGTTCTTTCCAAAACGTCTTATTATAAAGCGAACAAATCACTGTTCTGACCAATACAAAGACTAGCAGCTGAATAAACACAACGCCCATAAAATGCATGTTAATAACAGAGAAGAGCTTTACAACTGCAGGTACAACAACAAGTTCAATGAAATTCATCTGCTAAGTATAATATCTTGAACAGAATGTTTTCAAAGGGGCTTTGCTATTAATAATGATATCCAAAAGAAAATTATAAATAACCTTTTGTGCATTAAAAAAGAATTTTCATGGAACGATAAATGTCAACAAAGAGCATTTATTTTTACACATGTGAGATGAGAACTGTAACCTACACAAATAAATAGAATGCAACTTTTTATGTAAAAAAACACTTAAACAGAAGCAGCATAGACATACTTTGTATGATTCATGCCATAGGTTTTATAAGCTCACATTTGAAAAAAAATTTTCCTTTAGTTTCTAGGCAGTGAGCTGGTTGTGTGAGTTAAGATAAACCTGGTTTCTATTACCGTGGAAAAAGAGAGCAGGGTAAAGGAGAGGACACAATTACACACACACAAACGGTGTCTTGGGGGCCCCAATAAGCCTGCAAAGGTCAAAATATCCATAATTCACTTTGCGCAAAACAGTGAGATTGTGACTTCCCCAGGCATCGCTGATCAGCGCCGGTCATTTATACTGTACACTCGTCCAGATAACACATAGCCAAACGTCTAAGCTGGAAGAAATGTCTTCCCCGCATAACACACTCCCAACAGAAATGTGTTTAAAGAAACACAGAACATGTCTGTAGCTACTTTAAAGACCAATTTTTCCCCGGAAGTTGAAATAGCTAAATGACAAAACCCCCAATTGGGAATGTCCACTTGCATAAACGCATAAATGCAACAATGTTGTTGTTGTTTTTTTTCTTTTTGGTCCTAAACATAAACTACAAGAAACAATTAGTAGAAAAACAGAAATGGTACTTGTAATTTTCTTTGACGGAATAAAGGAATATCCCTGTGTAATTCACAGTAATTTAAATCCAGAAACATGGTTGGGAACCACTGTTCTAAAGCAATATGTTTAGTTTTATGTAAAAATGGTAGGTCTATGTCCTTACTTTAGTTTGTGATACCCATAGAAGTGGGCATCATACGCTAGCGTACACTGTAAATAGCTACACTTGAAAAACGAAGGGTACATTTACACAACAACTAAAAGGTTTTTCATTTATGGGTGACAAAATTGTTAAAATGATCCCGGTCACACAGATATATGAAAAAAAGCAGTATTTTGCATGCCAGGTCAGTAGTTAGTGAAGTCACTTTGTAAGAAACATTATGTGCTTATTAGTCTCATCTTCAGACATCACACCCATGCACCGTTGGCTAAATGTCTGATCAATATGTCACGCAAAAGTGGAAACATGTTAGGAGATTCAAAGTCGTTATTGGATTGGTTGAATTATACAGGATTTACGGTAGATGTGTGTGTTGAGTTTTGCCTGGAAACAAAGATGCTATGATGTCAAACCTCCTCACAAAAGAAGAAAGCCATCGTTTACAAATGTGACGAGAATGAGCTCCTATCTGGATCAAGTAAATACTGGATTTTTAAAACTATGTGAAATATTTAAAGTTCATAGCATAGAATCTTTAAAAAACATCTGAGAGTTTTTCACACGGGTCTGTTATGTGGCAACATTTCCACGCCCTGAAACGTGACACTCAATGAAACAAACTGTGATTGGTTGTTTGACATGTTGGTCAAACAGCCTCATGGGTGGGTCTTGGCCAATGAAAGCCGCCATGGATTCCAGATTTTCAGCCGTCAGTCTGGCTATTTAAGACTATGTGCCTACAGACTGAATAAGTCATACGCATGTCACCCTTTTCACAAATTTGCAGCATGGTAGCTTACACAGAGATGACAGTGGTATCATTTTCAAAATTTGCTGGTGTTACCCGAGGATCACACAATATCAAACTTTGAAGTCATTCCGACCACAAAAAAAACTCACTCTGAAACATGAATTCTTGCAAATGAAACTGATTTCTAAAATTGGCCTATAAATTGTGAAACATGTTTGATAGACATGATGCACTAACTCTGACTTTCAGCAATTAGTCTTGACCTTAATCGTGCAGTGTATTCTAGCCTTAAGTGTGTTTTGTATATATTTGAATTTCAGCCGTTCATTTGGAAAGCATGGATCGAGAGAGAGAGAGAGAGAAATTGAGTGTGGTTAAAGCCTTATGGATAACAGTAATCTCATCTCATGGGGAGTGTGACATGCCTCTCGTATAAATGGATTAAAAAAACAGCAACACACACACACATGCAATCTCACAATCCCTGTGATCTACATAGCACACGCATACACACAAGTCCAGGCCAAACTCAAACCACACTCACTGCACACACTTATACAAACACAACACAAACGGCACTTACTGAAAGACAAACAGTCACATTGTTACCAGATGTTGGGAAAAATCAAAACCGAATGATCCGTCGTTGAATGTACAGTATGTGTGTGCACACAAAACGTATGGAAACTCACACATGTACAAAACACAGATCTACATGTCGTCAGTTTTGAGTTAGCATGTGTTACTGCTTAATGAATAATAAACAGACAGACAGATCACATCATGATCAAATTAACCCACGAGACAATGGCCAGTATTTCAACTCATTATATTAATCAGCGTTTCCCTGATTACATGGCTATCACTAACCACCACTGTTTGTAATTGCATTTATCAAGTTATGCTTATTTCCCAGATTAATTCCAAATAAAACAATTTTCTGTTTCTTTCTTCACATGACCCTCGGGAAAGTCAATTTGTCTTTGCTGAAGTAATTTTAAAGGACCAAAACATGGTAGTAAATCAACTTTAATAAGACGTTCTGGCTGCATGGAGGTTATTTGCGTTAGGGTTAGCTTTTCAAAGAGGAGTTTAGTCGCTTGGTCAGCAGTGGTCAATTTGCGGGCAGTGTTGGGGAGTTTAAGAATTTATGGTAAACAAGTTTCTGACAAGAATAATTGTAAACAAAGAACAGAAAGGATGAGGTGCTACAGAAAAAGAAAGAACTGAGGGGAAAGCATGACTTTTTCCGACAGCCTTGGTTCTTTATTTTCTGAATTCATTTTGTCCATAGGGATTTCTAACAATTTCTCAATAAAAAAAAAAGTCTTGAACCAAACCAGCCAGCTCCAGGATGAATCATTACATTACTGAAAGAAAACGTTTTTGGAAATGCAATAAAATACAAAGGAACATTGAACTATGTAACTTTTTATCAATATTATATAGCCTATAATGCCAAAATGTTATGACAGATCGAGTGCAAAACCCCATCTTCCAAACTTTGTCTTTAGCCAAATACACTTTGATAACCGTTAATGATTAATTTTATTGCGCTATGAGGACGGAAATTACATACATACATCACTTGTTCTCGCGTGTCATACACGGAGAAAAGTAGTTCCGGTTGCGAGTAGCGCGAAGATTATAGTTTGTCGTCACAACGAACGAGGACAGTTGACCATGGATCATCAAAAATGTCAAACCTCAGGAGAATTACCGGCTGTAAAAACATGAGGGAAAACGTCATTTATTTGTTCATACGCTGTAATATGATGCCCAGAATCTCTGAATGCATCGAACCACATTCATCCGCTCGGACATGGAGAGGAGTTGAAGCACTATCAAAATAATATTCTGCCGTGTTTTTTGTTGTTGTTTTTTTTACCACTAAGGGCTCACACTTGAAATTGTTAACCCAGGGTTATCCTAAACCCCAGATAAACGGAATCCTGGGTTATCTGTAATCATGTTTCACACTGCTTATGTTAAACCTGGGGTTAGCGGTTAATCCATTAACAGACGTTTCACACTGCACATTCCTAAACCCCGGGTTTACGCTGTAATTTACATATTTGCAATGTTACTATACCTGATTGGACGTACGGCACGGTGCAGGCAAACCTGCCACTTCCAGTTATGCTACCAGTTTAAAAAAACGTAGCCGCATAGGTTTTTAGCCATTTTTAGCCTCATGAGACGCACAAAGGCAAAAAAAAACAAAGACAAAATAACAAGAGATTGGTTTGCTAACTCAGCTAATTTCTCAGTCAGTTCTTTAAAAACTCGGTTGTTTCTGCCCGTGGCGTCGAATTTGTCTTGAATATTTTTTTCTGACCATAATTGTAAAACAATACAGTCTCCTCATCAATCCAGTCCACACGCTTTCCGTCTTTTGACATTTCTTACTTTTGAAGTTCTTGACGTTAACGTTAACTTACTTCTCACCGGCTGCTGTTTACACCATGTGCGTTTCCTGTTAGCGACTTCTGACTTTCTGATTGGCTGTCTGTTGCTAAGCGTCCAGCAGCAACAAGCAAACACCACACGTTTCACACTGAACAAACTTAGCAACCCAGACTAACAAAGAGATTTACAACATTTTGTTGATGAGTTATATTAAATAAAGTTAGACTATTTATTTTGTTGTATCACTGGGTATTAACTAATGTTGAGAAACAAAAGTATTAAAATGACCCTAACTTTAATAAATGCTGTAGGCCTGTTGTTTTTATCTAGCTCATGTTTACTAACCTTTGTAACACAATGCTAACTATTAAAACCTAAAGCACTAATATCCCAGAAAAATACAATTAGAAGCAAAAGATCTGTCATGTTAAAGCTCTTTGAGAACATTTTTGACAAAGTACACAAACAAAGCACTTAGAAATAGAAACAGCAGACATACTCACTTAAGCTTTGTGATAATTATTTATCTGACAACTCAACCAATCATGTTAATGTGTCTAATTAATTGGGGACAACCTACTTAATGATGAACAGGTGATAGGCAAAAAAGAGGGTGCTTTCTGTTAATAAAACACACACACAAGTGGATTGGGTTTTTGTTGCAGTGATTTAAGTTTGTTTTACATTTATTGATCTCACATTTGTTTTTGAAATGCCTCCCAAAAAAGCTTCTGCAGAGCCAACTGTTGCAGTCACAAAGGATTCTGAGAATGAAACCACTAAAACAAAAACAGGTTTTTCAGTTTCATGAGCTTTGACTAGTCCTATGTTTGTTCTTGTATGTTCCTATTAGAATTTGTGGTTGTAGTTTGATTTCAGGTTCTCTTTATGACTGGTTTAAATCTTTGTTGTAGATGCTTCTGAAGACTCAACCAGTAAGGCTGCTGGACGGAAAGTACCTACACACCCGTCAACAATGGAGATGGTGAAAGAAGCTCTGAAAGAGCTGGACTCCAGAAAGGGTGTTTCGGCTCAGGCCATCCGAGGTTACATAAAGGAAAAATACACAACTGTAGATGAGACCAGATTGAAGTTTATGGTGCGTCGAACCCTGAACAAAGGCATTGAGACTAGTGTGTTCGTGAGACCTGCAAATTCTGGGACGACAACAACAGGGGCCCAAGGACGCTTCCGGGTAACTTGCACCAGTCTCTCGCATCTCTTAAGAATCATTGTTAAGGTTTCTGATATACCAAAATGTCCTGATGAATGTCACCATGTCTTATTTCAGCTTGCTGGTAAGACCAAAGCAAAGGAAGCCAAGGCGCAGTCCAAGGAAAATGCAGATCCCAATGAACCGAAAGCACCTAAACCTAAGAAACCTAAGGCAACTAAATCCAAGGGTGAAGGTGAACTTCAGTTTGCACACCCATTTCTTAATTGTCGGATTTACTTTAAAAGAACTCCCTTGCATATTGCTGGTACACTTCTCTAGTTACAAAGTAAGTTGTAAGTAGTGCGTTTTCATTAAATGTAAAATGAGGTAGGAGGACTGAAATGCAACTTAATAGTGGCACAGTGAAAAACGTAAACCAACCAATCATTATGCTTCATAAACTTGTGTAAATGGGCATTAGAAAAAGCCCTTGTACTTTATTTGTAAATCTAGTCTGTACAAATTAGTTCTGGCAGTTATTTTTGAGTGCTTTAGTCTTGGTAGATTATGGATAACCATGCGTTTTGGCAACATTAATTTTTTTTTCCATGTTTGGTATTCTCTTCCATTTCTCCAAGGAGCAAGCAAAGAAAAGAAGCCCGCAAAGAAAAAGGAGGCCGCAGACGTGAGTTCGGTCTTATTTTCACCTTCTACATGAGCAGACACTCCGCTGTGAAGTCTGAACACCCTCCCACCCCCTTTCTATCATTCCTCCCGTTTTCTTAGGATGCTAAGCCTAAGATGCCTGAGAGAGATGGCACTGCCTCAAAGGTGGCCCCTGCTAAGAAGCCAAAGGCGAAGAATGCTGCAGGGGAGGGTGGAACTGAGCCCAAACCGAGCAAAGCTAAAAAAGCCTCTAAAGCATCAAAAGGAGTTGAGGAACCAGCAGCTAAGAAAGCCGGAAAGAAAACTGCAGCAAAAGCAGAGGAGGGTGAATCGGGAGAGAAGGGTACTGCAGCCGCTACCAAAGCCCCAGGGAGACGAGGAAAGAAGTGATGCAAGGCCCCAATTGAGATTTTACCTCTCTGCATTGTTTTATCTGTGCACTTACCAAATAAAGATTTTTACCTTTTTTCAAGAAACCGTAAATGTTCATGAATTTGTTGGGAGAGGGGCAGTGTTCTAAAGCTCTTGAGAAGGTATACCATGTGTTACACAAAAAAAAAAATCAGAAACTTGACTAAACCAGCAGCTATAGTTTTTCAGAATTGTTTGAAGAGCAACTTGAACTTAAAATATTATTAACAGAAATGCTACTAAATGCTGGGTTGTTTCAACCCAACTTTGGGTCAAATTTGGGTTCTAATAGCTGGGTTGGTCCATATTTCACCCAAAGTAGAAACAACCCTTGTTTCACCCTTAGTTTAATGTTTTGTAAAGATTTGAACAAACTTATTGGTGATTATGCTGAAGTCATGTGACCATGGTGTAGTTTGTTTATAGCCTATGTTTAGCTTTTTACTTTGTGTCTCCGCTTCAAAGTTCATAAGTTAATTTATAAAATGTTCAAATCATAAATTAAGAACAGCGCAATTAAAAAGCCAATTGAGAAATCCTATTGGAATTTTGTGAAGAACCGGGGTGACGTGAAGTTCTGAGTTGGCCTACAAAAATACATCACTGCACCTCTCTGTAGTTTTATCTGAGGGTGTTCTTGCGTTCTTTTGAGGGTGCTTAACAACCCCGCATACTGTTTCCCTTTACACAACAGGGATGTGTGTTGATATCTTTATGCTATCTTTACAAGGATGGAAAGTATTTAGTCTGACTAAAGCTGATCCTGTATCAGAGTTTAAACCAGCCCCCCACCCAGGATAAGCAGGGCAGGGCTCTTGGCCAAGTCTGAGCAGTCAAGACAATCACATTAAGACTTGCTGATCTGCAGGAAAGACACCCAGATCAGAGGTCAGCTGACAATGGCATTCTTCACTACGGGACTGAGACTGTGTGTGAAGCTTTAGCCCCTTGAGGGAAGTTTAATAAGACAGTCTTAACTGTGCAGTTTCCACCGAGCTCGGGTCCCCGAGGGCCTGCAGAAGCCTGGGGCTCGAAATCCCTCTGATTACCCTCTCATTAGCGTAGGGATGCCGGCCAGGTGAAATTACTGAAGAGTGGGACGGTGGGGCAGTATAGGGAAAGCAGACTGAATTACCACAGGTGGACAGAGGGAGGACAGGAAAACAGATTGACGAGGTGGATGTGTGGACATGGAAGATGGATTGAGGAAGTGAAAACAAATGGAGTGATATGAAAGAGGACAAATAGACTGGGCTTTAAAGCAAAGATAGACTGATTGAAAGAATGATAGAGGTCGGCAAACACCAAACCGTACACAGACTGAGGGAGGCATGGACAGATTGATGGAGAGCAGGAAAGATAACCTTAAGGCTGAGAGTGAAGCGAAACAGCTGAGTGTGGCCTGCTCTTTCTGACGGGGTTTGGATTCTTCCTGGTTGTGATGAGCTACTGTGAGTTGTGACATGACCGTAACCTCCATAGACAGTGAGGACAAGAAGTAGTCAACAATTATCAGATATTCTTTTGTTTACACAGAACTGGTTAAAGCTGCTGCACAAGTGTTTCTCATACAATGGCTGAGGGTGTGATGGTAAAAAGTGTCCATGGATAATACAGGCTATCATTGTACGTGTAATTCATAACTGATTGTGTCAAGAAATACCAGAGTTTTCAGCATAGGCATATAAGAAAGAGTGTGTGTATATTTTTTAATATATATATAACATAATATGAAAACATTTGCAAAGTGGATTACTTTACAGTACATTCTAGGTTTTATTTTAATTCCTCATGATCCCTTTAAATCTCTTAAATACTTGGTTTGGTCATGTTCAAGGCATGGTTATGGCCTTAAGTTGTGAATATGAATTTCATACAGCACCATCTGAGATATGCTGTCCATTGCCGCTCAAAAAAAGAAATAAATGACTCAACTCTCAGTTTGTGAAAATTTTTGACATAATAATGTGCTTTCGAAACACTATCAGTCAAGAGGACAGGAAAGTTTAAAGCAGCAAATGCGCAGTTTGTACTTTAATAACGTGTACCATGTAATAATGTGAGCTGTTTGAGCTGTAAAGTTGTCTATATTGCAGGACCGGCCCCTGAGTATACATCTTTGGAGGCCCAACCCAAACCATTTTCAGGACAGTTAGGAAGTGAGAATACAATCTCTTGCTTTTCAGGCTTTTTTTCCTTATACTTTTATTTCTTTCTTGCCATCCTCATCACAAAACCATCAACTAGCATGCTGAAGTTTACATGCTCTGAGGGGCCTCGGGGCCCAAGTACCCAGCTCACACTGTTATAGCTGAGGGCCTTTTTGTTCAACGGTCTTTGGCAGAATTGTCAGAGTGGCTTGAGACTTTCGAAGGCCTGTCCCAACTCTGCTACATCATCTTTTTCTGTAAGTAGGACAACTTTTCTCAGTGGATTAATTTGTGACTATGCATTAGTAAGATGGTGGACTTTCTCTAATTTTACACAAATCAAGTGGCAATAGTTTTTTGTTTAATCAGCAGTGTCACGGATGGTGTTTACAAAGCTTCATCCTGGAAAATTCTTTTAACCCTTATAATGACCAATGAATGTCCTTTAAGCATGGAATGTTAATAATGCACAGACCATTCAAACACACACACACACACACACACACACACTTTATGGAGAGTCTGGCTTTATATCACTCTTATCTCCGTCCCTTCTCCAGTCAGGTCTACCCATATGCTTCAGTGCACACAAGAATGAAGGCTAGACATAAAGAGCTGAGTGTTCACACACTCACACACACACACACAGCTCTCTAACAGGACAGACCTCTGTCCTTATCTTCCCCGTCGTTCTATAATGGATGGCCATTCACACAAAGGTCACATACACACTCTGTCAACACTCAGGCACCAGAGACATCCCTCTGACAAGTGTGTCACACACAGAAGTATACACTAAATACACACTAAAACACAAGAGAATGACCTCCTATAAAACAGACCAATAAAACAAAGAGACTTCAAAAACAAAATGATGGTGCTTCAGAGTGTTTGTCAACGAGAATGCTTTTTCAGTTCAGTAGAATTACGTATCATTACCCACATTTTGATTGGAAAATAAAATGGATTGGCTTAGTTTTAAGTAACGATATAAAAGGGTTCAACTGAGAGCGATAACTGTCATTATGTAAAGAACATGGTGTTTACCGACATTTTATGAAATTGCATTTTTATTGTTTAAGAAAACCCATCATTTAGAGATTTTTATACAAAAAGTGACCAAGGACATTTTTTTGGAATTATGTCAGCTTTGTTAGCTTTCTATAGACCTCTGGCTAACTATAAATTCTCTCGAACCAACTTTGTAATGCTACCATCAATTCAATTTATTTACTTTTATCTTATAAAAAAATGTCCTGGAATTACAACTTGTTTTAATTGTAGGTATGCTTCATTAGAACTGTGATTTAAGGATAGCTTCTAAATTGAATTAGAGAGTCTGCAGGTCATGAAATCTTAAATATTTAGCTTATAACCTGTGAAATGTTTGTCTATGGGTTCCTGTTGAATGTATTTATTGCCAGATGTGGACAAATTGCCCATGCACAATTTTGTGACTGTTTTTGTAAATATTGATATCTCTTGAACACTTTGACATATTGGCGCAAACTTTGGTTGGGATCACTGACAGCATAACATTAAAGTATACAAGAAGCTGAAAAGCAGCACCACTTCGTGTTCCTAAGATACACAATTTTTTTTTTGCCACAATGCTTATAATTTTACAAAAAAAAAATTGCCTACATTATTTGTTTTCTTGGTGTTGTAACATTCCTTGATTCCTTTATGTATTATTTCAGAAAATTATGACTGTCATTATGACATGTCAAGGACATGACTAACAAACTACTACCAACCACCAGTGAGACTGCAAAGCATACCTCAATAAGCACTGCTTGCATTATCTGTGTAAATGGCCCTTTATTTTAAACTTCAACTTTGAATAGACAGTTTTGCCATTCCATTTTAAAACTGAAGGCTATGCTGGCTTTCAGAAATGTGTTTTTCAGCCTATAATTTAATGATACAATATCTGAACTGTTGGCATCAATGGCATATTATTTCTTTTGAAATGTAGTTTGGCACATACTTATTTATATACTTACTTATATTTCTACTCCTTTTCATGTACATATCCTTTATTTTGCTTTATATCAACCCTATCAACAATGACAACCCTTTACTGTGTTAAAATCACTGGCCTCTCGTGTCTTGTTGCTTTAGCATAGAGTTGAGAACACAGCTAGGCACACGGACACTTCATCTGTACAGCTGTTAAAGTTGGGATGTTCAGATTTTTGGCTTGAGTGATGACTCAGGAAAATGATAAATCCATATGTGAAGGAAGAAGGGAGTGTGCTGACTGTTGTCTTTTGTCCTGCAAAGGGATGCATGGTAAGAGGAGAGGCTGGCAGGCATTGTTTTAAAGACAAAGATTGAAATGGGGGTTGGGTGGGACACTTGAGGAATGTGCTTTGTGTTCTTCCTCAAAAGATAAAGGCTCATGGAGCAAACACATGCAGCTAAGACAGACAATCATAGACCCTGAAAACTTCATGCAGCAACATATAATTTGCTAAAGCATTCAGAGGAGCTTAACACAGTAAGGACAATCATAATCTCGTGTTCCCTCTTCCGCCCTAATAATATGGACCCATCATTAATACTATTTCTATTTGATAGTAGGTTTCTTCTAAGTTCAGTTTCTTACAGATGAACAACTTGGATAATATAGTTTTTAATGCAGACTCAAAAATGAAAAAAGATTTTAAAAACATTAAAAAGTATTTTAATTTGCCAAATACCATTATTTGTGACACTACAAAAAAACAAAAAAAAATAACCATGGCAGCATATATTTAACTACTTTTAATGTCCAAACCAGAGATCAGTATCAATATGCATTTTAAATTTGTTGTTTTCT
>JAUMHG010000038.1:21205453-21218788 GCA_032359395.1 Enteromius anoplus
ATATTGCATATTTGTATTTCTTCTAAATGTGTTTTGGCTAAATCTTGAATTGTTACTTGTTTATCAGTTTATTGTGAAAATCTTTTTCTTTTTTTTTTAAGAAGAAAGAGGTTAAACTAATTTGTGTATCTCTAGGGGCAGTGATTTTCATCCATTTCAGCAATGAGGGTCTAAGGATAATTATTCTTGAGTACATATTATAGATAATTATATTTGAGAACTAGAAACAAACAATTAAACCATCAAGGGGTATGACATTTATGAATTTCAGGGGGAAAATGCTGATAATTGTCATTAATTGTTTAAAATTACTTTATTTCTTTATGCATTATAGTACTTCTTTTTATCTTGTGATGTAAATTCACCTGGACATGTTTTCTTGAGATTTACTAAATACAAATGCATTCCAGATGTTTTTGCAAGAACTGGATAAATAAACTTCAACCAAGTAAGCTGCAACGTGGGAGTAAAAAAAAGAAAAAGATGAAGCCATAAGAAGATAGAAGGTTTAAGTCAAGGACATTTTCAAGGAGTCATGAGAAAGAACTGATTCTTTCTTCTGCAGGGATTGGGGACAAGAGATCCATTGGTGTAGAGACACAAACCGGGGGGAGGGGAACTTTAAGCCTCGTTCCCAAATCTCACTCGCACCTCTGCAGAGCAGAGAAGGTCATTGTATCTTCAGGGAGGAATGCTTAAAACTAGAATGTCCAAGAAATCGGATCACCCCAAAACAATTATGGAAATATGCATCCGTCAGGTGTGTGTGTGTGTTGTATGTGTGCGCAGACAGCAGCATATTCAGTCACAGATAAAAGGATCAAGCAGGAACCTGGGAAAAAGTTTGTGAAACGTCAAGAGAGGAAGAATTAAATCATATCCATTTTTTATTTATTTAGATTTTTCTCTGAGGTCGACTTAGAATGTCTGTGAAAATTTTTATATGGCAAAAACAGGCATACATTAGTTTAGGCATACCATTTTTACACTCTCTCTGAACCTAAGAATTAAACAGTCTTCTTAATTCAACAGTTTATCTTTTCTGTGCTTTGAAAGCATATTTAAATGAGCTCTTTAGCTTTCCTTTTGCTGTGTTTACAGGTTGCAGTAAGTTAGCTGACAGATACTGTTTTGATGCCCCATTTTTCAGTAACATTCTCGTTGCAAATCTGTATAGCGTGTTCACAAACAAACTGCAATATGAAATGTGGCCCTCAAACGACATCAGTTATAATCTGATTGAAATAACCAGGAATCTAAATCTCAAAAAGAAACTTCAGCCACCCATTCTTAACATTTTGGAGACTCGAAAGGTTCTGCAGAGGTTCTTTTTATCTCACAGGTATGTCACATTTACCATTGTTAAGCAAATTTGCACATGCAAAAAATTCCACTAATATTGGCACCCTTGGTGATCTGAGCAAAGGTGGCTGTCAAAATAAATTTGCATTGTTATCCTTTTGATCTTTCGTTCAAAAAATGTACAAAATTGTAACCTGTCATTGAATTAAAACAATTTAAATGGGGAGAAAATGGAGAATGTTTTCTCCAATACTTGTTGGCCCCAATTATTAGCACCCCTAGAATTTTTTATGAATAAAATATCTCTGAAGTAAATTCTCATTCATATTCACAATTTTGAATTATGATTATGACCATGAAAATATCCAGCCCTGGCTTCCTGTTTCACAGAAATATATATAGAAGGGAAAACAAAGCCAAAAATCCCTTAATCATCAACACACTGAGAAAAACCAAAGAAGGGGTTTGCAGTGAACATGTCCAATTCTACCATCAGGGAAGTTGAGTCTCAGGGTCAGAACACCTTTAAAAAAATAGTTCAAACAGCTCCTACATCAGCACATGTTGTTTGGGAGGGTTTAAGAAAAATTGTCCTCGCTCATCCAGAAACAATCTCCAGCATGTTCAGTTGTCAGACGGGACTGGAACTACAAATGAGACTGGCTTCTATGATCAGATGAAACTACAAAAAATGTTTTTAGCAGCAAACACTCAAGATGGGTTTGGTGAACACAGGGATAAAAAGTTCTCCATGTGTAAAAGGAAGTATACTGCTGTGTTTTTGATGTTGTGGGTCTGTAGAGTGCGGATCGAGCCGCATTTTTCTGTCCCGTTTTTCCGTACTGACTGAACCCGAACCAAGCCTGAAAGGGATTAAGATATTTATGTCCGAGCCCGATGCCAGCCCGATCTAATTTTTTCTCATACTAATGACACATGCACTTTTTTGTGTGGAAAGCCCGCTTTTATTAAGCAACTGTAGGAAGGCGTTCGGAAATGTCAACAGATGAGAGCATCAGCGCACACGGGGCAAAAAGCACTGTTTATAACACAGGCGCACATTCACGCTGATGTGACTAAGCCCGACCCGAATCCGAGCATCCTTTCTGAATATCTGTCCGAACCCGGCCCGGCCCGTCGGGTACCGACAGGCTCGGGCGGGGTATCCATCCTCTAGTCTGTATTTCTGCTGGAAGTCCTGGACATCTTGTTTAGACACATGGCATCATGGATTCTATCAAATACTTATAGACAAAAATCAATAATTCACTGACTCTGTTAGAAATCGTATAATGGGCCATGGTTGGGTCTTCCATTAGGACAATAAATAAATGTTTTGATAATAACATAGTTCGGGTGAAACGCTGTACGATTGCCTGCAGCTGTCAGCAATCAGCTAATCCTTCCCCCAGTTACAATTACCCAATCAAACCCCTTCCTAAGCACTATAAAATCCCAGTTTCCCTTTCATTCCTCATCTCGCTTTTGCAAACCCTTTTTTACATCTATTTACATCTCATCCTACTACCAAATTATGAGGAAGCGTGCACACTTGAATCCAAAAAAAAAACATCAAAATAAACACAAGAATTAGTCACTGAACATAAAATTAAGCTTTTTTTTTGCCATGGCTGGCCCAGTCCTCTAAACCTTAACCCTGAGTGAAGTGAACTAAACAGCAGAACCAACATGGAGCTGGTAATCTAAAGGGTCTGGAGTGATTCTGGATGGAGGAATGGTCTATTTTCTCTTATCAGGTGTTCCCCAAACTCTTCAGGCCTCGCAGGAGAAAACTCAGAGCTGCTATCTTGGGAAAAGCACGTAGTAATAATTGGGTGCCAATAATTCTGGCCAACAAGTGTTGGAGAAAAACATTTATTTCATCATGAGTTTTTCTCCCCATTTCCAATTGTTTTATTTTAATGGTAGGTTAGAATTTGGCACATTTTTTAATTTATCCTTTAAAAAGGATAAACAATGCAGATTTTTTTTCTTTCTTCCTTTGCTCAGATTTACCAAGGGTGCCAATATTAGTGGAGGGCACTGTAAGTATTTTCAATACAAATCCATGCGATTGGGAATTGGGAACTGGGGCGAAAGATTTCCCCATGCAGCTTTCACAACGTGTTCAAGCCGGTAATATTCATTCACCTTACCAACAAAATACAATGCACTAATTGCATACATGCATGCTTTTATATTGTGCCTACATTGATAAATACGGTACTCTGAATGCCGTATCTGACGTCATCTGAATGCTCCATCTGCCATTAGTGGTTCAACCGTAATATTATGAAGCTACTTTCTGCACGTAAAGAAAACAAAAACAACTAATTTATTTAATGATTTGCCACCTTGAAGTCTCTATAGATTTTTTGTAGATCATCCGGTGCACGCTATTCACGTATGCAGTTCTATGTTAGACACAATGGAAATATATGCTATTTTTACAAATAAATGCACACAGAAGACGTGGCTTTCCATGGTGCCTCACACAAAACTGCGTAGGTGAATAGAGTCCACTGGATGAACTACAAAATGCCGCTATGAAGACTTCAAGCTGCCGAATTGCTAAATAAACTCACCATTTTTGTTTTCTGTCTGTACAAGAGTTTTCTTTCATACTTTTCTGCACTTTGATAGTGGAAATTGTTTGGCAGTCAATGGGAAAGCCTCGTGGTTTTCATTCTAAATATCATAATTTGCATTCCAAAGATGAAACGAAGCTTTTATGGGTTTGGAACCACATGGCGGTAAGTGATTAATGGCAAAATGTTCATTTTGGGGTGGACTGACCCTTTAAGCGTATCCCACCTAAATAGCAGAAAATTTGATTTGCAATTCAACATAAACAGAATAGGTACATTGTACCAAAACACATTTTTTCACATAAAAAAAACCCATGTGATTCCTTGTGTTTTTAAAAGTGGAGCAAGAAGCAAAGAAAACTATTCAAAACAAGTCTAAATGTATACTTCTTTTTATTGTAACAGAAACCCAGATTACACGGACAAAGAAAATGAATCTTTTTACATAAATCAAGATATATTTATCCAAAAACAAGAGGCAACAGAATGAAAGTCCCTGGTTTGTTCTTGTGGGTCTCCAATGTGAAGACCAAATCCCCCAACCCCTAAACCCACATGTGGTATGAAAGGGTGGCGTTTGAATCTTGTGGTTAGTTGATGATGGACACCAGCTTCAAGTTGGTGAGTCAAACCAGCACAACATTCCCATAATAAACAAAACAGTATGGCACACGTTCAAAGGTCGTTTTGAGTCTTTCGGCTACTCATAAAACAAAAGACAGTCTTTTATTTGGTCTCTTTTTAGTGCCAGTCAAGTGTTGCAGATATCTTATTGTGTGTGTGTGTGTGTGTGTGTGTATAAGCATGTATATTTCGCATATTTTATCCACCAATGGAAACTCTGCGTCATTCATGTCTTTCTCTTCAGAAAAAAAGTGCTAAGACTTTTGTGCTTGTTTTTCTTATTGCTGCTCACATACACACTTACACACAGAGTGCATCATTAAAAACAAAATACCAATTGCTTGGCACTTAGTGTGTGTGAGTATGTGTCCGTTCACGCACAGCACATCCTTAAAACGAAATCTGATACTTGTATCCAAATTCTTACATTATAAAGATCATGTTTCTCAATTTTTGCTTTATATCCTCGTTCAGTCTCTTCAGTACGAAAGTCTCCTTTAGAAAAATACTCTGCAAAAATGGAAACGCTTCATCACTGTCTTTGCATTATGATGTCAGAGCAAGTCTTTCCTTTTGGATTACATCATGTGACTCCCAAAAATGTTGAAATGTTGGAGGTAACATCCCTACGAGACCCGTTTGATATCACAAATGAAGCTTTGTAATATTAGTGGTATTACAGTGATAGTTTCCGATAGGTTCCTGGACTGGTTCCTTTTAGGTAGTCTTGGAAGCAAGTAAGCCATCTTGATCCTTAAGTGACCCAGTAAAAAAGGAAGTAGAAATGTTCCTGCTTGAGAGTGGGTAGGTTCCGTGAAGGTTCTTGGGCAACTCAACAAGCGTTTGCATTTGTGGAGGGTACACTCAGTAGAGCACATTCCCTGGAGTTTTGTTTTGAATCCCAAGAGCCTCAATGCTGGACAGAATCTTCTTCTGATGACCAGCCAGAGTTATTCCCAAACGCAGCAGATCCCTGAGAGGTAGAAACAGAGAAATAAAAGTGTAATGTAACAGCAGAGATAAGGTTAAAAGATTGGATTGTGGTGTTTACATATTTTAAAATAATAAAGATATACATAACGATTCAAATGTTTGGGTTAAACCTTTTTTAAATAATTTAACTTAGCAAGGTTGCACTACATTGGTCAAAAGTAAGCGTCAGTTCAATTCAAAGCACCAAATGATTTTTGATCATGGGACACTGAAGACTGGTGAAACTATGCTGAAGATTCTTGTAATTAAATAAAAAGATTTGTACTGAAACGCAGAATTCTTTCAAAAACATTAAAAAGGTTATATAACGAAATAAAGAAAATGTATTTAATTTTGTTGTTCTTTTTTAATAACATTTGTTTTTGTTTTAATACCTGATTGGGTAAAACAAACTGTGCAAATGAGTAAAAGAAATGAATATGTGCTAGTGACAACTTATATATTAGTGAAAATAATATTGTATAATGTTTAATATAATATAATGTAGTACTTTTATTTTCTTTTTTTATGCCTTTATTTATTAACATTTATTTGTATAAATTTTACTGCAAATGTATTTATTTATTTAAATCTTCCTTGTAATTAAGTAGAATATTGCTGTCTATTATAACTGTATTTCAATATACTTGACAAATGAAAGATGTTGTTGAATGAAGGTGCCGTTATCTTCACTCACTCTGTGGTAATGTGGGTGAGCAGCTGCATGGATGTGTACCCAGCCTGTAGAAAGCTCTCCTCGTAACGCTCCATCTTAATGGCCCTGAGCCAATCTCCCACTGTCCCACAGGATGCGGGCGTCAGAGGGGAGCGCTGGTCTAACAGAGGGTGAGAGGGTCTGAGGAGCAAGAGAGAGCCAAGTGTTAAAACGCATGTAATGATCCATATTAAGATGAGTCTGCCTGCAGGAACACAGCTGTATAAAGACTGCCAAAGAGAGGAAGACTCTGACAGCTTTCTTTTGAGGAGAGAGGGGAGGGTAAAGACTAAAATGTGATGGACAGATATGTGGTCATACTGAGTCTTGATTGACAGACTGACAGGCCGACATGCTGAGAGGGGAGGGGCAAGACTAACATACAAGAGGCCATACTGTGGTTACGAGAGCAGAGCTAATGAAATGACGGACGGAGTGAGATGCCACTAAACCTAAAACAGGAACTGCTATGTTCTTGATTGACAAGCATTGTTGGGTAAATGCATTACTGTAATCTCATTGCTTACATTTGTTTTTTTGAAAATGCAACACTTCTGCACAGCAGTGTATTCTTCAGTAATCTTGTTATTGTCTAACATTGATTTTCGGTAGACAGAGTAACATAAAACCAATAGCAAACAAACTAAAAAATAAAATGTCCTAGAATTTGGGGGATTCTAAATCAAAAAAATCAATTGGCAATTTCATGGATGCTTTCCATTGAAAAGAAAACGCAGAAAAAAATGTTGATTTTTTTTGCCAGTTATATAAGTCTGTAATGGATATGAAACGTACCCTGCCCCCTCTTGGGCGGTGATTTTAAGCGAGGCAGGATTGCGAATCAGCTTGTCGAGTGCTGAGACGATGTTGGAAAAGCGTGGCCGTGCCGTCCGCTCCTTCTGCCAGCAGTCCAACATTAGCTGGTGAAGGTAAGTGGGACAGTCAGGAGGAGGAGGCAGCCGGTAATCCTGCTCAATGGCATTGATCACCTGATTGGTTAAAACAGATTGTGATAATGAAGGGAAGATGTATTACTAGAAACACATGTAGAATATCAATATTAGCACTTTTTAAATATTATTGTTTAATTCTGATTAGGCTGATATTGTAAACATCTTTTTTTTGTTATGTACACCATTCAAACATCAGGGGTTGAAAAGCTTTGTTTAAATAAAAAACTAAAGTTTTTATTAATCGAGGCTGCAATTACTTGATTAACAATTCAATAAAAATACAAAAAATTGTGAAATATTACTACAATTTAAAATAGATATTGTTTATTTAAATATAAGTTAAATTTCATTTATTTTCTGTGATTCAAAGATCCATTTTCAGCATCATTCCTTCAGTTTTCGTTGTCACATGATCAGAAATCATTCTAATGTGCTGGCATTTCTGATTATCAGTTGCGCTGCTTCTTATTTTTCGGGAAACCATTGTTTGATTACTTTAATGTGACTGTGCTGAATAAAAGTATGAATTTCTTCAACAACAACAAGATAACAAAAGTAACTTTTAACCACTGGACAAAATTCAACTGAAAGCAAAATTTGATGTAAAACAAAATGCAATCGCATTAAAACGTCAACTACTTACATCCTGATTGCTCATGTCCCAGTATGGCCGCTCTCCAAACGACATCACTTCCCACATGACAATTCCGTAACTCCATACATCTGATGCAGAGGTAAATTTACGGAATGCAATGGCCTCAGGTGCCGTCCAACGGATTGGAATTTTACCACCCTGAGAAAAAATACATAAATTACTTGAGAATAAATCATACTTCTTGTATTGCTAGAAGGACCTGTTTGTATTTTTCATGTGAACTACTTAACGTTGTGTAAGCATTTGCTCTTACCAGTGAGCTGGTGTATGTAGGATCAGACGAATTCTCTTGCAAGAATCTCGACAGACCAAAGTCAGACACCTTGCAGACCAGGTTGCTATTGACAAGAATGTTCCGTGCGGCAAGATCACGATGTACATAGCTCATTTCAGAGAGATATTTCATTCCTGACGCGATGCCGCGCAACATGCCGACTAACTGTATTGGGGTAAACTGGCCATCGTTGAGCTGGAGAGAAAGAACAATCCATGTCAGTGAGTCTGTGTGTACGAGAGCCAATGAGATGGTTTCATCAATAAATGTGTAGCATTAGATCCAGCGCATACTTACTCTCAGGAAGGAGTCCAGAGCTCCATTCTCCATGAACTCGGTGAGGATCATGACCGGACAGCTGGCTGTTATTATGCCTTCCAGATGGATAATGTTGGGATGCTGGAACTGGCCCATGATTGAGGCCTCAGAAAGGAAGTCCCGTCTTTGCTTGTCTGTGTATCCACCCTTAAGGGTCTTAATGGCAACATAGTTCTCCTTCTTCCCCGGAATCCTCAGTCGTCCACGACAGACTTCTCCAAACTCACCTGAGAACAGCAATATAAGAGACTCAGCTTTGGGAATTATTTCATCTTTCCATGTAAATCATTTTTTAGTCCTAACAAGTTGTGACTATAATAAGACATAAGAAATGTCTAATTATGTGAACTCTCATAGCTATACTAAACTTTTCATTTTTTGTAATATTGACACAGCTGAATGGAAAAGAAGCAACACAGAACTAAACTGAGCAGAATAATGACACAATTTCCTTATGTAAGGCCATTACTTTTAAAAACTGACATGAACTTACAGCTAAAACTGATACATTTCACAAGATTAACATTTCACAAGATTAGCACTATACAGTATAATAATAATATTGCGACTGTGTGTCACATATCAAAGAAGCAGATTAACAGTTCAACATAGTATGCTTTTATCCTTCAAATGACTGAAACTAAATATGTGACTGTCTGAAATTTAAATATGTCTAAAAGACAAACTGTGCCTCACCTGCCCCAATAACCTCCTCGATTTTGACGCACGAGACATCAATCTCCTTAGCAAACTCTCTCACAGCCTCATTAGGGTCTTCATAAGTGAATGGATCAATGTAAACTTTCACTCCTTAGAGAGACAAATATCAGTTCCTCCATTAATCAAAAAAATCCAGAGCTTAACCAGAATGCATAATTATGTTGTGTGTGCGCGCGCTGCTGTGCTCACCTTGACCCATGAGATATTGGCCATTTTTGTCACTCATTTCTGGATCTTTGAAATGACTTTGCTTCCTGTAAACAGAAAATCGAGTCAGTGCCTGCTGTATCATCTAATCACAAAGTTATCAAATATGTATCTTTTTTTTTGGTGATAAACAGGTGACAGATACAAAACTCTTAGGTTTTTGGCAGATTAAATAAGAAATGTTGATCCTTAAAGCACTTCATTCCATAGTAAAATGTATTAGCCAATAATTGTGTGTTCCGTGTGGGAACTGTGTTATTAGCTTAGCCACATGCTAATGTTAGACTGCATCATTTGGGAGTCGTTTTTTGTAAACTTTGTGTGCACTCAATAGTTTTTTAGCAAAAGAGAGTGGAAACTTGTTGTGTCATGCCTGGTTTGGGCACAGTGTGAGGCTTTATGCTTGTTGTGTTTCATGTTTGTTTTTGTCCTGTGTTGTCATATTACTCTGAGCAAAGAATGAACTGAATGCATAAAAGATCCCTTTCTCCACCCCATTCTTCCTCTTCCTGTGTCTTTTCTTGTGTGTCTGTTTCTCACCTCAGGCTCTTGATCTTTATTCAGGCCATTTCATAGTGTATTATACTCTTAACACCATCTTAAATTACTCAAGTCGTTCTAGCCCGTTCTCCTTGTTATTCTTGTTATTTTCTTCTCTATCTTTTCACGGATGTCCTTCTCATTCCTTCTTTGTGTTTTTGGATGCTTACTAACGGCTCAAAATTGCATTCAGAGAACCTTATTGGTTTGTATTTAGGGTTAAAAAATTGAGACGTTGTTCAAAATCATTCTTAAAACAAAACACATTGACTTGAGAAGTATTACTGGGGAAGATTTAAATAAGTTAGGGTTTTTGTTACCTAAAAAGGTCATTCAGATTCACTTTTGTAGAGGCATTTTAGGAGAAACATCTAAAACAAAAGTTAATACTTTAGTAAAAAAAGATAACTGAGAACCTCAGAGCTTTGAAATAGCAACAAACTTTTTCCACATCTATCTTTCTCCCTGATTTCCCAGGACTAAAATAGCTGCGTTTGTCCCACCCAGTGCTGATGGCAGGTCTGGACCGGAGGCTCGCGAAGTGTGTGTGTGTGTGAGACTGATTGTAGGGACTCTCCGTTTAACTGGGTGTGAAAGTTTGTATGTGTAATGTGTGCAATTGTGAACAATACATGTAAACAGGCACCCTTCTGTAATCTTAACTGTGCATACGTGGGCATACATACGTCACATTTATCAGTAATATCTGAGTTTGCTTGTCCGCTGGAGTGTAAGAATGTTAAAAGTTTGTTCATTGTTTAAGTACATTTGTGCTTAAAAGAAGTGTGTGTGCTACCGCAGGGTCATGACTATTGTTCTGCTGATTTGGCCTGTGGAGCCTGGGGTGGGACTACTGCATCCTGTCTCCACTTCCCTTTCTCCTCTACTCTCTCTCTCTCTCTCTCTGTGTTCCCACAAATTAGCTTTTGAGTAATTTTAATAATTCCTATATAAAATTATTGGTAACAGTTTATTTCGATAGTCCACTTTAGATATTCTACTAACGGTAAGTAACTTTGCAACTACATGTCAACTAGCAGTCATTAGAGTAGTAGTAGTCTGTCTACTTAATATCTCCTAACACTTTATTTTGATGGCTCCACAACACACTACATACGGACTATCAGAAACTTTGCAAGTATGTCAACTTATTCTACTAACCCTAAACCTACCCTAACAGTCTAATCTGAGAGTTAGTAGACATGCAGTTGTAAATTAATGAGAATTAGTTGACATATAGTTACAAAGTTACTTATAGTTAGTAGAATGTCTAAATGGACTATTGAAATAAAGTGTAAACAAATTATTTTATATCTGTTAATTGCCTAGACAACATGTCTAATTTTAGTTTTCAATTAAATTGTTATATTATGTTTAGTTTTATAAAGCTCTAATTAGAAAATGATTTAAAAAAAACAAAACACTTAAGATAATATACTTACAGTAAATATTTTAATTAGATATTCATATGTTCTATTTTCACTTTAAAATGTTGTATTTTTATTTATTTATGTATTTACATGTTTTTTTTAGTTTTTAGTTTATTTAATTGCAGTTATTACACTACTTAAACTAGACCAAAAAATCGAAATGCTGTTTTTAGCAACTAACTGAAATAAAAGTTCTTTTACATTTTGTTTTATTTCTGTTAGTGTTCATTTAATTTCAAGTAACAAAAAACAATTATAGCAAATGACGATAACAAAATTCATCATTTGAGAAAACATAATAACTGTATCCGAACAGGTTTCCCATATAATGTCCATTCTTCTTACTCAATAAAACAGGCATTCCTAAACCCATACTATTATTTGAACCTGATGACATACAATAACTGTTACTTAAAATGCAATTTTAAATGTCACAAAGGCAGTTTTCAGGTCATTAACCTTATTGTTGCTTTTTGTTAACTGAAGATAAGAGACAGTATCTCAACACTGAAAACAACACATTTAAATACGGTAAAATGTGTTAGATGCAACTAAGTTTTAGTGGCTGCTAAAAAAGCCTTAAACAAGCAAAATATTTAATAAGCAAGTGTGTGATGGACAGGGGATGTGTGAATGACGGCTGTGGAAATCTCCTGAGCTTTCTGCGCTCATAGTTTCTATGCAGGCCTAATTATAACATCCTCGCACTCTTTTTTTCTTGTTGGTCTCTTGTTGTACCTTATACAGTAGATTGCAGCAGCAATGACGATGATGAGGAGCAGCATGCCCATGGCTATGAGGATCCCGGTAACAAGCAGCGGAGATGAGGAATCATCTTCTAGGAAAACAGATAGAGGCAGACAGCCAAAGTGAGAGAGACATGGTTTAAAAACAGAAAATGGTGCGATACAATCTCAAAAAAATTGCCTTCGATCTACACAAGGAGGAAAAAAAAAAAATCAATAAAACGCCTTCTTAAACAAAACTCTGGGGCACAAAAAG
The DNA here is from genome assembly GCA_032359395.1 of Enteromius anoplus. Lineage (NCBI taxonomy): Eukaryota > Metazoa > Chordata > Actinopteri > Cypriniformes > Cyprinidae > Enteromius > Enteromius anoplus. Next base: position 21,217,754 of record JAUMHG010000038.1, read on the forward strand.
TTGGGCACTAATAAATGAAAACAACAAAACAAGCTGGCACCTCTGACCACAACTTTTCTTACCGTCAGGCAGAGTCCGAAAGACGACAGCTTGACCGAAGCTGCCGTAGCCACCCAAGGTGCGAGCGCGGACCTGAACCTCGTATTGTGTCGCCCTGCGCAAGTCACTCAATACGACCTCGTTGATATTACTCTCCATAAAATGACAGGAGTTCTCCTCAGAGCCACGCTCCTGTCAAAAAAACAAACACCAGCACCTTCCATTAAAATCATTTGATTGATTCTTCAGGTACCATTTCTGAGCTGTTTGAATGTATAAATTGTTAATTAGTCTGGCAGGTCTGTAGTGTAAACAGTGAGCAGCTGTGCCACAGAGAGCGATCAATAAAACACAAGCGCTGAGAAAAAGATGGAACGAGTGGGTAGGATGGAGACAGGGAGATAGAGAGAGGTCATAAAAATATAGAGAAGAGCAGAGAAAATGGAGGTGAAAGAAAATACTGAATTACAGTGATGAGAAATCACTTTTTCCTGAATAAACTGTGCGTACACTGTAACCAATTAGAGGTAAAGAGTGCAAGTAAAACGCTTATTTTTATTACTTAACATGTATTGCCGTTGCTTATTATATTTTTTATTTATTTTAAAGAATATACATTAGTGCAACCTGAATGTAATGTTTTAGGACAGAAAATTAAATGTTAATTGCATTTAAATAAAAATGCATTAGGTTTGAATTTTTATTAAATACAATTAGCTGAACTTAAAAGTGTTTTTTGACACTTCAAAAGACTTAAGTATGTCTTTATATGTAAAAGTCATAATTAAAAGTCATAAAAACACTACTGCTGAATGTAATAAGAATTTATGCTAAACTGCAAACATGCTTTAATGTCATTCGTATTTAAATATATTTATATTATTGATATATATATATATATATATATATATATATATATAAAATATATTGATTTGCTACATTTAAAATATATTATGTGTAATTAATAATATTGATATTGATACTCATGAGTAATAT
>JAUMHG010000038.1:21218888-21242538 GCA_032359395.1 Enteromius anoplus
CTGGCGAGTTCCCATATGTAACGTCTCCGTTCCCTCCTTCAGGGAACGTGGGTTACGATAGTAACCTAGACGTTCTTGATGTGCTTTAGTTTGTTGGTTAACATCAAAATAAGTGCACTTATTTAAAGCGCTCCAAGGTATTTTTAAAACAATGAACTTTATGTACTTTAACATTTTAACTTGAATAGGGTAGCATAAATCTTCTCCCAGTGATATTTATGGTAAACTACAATATATATTTTAGTGTTATTCTTCCTGAAACTTGTATGTTCTGCATTAAAAGGCATTTGTAATAAGTTGCACTTTAGTACAGTCAGCACATCAAAATAAGTGTCCAACTAAATATAATGATTTCAAATGTACTTTAAAGTAAAATGTTTTATTCAACATTACAAAGTGAACATTTTAGTGTAAGTGTACTTCAGTGTGTTAAGAAAATGTCTCTCTTTAAGCACACTTAAGTGGCTTTTTATTTAATTTCGATACTATATTATCTGCAAATACGGTTATTAAAAGATATACATTTAAGACTGTAAGTGCACATTCAATACAATCATGTTGTACAGTGTAGTATAGTGTGGTAGTTCACCTTCTCACAGTAGCGTATCTGGTACTGTAGGATCCTGTAGTGTGTTTGGGTCGGTATGTTCCAGTGCAACGTCAGACTGGATTCTGTGGCTGCGGCCTTCCTCAAACCAGACACCAGTACAGGAACTACACACAACACACACAAACAATAAACAAACTTAACTAGAACAACAACTTTCAATCATATGCACCTTCACTGTCTCTCTGTCTTACTGTTGGGGCTGGTGGTGATGTTGATGGTCTCCCCCGCGGAACCCTGCTGGCTCAGAGGAGAGACCCCATTGAGGGCCATCACGGTAAAGCTGTAGGTGGTGTGAGGTCGGAGACCCCAAATGCTCACACGCCGGCCCTGGATCCCAGTTTGGGACGGGCGGTAATTCACACCGTCCCCGCATGACATGCAGGGGCCTCCGGGGGCCGAGCACATTCGACACTCCACGCTGTAGGAGAGGTCCGAACGGCCCCCACTGTCTAACGGTTCACTCCATTCCAGTGTGAGAGAGGTGTCATTGACTTGGGGAACAGGGCTGCGCGGGGACGAGGGCGGACCTGAAAAGGACAACAGGCACAGGACGTTTGAATGATGGCCACAGTTCATTCATCTGCATGGCATATATGTAATACCCAGAATGCAACCTAAAACCAGAACGGTCAATTTAGACCTAAAAGTGGGAAAGCGTACAAAGAGAGGGAAAATTAACAGTGTTTAGGCCTGGCATATGAAATTAAAGTTAAAAAAAAAAAAGAAAAATACGATGTGAAAAAAGAAATATTTTTTGCAATGGAAAGGTTTTTTTACAGCTTATTTCATGGAGCTCATATGAGGACAATCATAGCAGTTTTATTCAGTAGCCCAAACTGACCTAAAACATGCAATTGTAATGTAAATCAATGAGATCTTCAGTATAACGGAGCTGTACTCACGTGTGCAGGGTATATCTGGACTGTCGGTAGGGGCACGGTAAAAACCAGAGCGACACGCACAGGAAGCGGATCCCATCTCTCCAGTGTAACTGGAGTCAGGACACACAGAACACGGGCCAGGACCAGATCCCATCTTAAAATGACCCACAGGACACGCTGCCAAGAGAAAATGAGACACAAAAGTTACATTAAAAAAAACGTACAGTAGAATATGTCGTGTTTTGGAGGCTAACCTGCTAATTGTCACATGGCTATTCTGGTTTGCTAGCTAAACAAGCATTAACCAGTCGGGGCCACCACAGTCTTTTCAGTACAACAGGGCAACAACAAGTTTTGTGGGAATGAGTGCTGTACTATCATTAAACAAATATCAAATAAACAAACACGCACACATTCTGTCCTCTCTCTCTTGCTGTCTAAGGCACAAACCTCATTTGTCCTTTTGCGTCAACATTTAGAAAACAAATCTAAACATGTTCCAGTGTCTAGTTCAGTTGATGATCCTTTGATTCAGGATTTAAACCGCTTCTGAATCTCTGTGTGGCTGAGTCCGGTGTATGATATGAAATACGATCGTGTTCTACTGCATGTTTAGCTATTCAATCGCTTGATTATAGCCTTGCACAAACACAGACTTTCAGCAGATAAAACCCACACGCATACAGGTCACCCATGAAACGTTAGAAGTCTTTTCTCTGACGTGACGTACACACACACACACACGAACTAGCAAGTAGAGTCTCATGAGACAGGAAAAGACGGGTATACAGACAAGTTTCCCTGACCAGTTTAATTTCGTAATCAGTTCTCCACAAGCCCTTTATTGATGGAAACACATCTGGATTTGATTAACATCAGATTCCCTCAGACCAAAACATGTGGTCTGAATTATCCTCCTAGTTAAAATGGCTTTACACTGGTTTGTGTGTGTGGGTGTGTGTTATTCGAAACGTTTCCATAATGAACGTCTGTAAATTTACTCGCTGAAGGATAAAGATCTTCAGGCCTCTGGTGGTTTTACAGACACAAAAAAAATATATTACTGTTGACATCCATATCGGCGTCATTTGTTAAGGATGTGTACTATGGATGGACAAATGAAAAAAATGTAGCAATTATGAATCTATACTATTTAAAATAAAAATGGTACTATTTTTAATTTTTATTGTTTTTAAAGAAGTCTTTTATACTCACCAACGCTGCATTTATTTGATTAAATAAATGAAAATAACAGTGAATACATTTGAAAATGTAATTTATTCCTGTGATTTAAAGTTGAATTTTGAGCAACAGTCTTGTGTCAGCTCTGATCCTTCAGAAATCATTCTAAAAGACAATTGAGGAAAAGTTAAAAACTTTTAAGAATTCTTTGACACACAGAACACTCGAAAGAACAGTATTTATTTAAAAAGAAACCATATCGACTTTACGGTCACTTCTTGTCAATCTATTGCATCCCTGCTGAAAAATAATAATAATGACAACAATAAAAAACCCGTACTGACCTTAAATCTTACTGAACGGCAGTTACTTCTGAGCACCTTTGCTCAAGGCACATTTGTGTTTCAAAGACACCAAATTGAAAATATCTGTTTTTCTTGCACAACCTTGAGAAAATATTACCAAGCAAATTACTTTTTTTTTTTATTACCAGAGGGTCCTCAGAGAAAACGAATCATGTCCAGATAGGAATGTCTGTGATTGCGCTGTTATTGTTTTCACAACTCTTCTCCTCATTTATTTTAAACGTTCGTTGAATGCTATAACTAAAGCTAATTTTCTTGTTAAACTGCCTGAAGAACCACTTTTTTGTTTTTTGCAAACTTTCTGGGTTGGTGGTCCTGCAAGCGATGCTGACAGTCCCACTGACGTTAAAAGAAAATGACAGCAATACAGCGAGTGTGATCGCTGAAACGGCTCAAGCAGCGCCGGGTACGATCCTTATCGTGTTTCATTCCTTTCCTTTATTATACACATAATTATATAATTACATAATTAATTAATTGGGTTTCACGAAGCTCACATTCAGAACGCATGATTGCCCAGATTTAGACAACAGAAACTCCTTTCACAGTAACATCTACAAAGAGTCCGAACCCATCAAAATTTGTGCATCAGTTGACAAGCGTCCAGCTTTATTTACAAAAATAATTCCATCTTAATAAAGCTAGGAAAAAAAGTATGATCATTTTAAATAGTTTTAAGGAATTAATTATGTGTTGCAATCATCTTATGATGCACTGTATGGTCTACAATTATAATACATTATAATACTTATCTACTCATTGTTACACCTTATGAATACCTTTATTATGCTTTATACATAATGGTTTGTTAACAAAATACACGTCTGTTCAGTAGTTTCAGCTTCGCATCACATGAATACATTACATTTTAATATATATTCAAACTATTTTAAATACCAAAAATATATTTGACAATATTACTGTTATAACTATATTTTTAATATATGCAATAAATGTAGCCTTGGTGAGCAGAAGAGTCTTCTTTCAAACTGCTGCTGCCATACCAGCACTGGTTGTACCGCAGTAGTTTCACAATTAACAAGAAGAAGATTGTACATGTGTGAATCTGCATGTGGTTAATTGGAGTCATTAGTATCGTTCACCACACCCACCCAACCACACACACACTTCCTCACAGTCCCTCACCTGTGACCCTGTGACCACACAATCTCCATTTGGCCTTTCACCTGCCCAATAAACTGCAGCATTCTCTTTTTTCAGTCTTTCTTTTTCCTCTTTTTCTCTCTGCCCATACCTAATTGGTCATGTCATTAGAGTGCCTTTGTACTGGACACATCCCTGCCCGCAGGCGCCACTATTATGGCTTTGCGCTGCCTTTGTGTGTGTGGGTGTGTGAAAGAAAGGGATGAACAGCAGATGTAGTGTGTTTGAGTGGATGAATGCTGAGTAAGTCATTGAGTGTGCGTGTGTGAACTCCAGGGGTTCACGCCCACAGAAAGCACAGCTGCAGTGTTTAACAGATGAGTTCAGCCTTTAACACTCACACACACACCCCACCCATAGCCAAAAAAAAACTTCTAAATGAGCTGAAGTCATATTTGAAAACTGGGAGGATTTGGACTGATCCACTCTACTGAGAGATGCCGATTACATGAATTAAAGTAGATCAGTCATGTACCGAAATGAATTTTCCCGGGCAAATCCTTTTCCAGGTCAACCTACACACATGCAGCATACGCTGACGATTACCATGGAAAATCATTTTGAGTCGCTAATGAAAGAAAACGTGTTTGGATTCATGAATGTACAATGGAATCCGAGCCTGGGGGCTTAAAAATGAGTTGTATGTTTTATGGACATGAAGTTGTTTTGCCAGTTTGAAGAGGATGAACCTAGCCGCATTACAATTAGTCCTGTTTTTGTTTTAGTTCCAGTTTTGAAAGAACGAAAATTTAATAATTTATGTATATTTATTCCGTAGCTGTATAATTACCTAGTAGGCTTCCATTGTAAATTAATTAATGTAAATGTGCCTTCTTTACAAACTGAGGCACAAGTTAAAGCTATTTTCTGTCACAATCAAAAGCATTTATTTACACTACTTCAAAATTCTGGGAAATGGGGGCTATGATAACATTGTAAAATATTATTACAGTTGAAAATACCCATTTTCTATAATCTATATTTAATATATTTGAAAAAATAATTTATTTCTGTGATCAAAGGTGAATTTCATATATATGTATATATATATATATATATAAATTTAATAAGACATTTATTTTTCTAATTTCTGAACTTTCAGCACTACTGTTTGAACATTGATAATAATAATAATAAGGATTAATGTTTCTTGAGCAGTGAATTGGCATATAAGAATGATTTCTGAAGAATCATGTGACACTGAAGCGTGGAGTAGTGATGCTGAAAATTCAGCTTTGATCACAGAAATAAATTATTTTTTCAAATATATTAAATATATATTATAGAAAATAGGTATTTTCAACTGTAATAATATTTTACAATGTTATTTCTACAACACTTAAAATAAGCCTTCCAATAACTTTAAAAACAAATCAATTTTTTAATTAAAAATCAAAGATGTGTTATTCATTCATCAAAAGATAGCAGTAGCAGCAGTATAAAAGCAGTACCGCAATCAAGCACAATCACACTGGAGGTCTTGTGACCCAAAATATCAGACACGTTGAAGACTAACATTTATCAGAAAGGCAATTAATCTGTCATCTGTGAGCATGTCACATCAAACGATCAAAGACTGGTGGTTTTGCCCTTTGAAAAAAAAGAACGCTTTTGCAATTTGTCTGAAATGGCAGCGCTGTGGCCAGAAGTGTACCGTGCGCACCAGCTTAAGTCGCTTTGGATAAAAGTGTCTGATATATGCTGTACAGTACTGCATTACAGGTCTGTAACGTAATAGCGAATGAAAATGTGTCCAGCCGTAGGAAACTGATGAAATACACCATAATCCTCTTTTCTGATCTCTCTACTGCGAGAGTCTCCGCTTCCTGTCTCTTTCCTCTGGTCTGAACGGCTTTTCTGTGAGACCTTCATCCCACCTCTCTTGCTCTGCCTTGCACTCAGTCAATGTTTTCCCTCCTTCTCAAGTCTCACAGTCTTTGTCTAATTCAGTCCCATCTGTCCTTTACTGTCTCTCTAGACTCTTATCAGTGTAGAAGTATAGTCAGTATAAACACCCTCAACCTTAAGGTAGAATAGTGGGTGTGTGTGTGTCGGTGTGCAAAACACTCGACAGTCTCTCAGGTTCATATATTTGTGACAGTATGTTTAAAGATGTAAGTTTATATTCTGAATGGTTTGCTTTCTGCTACTGGGCACAGTAAGGACCTGTTTTGTATGCATGGAAAACCCAGCTGACCAGCTACATTTGTCAAAATGTGTAACATTGAACCAGTGCACACTGTGTTTGATACTCTATCTACAATGCAATGCTTTCAACCTGACCTTCTATAGGACAAACTTAAACTAAGCTGTGAATTTATTTTATATCTTGTTTCATTATTTAATCGGACTAGTAAATGTAGAACAACAGATTTATTGTTAGTTAACGACATTAAAAATGTTCCACTTGTTGTTAATCATCAGATGGGAATAGTGTATCATTTAAAAGTTTGGGATTAATAATATTTTTAGATGTTTAAAATTATGGTAACGTTTTACAATAAGGTTCATTAATTAACATTAGTAAACATGAACTAACAATGGACGATTGTATTTTTATTAACTGAGATTGGCAAAGATTCATAAATAATGTAATATATTGTTCATTCGTTGCTCGTGTTAGTTAAAACTAGGGACGGGTATCGTTAAGGTTTTAACGGTATTATTACTTTTATCGATTACACTTAACGATCAGGTACCTTAACGGTACTCTTATTGGTATTTTTTGTTGTGTTTTTAATGTTAAAAAAATTAAACTAATTGAGAACAGAATTAACAACACTTCTTGTTTTCTATTATCTTTTTTTTTTGTTTCTTAATAAGCATAGTTTATTGTTATCCATCTATTTGTAAATGCAGTACTATAAAGGCATTTTAGTGTTTAAAATTAATTTAGGCTACTCTAAATATTTATATGACTATTTTTAATGTAACCAAAATGTGTGTTTATTAAATCATTAACAGACAGACAGAAATTTCCCAAGTTAATTTGATTGAGATTGCCAAAGTTAAAACACTTACATTAACTAATATATATATTTATATATATATTCTTTTGGCGGGTAATAAGTATTTGTAATGTATAATACTTTGATTTCAAATGCTGTTTCATTTTAATTAAAAAAATGATATTCATCTAAAAAAAATCCTGAAAAATACATAATTTGTTTCAAAATATTAAGCAGCGCAAGTGTTTTCTGCATTAATAGCAATAATATTAAATGTTTCTCAAGCAGAAAATCTGCATCTTAAAATAATTTCTGAAGACTGGAGTAATGATGCTGGAAATTCTGCTTTGATTTAAAATTACATGTAAAAAAATATATACAAAAAAAAAAACGGTTATTTTAAATGGTGATAATATAATACAATACAAAAACCTTTGTTTAAAATGCTTTTCCAAGTTAGTTGAAAGAATAAAATTTGTGTCATATTATAGAATCATAATATATTAAGCGCATCAGAATCTGATATAATGAGTGCATAATATTCTGTGATATTTAAATAGCGCTTTAAGATACATCAAAGAATTTTTGGCTCCAGCTCATCACCTTCACAGAGAGCTCCAATTAGCTTCAGAGAAGCCCATTTTATTCTTACTCACCTCTACACTCCAGCTCTCCGTGGCTGGCCTCGAAGCCCGGCAGGCAAGTGCAGGTGGTGGTGGGCTGGTCCACCCACTGTCCATCTTCTCCACAGAACATCTTGGGCGGTCTGGGATTGGGTCCAGGCTGTGCTGCGTTGGCCACGCACTGGCCCACTGCCTCCTGGACTAGCGAGCGTGGAACTGTCTCCGGGAAGACAGATAGTGAGCGCGTGAGAGCCGGACACTTCTTAAAGAAGACACGCACGGATAAAAGAGCCATGCATGCGCCCTGGGCCTGGAACGCCAAGTAGAATCCCCGTTTGGTCAAAGGGCCCAAACGCAGTGTTTTGACATTAAACTTCTTTTCTCCACCTTTGCGCAGCAGGAAGTCCGCGGCCACTGTGTCCACCTAATAGAAACAGAGATTTTTTATTTATTTTTCTTGATCTTGTATATGTATCCAATATATATATTATTCATAACGGGTTAAAGAAAATGCTAAAGAATATTTAATTGTTCAATTGTTCTTTTAATTGATATTGAATTTAAAGTGAATATTATAAAATGTACTAAACTTCAATGTTTGAGACTAAACTGAAATGTGAAATCTAGCAAATGTTCCTCTCAGCAACATTATTACCCTTATTTCTGCAATTTTCCATGTGTATTTGAGTGCATGTGCGCACCTTGGTATAAGGGTTCTCCATCCATGCTGGGTGGGTTGCTGTTGCGTCATCTGTGTCGCTCTGGTAGTAGTAAAGGTTGAAGGTCTCTTTGCAGGATCGGTGGTGTGTGCTCCGCGAAGAGCATTCAATCATAGTAAAGAGCAGCTCCACGTATACCTGTGATGCTCCTCGCCGCTCGATGAGCTTACTGCGCAGCCAGTGACTGGACGAGCCGTCGGCCTGGCAGATCTGATAGGTCCTTACGCTGTTGTTCTCCTCATCTAGACCGCTGACCTCCTCCCACTGCACACAGAAGAGACACACGAACACAGACCAGTTAGTGGAGATCAGCTGAGATCATATGCAATCTGAACGGAGCTTTTGTTCTGTATGCAGGGTCAAACGCTGGAGCTGCACGTCTCACCTCAGGCTTAGAGCGAGCGTGGGTCGTCCACTTCAGATCTGACGTCTCTGTCTTTGTATTCATCAGGACCTCTGTCAAACACACGATAAAAACATTAATAAATACAAAAATGAGATCACAATTTTGCCTGTTTTGCTTGATGCTTTTTAACTAGCGTGGCTTGATCAGATTACCTCATTCAGCCAGCTTCAACACAGCATTTGCTTTTGCTGGTCCACTGAAGCAGCAGCGACCATTAAAAGCCATGCATTTCATGCAGATCTGCTGTTTTTTCAGCAGGGTATGACACGGCAGCATCTGAGCAATGACATTTTTCCTCTGAGCGCACAGAGGGCAAGAGGAGTTCCCTATGGTTCAATGGCTTGGTTATCAAATCATGGCCAGCAGAAGATTTGGCAAAAGCAAATCTAGAAAGTACGGGCGTTTTTCCCTTCTCACACCGACTTGCATAGCTGCAGTATCCCACAGGGAAACCGACGGACATGGGAACAAGGGCACAGCCTAATTTTACACTCACAGACATATTCAGCGACGATACAAAATCACTATATAGAGTTTCAACCCAGCGGTGAATGATGGTCATTTAATTTCCAGTGAACATCCTTCCTTTCATCCATTAGCACTCTCTCTCTTTCTGCTCTTGATTGCGTTTTTGCTTGAACTGGCTGTTGGTCATTACTTATTGATGGTGGTGATGGGTTTTAATCAGGCATTCATTCAGTCACCCACCACCCCCCAGACTTCCGTGCACATATCTGGCCATGAGGTTCTTGCTATGGGAGCTGCGCTGGTCATGTGACCACCCGAAGCCACTGCTCGGTTCAAACCGGCTCCAATCACAAAGATCCTTTGATCTAAAAATACTACCACAGAATATATTTCTCTCTATCCCGCCGTTATTTGTTCAATCTCCTTTCTTATCCTGGTCTCTAAGGAGGAACACCTTTATTGCTCTTTTTTGCATGTGCTTTTCCCATGAGTGTTAGAGTTTAGCATACAGAGATGGAATCGATGTGTTTCTGTCTGCATGTATCTGGGTCGAGACTTGTCTTGAGGACTGGAAGCTTTCTGCGGGTTTATACCTCAGAAAAGCATCAATGACTTGAAGAAAAAGACGTTGTTTAAGCACAGATGGCCTCAGGGAGAACACTAGTTATTTTCCGAATGGATATTACACACTGTGCAGTATATACTAATATAAAGCAGTCAACAATTTAAAATTTTAGTATGCTACATTGCCATTATATGGTATTACTATCTTAAATATTTGATTTTGTGAATAATTTGGGGAATTACAATTTTTTGAAGTTGCAAAGAAGCTGAAGTAGCAACAGCACTTTTGTTTTTTTCTTTTGTTTTTGTAATGTACATCGGAGAAAAAAAAAGTAGGGCAGGGACTTATTTCTGTCTGATTGGCTTGCATTCGGTTGTAAGAAAGAGGCGGGGTTTACGTGGACTAAGTGATTGGAGAAATCCTACATATTTTTCATTTTAAAAACTAAAACCATAAAAAAAATTAATTGCTCTGAATAAAATTGTTAAATAAAAATGTGATAATTGTTATTTTATTTTATATATATAAAAAAAAAATTCATCTAGTTGCCAAGACAACATTTTTAATTTTTAGTTTAGTCAAAGTACTATTATAGTTAGAAATAAAGAAATGCAAATAAATGAAAAATATAACAAACTCATTTAAAAAATGTTAAAATGAAATATTATTTAAAATTTTAACAAATATTTTAATAATATGTACTTACATGACAATAACAATAGACTCTGGTTGTATATTTCATCAATATTTTCTGAGTACTGAAAATTAGCATACTGCATAGAGTATACTGCAAGGCTAGTATGAGTAGTACAGTAGTACATCGCTGCAACACACCCGGTGAACCTCTATCTGTATGTATCTGGGTCGGAACTAGTCTTGGGGACTGGAAGCTTCCTGTTGTTGGTTTTCACCTCAAAATCGAATCAATATTCAAAATAAAAATCAAAAATGGTTATTTCAGTGTGCAGGGCCTCAGGGAGATCACTGGCATGTGCTCTTTCTCACTCAATGGCACCTCCACACGCTCCTCCCTAACACCATCCATCTTCCAGACATTTCTCCTTCTCGCTTTCATTATTCTTCCCATCACTTTTGCTTTTCCTGCTTTCAAATTTCACATTCCTTTCTTGCCATCCGTCCGTTTCCATTTCTCTTCTCAATAACTCCATATGTATCCGTCACACTCTTTATCTCTCCGCGCTTCCCTCCATCCCTCTCCCGCCTCTGATGAAGAGAGGCTGCGGCCGGCTGATAACCGCCGTCCAGCTTGGAGAATCAAAGCAAGCGGCGCCCGGGAGGCCGGAGGGGAGGATGAAAGAGGGATGAGAGGGGAAGAGTGCCGGGTGAGGGAGGACACAGGGCGGGAGCTTTTGGAGATGAGAGCAAAAAAAAAAGAGCACGCGAGGGAGAGAGGGATGAGTTGGGACAGATTTTCTGAAGGTGATTTCCCACTGTGAGTTTTGCTCAGAGTTCAGAAAGAAAACAAATTACAGGCTCATCTACATTAAAATGCACATGCACACATACAGGTGAAACTCATGAAACCTGTCAAGAACATGCCCAGGACATGTTTCATGCCACAAAAAAAAAAAGAAAAGATAAGAAATTGTTGTTGTTTTTTAATTTCCATGAAAATTATTTTCCCATGTCTCACTACTGTAATAAGATATGAATCAGGGTTACTGTTGTTAAAGAAAACTACAACAGTGTTGTTCATTTAAGCTGAAATAAAATAAAAGTAAAAATAAATATGTTTTAAATTAATTTCAGTTTCAGATTTTTTAGTTTATGCTATCTCTAACCTTAAATAAAAGAGGAATATATATCTTATTTTGACATATTTATTCTCAAAATGTATAATAGAAATACAAATAAAAACTAATGGTCACAAATAATTTTTAAAAATTATAATAAAATAAAATAACAGTAAAAAAGTAATTATTTTCTTGTTGGTATGAATTATGACCTGGAGATTCATCCATGAAATTTGTGTGCATGAACACCAGGTTAGTAATGATTACGGTGTGTGAAGTGATAGATTATGGTCTGTTACATTGTGTGTGTGTGTGTGTGTGTGAGTGTGTGCCTGTATGTAATTACAGTGGTCTATATCCTGCTGTCTCCTCCATCATTACTTATAATGGGGCAGGAAAAAGTGTGTTTCTCCTTACGGCTTGTCTAAAAAAATAGGTTAGACACAGTGAGACTCTAAAGTTGACACCAGGATTATCACTCACCTGACACACACACACACACCTGCACATCTGTCCATGAGTCTCTGGCCTGATATCATCAGCAGCGGCTGCTGTTCTGATGGATTAGGCTCCCAGTGGGCAATTTTTGTCCAAGCCTGTTTTTTTTGACCCGTTTAATGCACTGTTCCTGTTTAGACACACTGTACTGCACGGCTCTCACACCAAATCCAACCTAAATGCACTTCAGTCATAAACCTGCAGCAAATTCACAAGTGAAACTTTACATCTCGGCTGTGTCTCTTAGGAAGCAATGAGATAAATGGAGAGCTAATGGCGACTTTTTGAGGAAAAGTCCCTAATAGTCTTATGTGCTGAGTTTCAGAGATTGTAATGTCTCCAACTACCCTCTGTTTTGCCAAAATGAAATGTATGCAATAACATCCCCCCCTCCCCTTTGAAAAGAACGATCAGAAAATCTGAGAAATTGTGCACTTCATTAGCCCTCCTCAGCTCTGAAAAAGCAATATAATATTCCAGTGGGTTAGGAAATAAAAGAAAGCTTGAAGCTTTTGTGACAGCCATTGGTTTGACCAGGTGTGTTCACTACTATTCAAAAGCACCATTCAAAATGTTTTTGAAAGAAGTCTCTTCTGCTCACTAAGCCTGCATATGTTCAATCAAAAACACAATTACCTGAAATATTTTGAAATATCATTATACAAACTGAAATAACTATTTTCTACTTACTCCAGAGATGCAAAGCTGAATTTACAGCATCATTACTCCAGTGTCACATAATGCTTCAGAAATCATGCGCTCAAAAACATTTCTTATTATTGTCAGTGCTGAAAACAACTGTGCGGTTTTTGTGGAAACAGAGAATTTCAGATTCTTTACTGAACAGAAAGTTCAAAAGTACAGCATTTATTTGAAATACAATCCTTTGTAATACCCCCTTCTTTCACTTTTAAACAATTTAAATCATCCTTGCTTGAGAAAAGTATTATTTTCTTTTAAAAAAACGTACACTCTGAGCCCCAAATTTTTTGATCAGAAGTGTGTGTGTAAGCAGCCTGATATCTCCCGACTCTTATTATATGGCAAATGTATTTTTGTCTGAGCATGTTAAGACGTGTGCATGAGCGTCTCATTAGTTTCTCAATTCTGCAGATAAAGTATGAGTGTTTGTCTGCTTCACATTTCTGTCTGTCTTCTGTATGAGTGTGTGTCTGAATAGCTTGGTGGAAAATTGTATTGCTCAGAGTTTGCTTTTCAAAGCTGGGAAAACTTGGAGCTCTCAAAATGATTTATTTAAATTGTAATTTTTTCTATAATTAATAGATCACGGTTACAATACAGTAGTGTTCGGTATATTTTCGATTCGGCAAAAATACAATAAAAAAAGAGAATTTCTTTCATTTTTTCCCCCACATTTTTATTTATTAAAACTAACATAATAGTTAGTCACTTTGAACAACAATGGAGCTATACTTCACATAACTTCTGGGGTTTCTTCTTAGCAGCAAATAAAGAAGTGTTTTGGAAAAGTCAGCCTTGGATGGTATTCATTGATTAATTAAAACTTAATAAAAAGTAGATTTGAGCCATTTCAAATCGTTAAAGCTGAGCGGCCGCGTGTTCATAGACCGTGCGCGCCATCCACTGACATCCAGGGTGCCGTTTCTTCCTGCAGGACAACCCGTGTGAGGGGAGACGACAGGGGAGAGATCTACAATTAAATTTCGTGGTATATGTGTCACCAAAGGCTTAGGGGTCGTTCACATTCAGCGTGTTTTGCGCGCGCAAGCTCTTCATTTTCAACAGAGTCGTGCAGTTTAAAATCCAAAGCAGAAATGATTTTGTAACTGACAGCGCTAACATGGTTGCCTAGTAACAGCAGACGCTACAGGCGCGTGAGCGCAAAATGCTTTGAAATTGGTGGAGGAAGCGATGCGCCTCGCGTTTTTCACTCGTTTTTAAACGCTTCGTGAACGTACCCTTATGTTACATTTAATGCTTAAGTATTGTTAACGCCAATACAAACATTATTTTAGTGTGTTAGAGCAGAAAGATGCAGCTCTGGTTAAACAGCTGGATGTTGGGTTGAAATGGCAAAGAGAAATGCCTAACGTTACCTGAATGCCACGGGTGATGTAATGTGTGCGTTTCTGGTTCTTGTCTGTTTGGGGGTGGGAGGAGCAGACGCAGACGGGTTCCCTGTCCCGTCGTTTGCGCAGCCTTGTTGAGCGTAGCACTGAAAACATTATATTTTACATAGTTTATTCTCTTTCTTTTTTTTTTCCTTAGTCGTTCGGTTCGTATACGGTTCAATACGATACGACGTATAGTTACACCCCTAATAATTAAGTAGGACAATTGTTCACAAACAGTAGACTGCTGTCATAAAAGACAAAAAAATCTATTACCCCTTACCGATTTTAATAAGAAATGTATCCGACATTGGTATTGTGATAGACATTGTGACTACGGTTTACTCATAGCTTAGCTATCTTAGAATAATAGATATTTAGTTTAGTTTAGGAATTTATTTTTCTTACAAGAATCTTCAATGCAAATCACACAATGTGGTACGTGACCTTAAGCTGATATCATGCCTTGAGTGTTTCCTGTGTGCACTCCAAACCTCTTTAATTATAGACACATCCTCACTTTCTCTCAAAAGTAAATGACAGAAGACCAGCACCAGGCTACAATTAGTTTTTCACTTTAATTAAGGAAAAGAGACAGTGCCAATTACTGAAAGAGAGAGAGAGAGAGAGAGAGAGAGAGAGAGAGAGAGAGAGAGAGAAAGGAGAAAGTGAAAGGAGGGGGAGGGATGGAAAATAGAAAGGGGGTGAAAAAAGGAGGCCAAGGAGAAAGAGTGGCAGAGGGGAGATGAAAGGGAAAGCAGGGATTAGGACGAGATGGATGGAGATGAACAGATAGTGAGGAGAGATGACTATTTAATTTGAGTACTGTAGCGTGACCGTGTGTTTGTGTGTCTAATGGTTTATTACTGAAGCACACCTGGACTGCAGATGACTCTACCAAGAATGTACAAAACCACACACTTGCAATACCGCTGTCAGAACGATTAGTTGGAGATCAAAACAGACCATATTTACTTCCTCAGTAAACCCTCCTGGTCTTATAGTGAACAATTCATCTGTATGCGACAAGTTATTCCAAAAAAAACAAAAAAGTTCTTTTTTTTGTAATCTTCCATCAAGTGAGATAACTTATTGAGCCTCTCGAATGACTTTCTGTTCCAGCTAATATCATTAGTAACACCTATTTTTTTTGTGCCAATCAGTTTATGATGCATAAAGTCCTGGCTTACAGTTTTTCTTGTTGAATATTTAGTTTCTGTCAGATAACAGCTTACGAAAAAGTACACATTCACTCTTTTCTATTAGCATACTTTTAAAAAAAGGGTTTTTGTTACAGAAATTGTATATTTTCGGACACCTGATTGCAAGTGATTACAATTAAATGACCACTTATTGTGGCTGCAATTTGTATTAAATGCAATTATCTGACATTTAGATTGCTATTTTGTCCCACCAAAGTACATCTTTATACATAATTTCATAATTACTGCTATTGTGTTATAAAGTGTACTGCCGAATTTACTGACACGCCTTTTTTATTAAATAAGTTGTTTTATTGAAACTTGTATGCCAGTTATTTAACATGTAGTACATTTAAAATATATAAATTTGAAATGTAACATACTAAAAATATACTAGAGTTAAATTATGATCAAGTACTTAACATGTTTTAGTATTTTAGTAATATCTTTTCTTAAAAGCATGATAATATTATTAACATTTGACTTAAAATATACTATAACATTATTACAAAGTACACTTAGATTGTACACCACTAAGAAAGAGAAAACAAAAATAAGACTTGTTTAATATCTTATTTGGCAACTGAGCTTTACCAAAACACACACACACACACACAACTTTTACAACATAAGCAGATAAGCCAACCCGCCTAACTTGGTGAGGTGATGAAACATCTGCAACTTGCACAGACAAAATCCAACTTCTCAAGCTGTCTCATAAAAACAAAGCTTTGTCTCTGAAAGAGACCACCATGAGTAATGGTTTGGTCCTGTTACTATGGCATCGTCGGACAGGGACATGTGAAAGGAAAGCGGACTGCTCCTAAGTCCACGCTAAACGAATGAACAATACTTCTCTCGTCTCAACTTGTTTACATATTTCATTTAGGCTGACGCATCTTTGAGTGTGGATTAGTTTCCTAGCAGTCAGCCTTTCAGCAAGCGCACACTAGACAGTGTTTGCACTTGCACTGCTGTTGGGAAAAAATGACAGAAAGAGAGAGAAAAAGACCTAAATTGTTTGCTTTTGGACACAAAAAACACTGTAAAGCCTGAAACATACTCTTAAGTATGCAAACGCAAATGTTTGCCAGGTGTGTTGAAAGCGTATGGGCTGATGTACATATTTGACTTGTGTTATTGCGTTACTCTGGCAGTAGCAAACTTCAGTACTTGAGCCGACAGTTTTTGTAAGATCAAGTTTTTGTAGGCCAACCAATGAGTTTGCATCCCCCTAGTTCCCAAAATATGTTTCCATTGGTTTTGGGATTATCGCAGGAAGTAAACTTAGTGACCAGCAAACGTTTATGCTTCTTGCGTGTTTCTGGTAACACAAAGCATATATTGGATATTCTTGCACTGTGTTTTATTTTATTTGGAAGATGCTTGAAGTCATACTTTGGTAGCAAAAAAGATTGTTTGCATTTACAGACCTAAATTAAGTATATGTCTTAAATGTAAAGTTTAAATGCGAAGCACCCATGTCCAAGAGGAGATTATCACAATACAATAATAAAAAATAAAAAAAACTATAATACCAATCACTTTTGATTTTTTAATTGGTAAGCTTGGGTAAGCTCAAATTTTTTAAAACTAAATATTCCACGAAAGGTGAAAAACTATTCACAAAAGTGTCCCGGGCAGTATAAAGTTCACAGTATGCTGTAAGCTAATCTCTCATTCCCAGCATAGCCAAGGACTTCCTTTGCAATCTGTTGAACTCTTGAGCTGTATTGATGTGCAGGCCATCAGCTACCATCACAGCTTTTATTATCATTACATCCCCATATGGCCACTCACACGGTACATCATGAACACACACACACACACACACAAACTGACCCTTAATCATATCCACTCCAACACTCACACTCACACACACACTCATTGAGTAAGTGTCAGTGGGAGCCAGGAGGCGTGCTGGTTTGATCGGTGTGTGAACAGAGAAAGCAGACTGTTCCTGTCTGTTGCACGCACACTCTCACACACACACACACACATTGGCCCAGCATAACCCCAGTAGATATCTGATACATAATACACTCTCTGCATGACTCTCCTCTTTCAATCTTTTGTTTCCTCCGTCTCTTTTCTTTTCTGATCCCTCAATTTCTAACCAAGCTTTCACTGAAGATCAGAGAGCATGAGCATAACAAAACCATTCGTGCTTCCACAGAACAAATTCATGAAAACACATTATAGTGAAGCATTTTGACTTCGTATGATGCTTCATTCATGTGTGTGTTTATTTTGCTACTCTTCGGGGACAAATTTGTCCCCATGAAGTAAGCTAAATATGACAAACATTCCCTTTGGGGACGTCTTAATGTGTCATATATTAAACGTTTTTGTTTTAATTAAATGGAAATGGCATACTTAGGGTGCGAGTTAATCTGTATTATTTTTATAATTACCTTTATATAAAAATTATTTTGACATGTCCTCATTCACTCGTTCAGCTAAATAAATGGTCCAAGTGGTAGTTTGGACAAAAAAAAAAAAAAAAAGTTTACGGAGCCTTCTGAGCCACAAAACATAAGAAACTGAATTATTCTAACCCTATATAAAAAAAACAGGTTATGTCCTGTGTGAGCAAAGTTAATAGGTTTTTAGAGAAATTGCACATTTTTAGGGAACAAAATCCTCTCCAAGGCAAAACAACCAGAACACATAAAAAAGGAACTTAAACCCCATGTCAAACATTGCCCCATTAGTCTAACACTACATCTTTTTGTTCATTTTTTTACATTTATAACCAGTTGTGAAGCTTGCGTGTCACGTGTTAAAGTCTATATATAAACTTCCGAAATAATATCCCAGATATCCGTTTTGTAAGATGATTGCGCTTTCAGAAACAAAGACACCATAGTTCATTTAACATATTAAACATATTAAATGCATTAACTGAAAATTTGCTGAACAAGAAACCTGTAGTTGCCTTGAGGAATTTACAGAATGAATGGAACATTCTGCATTTAAAAAAAAAAAAATGAAACTAGCAAACGGACTGTTATGTGGGACAACAACAAAAAAAGAGAACTTAATTCTGAACACTCTTTTTACTCAATTCAAACACTCAATTTTACATTCTCTTAACAGCAGTTATTACAGTGCGTGTATGTTACACTAAACATGTCCAAGCATCACCCAAAATGGCTTGTGGACAGCTTATGTGTGTGGAAACAAAAGCTTCCATGTTTTTGTCAATGCCCACACTTCACCCGCTCCACACACACACACACACACCTGACCTATTTTAAGAGCGCCCAAGACACCTTAGTGCAGATATTTTAGAAATACGTGTCTTTCTAGATTTTAATTATCAGCCTTAACAAAGGGTCTTTGTGAGTAAATTATCTGTGAATGCGTTAATCAGGGTTATTAATTCACAAAGAATCATGTTAATAGCGCTTAATGTGATTTATTAAAGAAGTATGTGTCCATCATTCCTGAACCAGCCATATATTAGTATTAGATTTAGGGCCGGTTACGGATTTAATTAAGAAACAACAAAAACGCAACCAGCAAGGCTGCACTGGAAAGGAAATGGAGGGGGTTGTACAGGTATACAGGATGAAGAGAGAGAGAAACCGAAGAAGCAGGAGGCACGTGCTGTGAACTGCAGAGAAGACGAATGGCTTTGAATGTGCAGTCGCCAACGGGGGGCAAGTGGGGGAGTGCAAGCTCTGGAGAGGCACAGAATGAGGCTCATTTTTTGGGGATAAGAGAGATCTCACACTGGGCCCTAATGGGGGAACTAACACGCGATTCAGACGAGAAAGCTTGTGCTCTGTTTGAAAAGTATAACGTGATATATGACAAGATTAGTGGAAAGTTCATATACCTTACATTGGAACACATTGCTCTGTTTATCTCTTCATGAAACCTCTTGCAAAGCATGACTGTTGTTGATATACATGTTACAAAAGAAAATTGGTCAAGAGATTTTATGAACAGAGTTGTAACCAATCAAAGAAGGATAAAAGCTATATACAATAGGACAAATTGAGACAAATTACTAAACATAAATTAAACAAAGTAAACATACGTGTGAAGTGGATATAAAATAGGATTTTCATAATTGGTGTTGTGCAATTAAGCTTTGTGTTGGAAGAGCCTATTTAATAAACAGATAATCTCATTTTGGTGTACTGTGGAATATTACGCGTCACACAAGCCAATCGTTTTGCGAAGGTATATTTAAGGAGCTGCTCAATCAACTGTTACCAGAACCAGCAGCTCATTTCTATGCAGTATCTCCAGCAGGCCTGAAAACCAGAGAGTAAATGGACATATTTTCAGGATGGCAAAAAATCACTCCTAAAGTTGAAAACGAAAAACAACATGGCATCTGATTCTTTGGCAAAGTCTTTAGTTGGGTTAGGAAGAACATTATTATCAAACACTCATAGCTTTAACTCTAACCATGACCCTCGTTCTGCTACAAACCTTTTAGCAGTTGTTCAAGCCACTAACCGCAAACTAAAGCCTAACCCCAAAATCCTGGATTAATAAGAATGCTGTTTTAGGATGCTGGAACGCTTTCTACTAGACTAAACTATGTTAAAAGACTGGGCATACAATTGAAAAAGCTGTCATCGAGTCCTGTGGAAAGACTTTTTTTCAACTTCAAAACATGAAGATGATTTTAATGAAACCTGACAGTTTTGGTTAAATGGACTTCCAGGGGAGGGACAGAAATTTCTGAAAAATCATTAAAATGCCTTCATTTGGGTTTCAAAAATCTTATGGGTTGGGAAAGACAAGTACATTATAAGTAAATTGCACCTACATATCTACTAACTCTCAATAGAGTGCTAGCAGAGTATTAGTAGACTGGTAGGGTTAGGGTTTGAATAAGTTGATATGTACTTGCAAACTTACTTATAGTCAGTAGAGCGCTTTACTACTATTCTAATGAGAGTTAGTTGACCTGTATGTGCAAAGCTACTTATTGTCAACAGATTGTTCAAAAGGAACCATCAAAATAAAGCGTTACCAGATCTTTTGACTAAACAGTTGCTGCGTCCGAAATCGCGTACTGCTTAAGTAGGTACTACATTTAAAACAAAACGTACTACCCAACCGTTAAAAAGTATGTTCTAAGTAGTATGAATGTGGGTAGACGTACTACATCCGCCATATTGATGTTGTCACGTGTCATGCGTCGTCACAATAGCTCGAAAATGTAGACTTTCAATAAGTCATCCGTTTATTTAGATTGTGTTAAACAAGTGTAATTTAATCACAATAAACAACGTTTTTTCCTGAGGTGCTTACACTTAAAAATGAGCCGCGTCTCCACTTTCCGCCATTTTTCGAATATGACGCCTCCTCTCCCAGAGCCTTATGGGATAGGAAAGTGTCCATAGTATGCCTACTATAGAATTTGTGCGGAAGCAGTAGGTCATTCGGGTACTTCTCGCCTACTGAATTTCGAATGCAATGAATTTGGACATATTAATCGCCTTGCATACTGTTTTTCGCGTGCTATATAGTAGGGAACTAAGCGATTTTGGACGCAGCAAGTGTCATCACCACTAACTTCCTACTAGGGAACTAGTGACTATTTTGCAGCAGTTACCACGTTTATCTCGGTAGCCAAAGTAGTACTGTGTTTAAAAACGCTACTGTACAAAGATATAACAAAAAAATCCGTAAAAGAGGTGAAATTAATGTTTTTTTCCTGTTCAAGATATTAAACTTTCACAGATATGTATTTTTAAAACATAACGTTAACACGATTAGTCGAATTTTGACTTGTCGAGTAGTGACTACAGTAGCAGCAGCAGTTCCATTTAGTCCACAAGTCTCACACATTCCTACCACAAACTAGTTTCTACAAATATATAGTCATCCATAAAACAACATAAAATAATTTGCCGGTGAGGTGGGAATCTACTTAATTCAAAATTTTCAAAATAAACCAATTTGAATGTTACTTAATTTTTTACTGCTTGTTTAAAGTTGTCTTATTTAGAGATTTTTTGTCATTTTTACTGGAAACAAGACAGAGAACATCATTTTTGCAGTGCATGAGGGTTGCCAAGAACCCCATCGGGGCTGTAAAGTGTCCCTAAACGATTATATGAATTGGTTGCAATCAATCCTGGACCACTTTTAAATTGTAATTGGTGGGATTACATGAGCACGCTCCTGCCAAACCTTTCTTTGCAACTCTATTATAAAACGTGTCACAACACAAATGTGGTCCACTTACAGAAATGACCCACTGCATTATTGGAGTTCCTTGATCACCTGATAGGTTCTCTTCCTTCTACACTGATTGTGTCTGCCTCTGTAAGGTCATAGGTCCCCTCTCATGCTAAACGGTGATTCTCAACCGCTTTTAGAGGCGTGTAGGAGGGAATGATGGAGACGGAGAGAAAAAAGATAAAACGAGAGACTCTTAGGCTGTCAGCTCCTCATCCATCAGGGCAGTATTGACACTGATGCACTGGCTGAAGAGACATGAAAGCGAGAGAGAGAGAGAGAGAGAGAGAGAGGGAGTCCAATCCCAACAAGAGCTGCTTGAGCGCTGTTATCATCCTATCAATCTGCGCAGTGTTTGGATCGGCAACCGGGGCAATTGCAGACCACACACTCAAACTCAAAAAAACACACACAAAAGAATAAAAGTTGAAAAAGGATTCCTTCCACATGAGTTCCACCATGCAACTGGAAGCTCTCTGGGTTTGAGACAAACATACTGTGGTAACTCTGTAGAGAGTAAAGGTGCGGGATTGATGATTAGAGATGAGTTGCAGAGCTGCAGTTTAAATCTTCAAGCGGCTAATCACAGGATTAACAACCAAAGAGAGAGTGAGGAGCGGGGGAGAGAGGAGAGCGCCGCTTTAAATGCAAATCCCTGTCTTATAAAAATCAGTTCCATTTAATAGGATTTCTGAGGAGGGATGTGCTTTTCTGCAGTGGGAGAGAAGTAGAAGAAACTTCACCACAGCCAAAAAGGAACAAGTGAACCACAAAAAAGAAGAGAGAAGAAGAAAGTCTCCCTGTGTTAATAAAGATTTTTGCATCATTACGCCACTAAACATGTATGTACCAAAAATGGCACACAATTCAGTAACACTTTAGTTTAAGAATAATTAATTAATTGCTCATTAGCGTGCATTTTACTAGCTTATTGGCTGTTTATAAGCACATATTAATGCCTTATTCTGCATGAGCATATTTTAGATCCCTTAATCTACCCCCATACCTAAACTTAAAAACGAATATGGAGCAAACTGGGAGTTTATTCAAGCAAATGTCACAGACAGTTTATAGTGAGCACTGGCCCCGAAACTACTGTGATGCTTAATTCTTACTATTATTGTGGTATGAGTACTTTTCTTGTAAGCACCTATTGCCAAAAACTGGTTTAAAACCGAAAAACAGCTATTGTTTGCAGTGTGGCCATGTGATACCACTTGAAAAATTCATTGTATGCCGTGTCACATACAGTATACACTGCATAGCATGCTCGTATTCCATTCCAAACATAGCCAACCCATGACTATGAGAGCGAATGCATGAGAGTATGATGGAGAGACAGAAGAGAGAAGCAGATGAGAAGAGTGAGAAAAAGAGAAATAAGTGAATAAGTGACAGAAGGTGGAATGGATAAGCTCTTTTTTGCTCCAGGGTAACAGAAGACGGAAGACAGAAGAGTTCCTGAGCTCTGACCTCACATGAAAGCCATTGTTACCTCTCTCTCTTTTAGCTGATATTTCCTCACAAAGGGAATTAGAGATCAGTGCAGTGATCCTCACAGATCTGGCATTAGTTTAATCTCACGCAGGGGTTTGAGTTACTACAGAATCAAATCCAATCTCCCCCCTGCTGCTTCTGTTACTGAATTCACCATATTAGTCTTTACAACTGCCAATGCAACTCCTCCCAGCCCCCCAAAATCCCATCTCGGCGAATTACCAGGTACAGTTACCCAATCGGACCGTATTGATTTTAGTAATATTTAGGTATGAAATAAAAAGAAATGCTAATTTAAACCATAAAGACACAAGCAACAAACCAAACTAATTAAAAACTAGCTATATTTAACAGTTTTTTTATTACTTTGTAAAATTCATCCATGCAGCTTTCCATTACACTTAGAGTTAACCAGACAAGACTTCATTCTAATTCTAGTCTAGTCAGTTCTAGGGGCAACAA
>JAUMHG010000038.1:21281141-21294065 GCA_032359395.1 Enteromius anoplus
AATTGACGTATGACGTCATCTAGCGACAGGGGGAATGAGATGTCACTCTTGCCTGTCTTCAAAACTTGAGAGCCCTGTATGCCTTTTATGCTAGTAGTCTATTATACTGCCTGATACAGCGTACTAAAGATAGCACTACATTTTGCATTACAAGCTAAATAAAATTTGCATATTTTTGCTTAGGTTGAGCCTCTAAAGGTGATTTAAAGCTCCATATCATGCTACATGAGAAATAATATATACACAATTTATGATTAAAAAAAATTGCCTATTACCTAAAAATTGCTTTTTCAGATTTGTATATTATTTCATATGTAAGGGCTCTACATGGTTAAATATGAAGAGATCAGTTTCATGAGATCGCCAGATCAGAGGTGAATCCTTGTGATGAATCATTGCATTGAAACTTGTGTTTTGAGTATATGGTTGATCAGTAAGAAATGTGTTAATAAAATTGTATCTGACAATTTGAACATAGTGATAAACCACCAGGAACATCTATAAATATTTATAAAACAGTTGACAGAATCAGCATGTCACTGTTTTAAAATGCGCTAAAATATGTGATTCAGTTTGACACGCTTGTTTGGTTCTTTGGCAAAACACCATGCGCTTTGTGTTCGCCCATGACATTTGATTCTGACATTTGTTGTCTTGTTTTTGCCTTATTTGGGTAATTCTTGTTACATCATGCTTTGAGATTTGAAAGCTACGGGGGAGGGGGAGATTAAAGTTTGGCTCGTTCTTTACACAAAGCTATTGTATGACTTTAGAAGATTTGTATTGTAGTACATGAGTCATTTTACAGCACATTTTGTCCTTAATAGAGTTCAACAGCACCGGGCCCCATACACTTTCATTTTATGTAGAAGAGCAGCCAGGACATCATACTCAACATCTTCTCCACAGAAAAAGAAAAACTGATACAAGTCAAGAACAACACATGATGAAACAATAGTAATTCTTAGATGAATTGTTTAATACAGCAGCATTATGCAACAGGAATAATGTTTATGATGGTACAGTAAACTATACCATGTTCGCTCTTTACCTGTTCTTTTCTCAAGCAGAGCACTTTTCTTACAGAGCTCAAGACCATCTGACAAAAGACATTTCACTGAAACTGACAACTCGACAAAACACCACAAATATTCCTTAGCTTTCAGAAGTGCAAATGCAGTACTAGCTGTGCTGTCATCCAGAAACATAAAGCAGAGATTACAGAGAGTGGGAGTATAAGTGCCATCATGCCATGACTGACTGTCAATACAGCTTTCTGGAAATAATTGCTCATAAATATTCATTGTAAAGCCCTCTAATTACCACTGACCACCAAGAAAGCAGGAAAACACAATTAAGGTATTTTTGATTGCCTTTTTTGTCAGCTGTAGTCTATTTCTTGGTCTTATACGACTTATCCCCAAACTATAAAAACACTACACAGAACTGAGCTGGAAAACAGGTGAAGGCCTTTTAATATAATTCTAAGAACATGTGTATTCATGCTGTAAATCTTTACTGATTTTTATAAAGTAAATGTAAGAATAAGTTTTATATTATTTGTAATATTGCTAAATCTAAACATTTAAATATTATCAGAGCAAGGTAGCTGGATAAAACCCGGTGAACGCAAATGCAACTCGCAAATCAATCACACATACAGCAGGTGTGTGTAAGTATTTTAACCCAAATGTATCTATCCAATTAAACAAATGTCAACACAGTCATTGCATTGCATATCTGTCATCGAATATCAGCACCACATCCTTGAATCAATGAGTCAATCTACACAAGATACCAGTGACCACATGCACAGCTACTTAGCATGACCTTCACATATTATAAACTAATTGAATAACAATAAGCTACTGAATTTCTCTCATACTTTAATCTTGCCTCAATGATTCTGTTATTTATTTGTTAATTACAGTGAATACATGTAGAACTAAAGTATAAATATATATCTAATCTCTTGTCACCCAAACATATTCCTAGCACTGTATAAATATCATGTTAAACTTATGGGGAACAAAACAGCAGATGGTTTTGATAAATTCACAGCAAAAATATAACAATATTTCAGGTGTTATTGCATGTTAGCACCCGTATATTTTGTGACTTTTAACTGTATATTTCTTTAATTGGTCAAATACCAATATATAACTTTCATATGAACTAACAAAAAATTATTAATACAGATTGTAAAAAAAAACAAAAAAAACAAAAACACATAAGTTAATAAAAATGCACCAATACTCGGATCATGCAAAGGTGAAACATAAAAAGACAAAACACCAAGTACCAAATGTCACAAAAAATGAAATAATAAAACAACAAAACACCCTGACATACTTTACTATTAACTACAAATAAGATACAGACCTGTTTGTGAATATATATTCTTATCGAATGCGCAGTGCAGGGACTTTTTATTTTTTCATCATGTTTTTCATCTTACCTTTTAATTTGAAATTGTTTCATAGTAAAATGTTACAGTATTAGCCATTTTTCACTGTAGGTACTGTAATTCACTGTAATTCACAAGGTAGCTTTTTTTAAAGTTAACCAATTAACTGTACCATTTTAAGCATTTTTTTTTTCTGTAAAAAGTTCATGTATGTGTGTCGGTTTAAACAAGTTGATGTGAAAGAGGAATTAACTATGTAAGTACTGGCAGTGCAGAGAATGAAGATACATCAATTATCTTTTCAAAGTATTACATGAACTCTAAAAAAAAGTGAGAGTCTGTATTCTACAGAAAAATAATTAAATCTCTCTCAACAGTCCATTTGGTCCCAGAACTGCCGTTAGTAATGAAGCCCAACTGTCTGCAAAGAAGAGCAGAGGACAGCTAAAACAGCTGACAGTCCATCAGCTCTGACAGTGCATGTGTGTGTGTGTTTGACTCAGGCTGTGTAGTTTAAGAGAACAGTTCCCTCATCATTAACTAACCAACACGTCACTACAAACCCGGATGATTTTGATGAACAGATTGAAATAAATCATAATTCACTGACAGTCTTCACCTCCAATGAAGCACTCCAGCACCGATCACTCATAGTGCTGCGTTAATTGGATCACTGAATAGATTCGACTCTATTCATTTGGAACAACATGATGGTGAGGAAACAAAATTTTCATTTCCGGGTGAACTTACCGCTCTCAAGCTGCTATTTCTATCTCTTCTCTTTCTCTTTCTTTGTCTCTCTGTTTTACTTTCAGTACTATTTCGGTCCGCTTAATTTCTCCTGCAATGTGAGTGAATTTTTGTGCAAACGCGCATGTGTGTGGATGTGCTGGAATGCTCTGGGGTAAAACTGCATTTGTTAGCAGGAACCCCAGCTGGTCCCATTATAAATGCATCACTAGTACATCAACGGAGATATTTAACTGTGGCTATGTGATTATGAATGTGAGCATACATGTCAATATACAGTACACATACAGTAAACAAACTTTTAAAGCTGCAGTACGTAACTTTTGATGCTTTAGCGGTTTCAAAACAGAACTGCTTGCGACTTGAAGAAGAAGAACATTGTAGCCGGTGTTATTTCTCTCTGTTTATGTCTATAATGAATCACACAGGTACTACTTTAATGCAGCTTTAAGTCTACACAAAAAATAAGAATACAAACTGTATTACTCTTATGTGATCAGAACAATAGAGACAATACAGGTTTACTGGTTTCAGCTCAACAGTGGTTTTTCCAAAATGTTGATAGAGGATGTGCTCACGGTTGTCATGTTGGGAAGATTAAGTAAACCACTGGGCAGAAAAGGACTTTTGAAAAACCTCTGATTGGGGGATTTTAGCCCTTTGACATCTGGCAACCACTACCATGACAGCTTGTGGAGGCTTGTTACCAATGCAGGATAACACAAATGTCAAATTTTTTTTTGTGAAACAAATCAAAGTTACAAATAAATCCATTTTCAGTATAAATACCCAGCTGCCAGATATCGCAGATGATCAAAAATTTATAAATCGAGAAAAGCTGAAATCTTGATAATGGTTCAAATATTTTCCTTGTGCATCCCTACTCAAGTTATATTTAAAATAAATGAATGTCATTGCATTAGGCAAAACATATGAAAGCTAGTGGCATTCATTTCAAAGAAAGATGCAGTACTTTTATATATTTCACAAAAAGATAAAACAAATAATATTACCTATTGTAATGCCATTATGCTGTATATTTTTAAATGTGACTTAAGAGTATAAATACTTTCTGGGGCCATTGTATATCCAGGCCGAGTGTTACCTGAGTCTCCCGTCTTGTGCAGCAGCTCCTCCTGGAATGATCTTGGTGATGAAGATGCTGGGGTCGTCTCCGACATGAGGGTTATCTGTCCCTCCAGCGATACTGAAGCCTAGCCCAGAGTTCCCCTGCAAATACACACACACATGAGGCACATTTGACAGAATGAGAGTCCACTGAAGCTCTGCTATGAGTGCCAACATAAATTCACGTGTATTTGTTTAGCTTCAGACATCAAATGCATTTTGTTAACACTGAAACATGTTATTTATTCATTGTGAAAAAGAATATAATGGAAGGAATATACTTGATATTATTAATTATATACAGAATTTTGACTATGATAATAGGACAGTCTAGCGTTAACAAGAAGCAAAGTGAAAGACAGAGGGGAAAGGATCATCAAAGTTGGAATTCAAACTCGTGATGCTGTATGTCGTTGCACTGCCCACAAAGCTATCAGTGCAGGAATAAAGTTGTGTTTGGTAAAATAAGTATGAACTGAATGTATTGTTTGTTGACACTTTACTGCATGTTAACTGCACTTAAAAGAAAATGTATTTGAGTTAAAATTTGTTTAATGCAATAAGGTGAACTTATAAGGTGAACTACAAAACAAAATTTTCCACAAGCTAATATGATTCTTTAGGGTCTTAATGTAAAGTTTGGAATATAGTTTGTTTTAAAATTTCTCAAAGATACTGTAAAAACGCTAATTTTACCCTGTCAAAAACAGCTCTTTAGAAATCGCTATGTTCTGTGTACTTCCCCTTTAAATCTTTACCAGCTCCACTGACTCCGCCCCTCTTTTCCGAGGCACTCTTGGAGGATCTTTTTTTAGCTGTATTCATAGTGAAACTTGCTAATTAGCACATTATTAGGACACTAAAGTTAGATTAGTTTATAATAAAATTATAATTACTCCAAGTACTCCAAAATATACTTTTTTAAGATTTTAAATATAATAAACAAAACTAAATATAACTAGGAATAGTTATTTTTCACAAGAATATGTAAAATATTAATCTTAAAAAATATTACTATATATTAAAAATATAAAAAATACCAAACTGAAAACAGCTAACGGTTGTGTAAAAAAATGCAGGACGGTGATTGTTAGAAAGATTACCCTTTCCAACGTAATTTCTTCATATTCAATCTCTCCTTCAGCTCCGTTGACCTAAAAGACAACACAAGCACAATGTCAGAACCTCTGAAACATGTCAGCATTATACAGTAACAGACATGCAAATACTACATTTACTAACACTAGAGTTAGGCATTTCTACAACATTCTTATTTAGCTGTTACTTAGGGAAAATGATGGTTAGGGTTAGATTTAGTGGGTTATGACTTTTTAAAAAGGAATGTTGTTCCAGGATTAGGGGTGCGCGATATCGTTTGTGATAATATTGTAATTGTTTTTTTAACGAGGTGCGATTTGACATTATGGACTATTTTGCAAAAATCCTACTGGCAGTTTTAATTTTACATTTAAAGTTTCAAATAAAAGTATTCAACATTTTGCTTAATATATCAAAACATTATTTATGCATTTGTAACTGCAGGATAGATGCACTCAAGTTCTGCACTAAAAATACATCTGAATGTGTTTCCTCCGCATTGCAAAGATAGGTTTTACTGAGATTGATTTCATTTGCTTGGAACAGCCCAAATAACTTCTTATTTTTAATCACTGACTAAATCTTAATGCATACTTTTAGAAAAATGGCTTTATAGGGGTAAAAATGCCCATAAAAAGGTAGAAGTCAATTTAAACTCATTGGTAAAAGAACTGGCCACAACACAGAATATAAAAATGATAAAAAATTTAGGAGTCAACTGTCTATGGTAGCCCTTAAGGTACCAGTAGAATAACTCACTCTGCAAAATATCGTCTAATTATCATTATTGAGGATGAACAAATCATTACAAAATCGCATTGTCCCAGAACCCGAAACTTGGTGCAGTATGTGGTTGCTAGGGTGTTTTGAGCTGCAACAATGGTGCTGCGGGCGGCTGCCAGGGCATTATTATTATCAATGTAAGGGTACACTCAAAAAAATTATTCATTGGATGAACTCAATTTAATTGAAGGTAGGATTTCTATCCAATAAATATGTGAAGCCCCTTTAATTGAGTTGGGTCAAATATATTTTTAATGAAAATTATACATTTTATGCTTGTTGAACTCAAACTAAAACATTTAACCAAAAAATAGATTAATAGGAAGACATCCTTTTACACTGAAAAAAAAGAAAAAAAAGATATGTTTGATTTATTTAACTTTAGGCATTGGCCAACTTGTTATGCCTAACAGAAGATGGTTTTGATACATCCAACATTTACTATCCTTATTCTGCTCCGTGCAAAGCATGATGGGAAGGGGAAATCCACATCCTAATTACACAATTAAATTCATGTTGAAGTTGAAACAAAACAAAACTGTATCAAGTCAGTTTAACACAATG
Source organism: Enteromius anoplus (assembly GCA_032359395.1). Taxonomy (NCBI): domain Eukaryota; kingdom Metazoa; phylum Chordata; class Actinopteri; order Cypriniformes; family Cyprinidae; genus Enteromius; species Enteromius anoplus. The sequence goes on from JAUMHG010000038.1 coordinate 21,287,872, forward strand.
CAGTTGTTTAAATAGGGAACCAAACATAATTGTGTTAAATGAAAATATTTTTTTAAAATAAACTGAACAGTGTTGGAGAATCCTTTTTTTGAGTGTATTCTTAATTTGATGTGTCATTCGTGTCTGCACCAGACATAATTATTTTTAGCTCTGAAGACTAAAACATGCATAATAATACTTACATAAGGTGAGCCATCCAGTGTGTCCGTATTTACCACTACTGGTGGAGAGTTTGCCTGCAGGAGAAAAGACAGAAAATGTTCAGCGCAGTGCTTATTAGGCATAATGACTATGTCTGGAATACACCACGGAACTACTTGTACTTAATTTGTGGGACACAGTATGTATACTGTGCGCAGCAAGCAACTTTTCTGTATGCATGCTGAATATCTTGACCTGCTGCTGTTCAAATGAAAATTTTAACCAGTAGTCCACAACTTTATTGCCTAGATGACATCTAGACACCATTCACCAAAGTAGACATGCAATGTAATGTGACAGCAATCTAACTATTTGAAATGTGCATTTTATAGTAGGTAGGTCTGTGTGTTACACAGGTCTTTCCATTGAAAACAAATTAAAAGCCGACATAAATCTACAACATGCAAGACCCTCTATTACAACTCACACATACTACAAGCTTTTACAGCTGTAACATCTGCTAACACTTCTATTGGTTTCCAATAAACGTGATTAGACACACACACACACACACACACACACACACAAACAAGCAGTAATGCCCTCCAGCCCAGTTCCAAACTACTGTCTTTTATTACAGGGCGCTGCAGCCGCCCACATGATCACATTAACACACACTCAACTACGCACGCTGTCAGAAACTCATTCAAGTGCTCACTGCCCCACGGCTTCGATTGTCAAACGAGAGACACATCTGAAAGAGATGAGCATTTCCATGCAGCCACAGGGAGAAGGAGCGTGTGTGTGCGCAGTGGGCGAGCTGTTCTGACCCTCGGCATCTAACATGTAAACTAAACAACCATTTCAATGGCTGTCCGGTTCAATACACACGCACATCCTTCGTATACCGAGCTATGTCTAAAGACAAGTGTGAATTGCACATTAAAAAGTAGGTGTACTGAATGTCAAATCTTCTTCAAATCTATATTTAAAAAAAACTTCAGATGATATAATGTTAATCAAGTTAAAGTATATTTAAAGACAGTTTGTTTTGGTTAAACTTTATTTTAAGGTGTCCTTGTGACAGTGTATTTATACATTTAAGTACTGAGTAATATTAATTAGCTACATGTACTTACTTTATGGTTAGGGTTAGGGTTAGGCTTACTCACATGTAATTATGCATTAATTAAGTGTTATTATAATAGTAAGTACATGTAATATGTGTAAAAAGGACACCTTAAAATAAAATGTCCCCCACTTTCATGACAGTTTCTTAACAGTTAAAGATAAGAGATACTTTAAATCTGCAGTAAGCCCCGTTCACACTAGCAGCGACACGCAGCGACAAAGCGACGCGATCCCATTCATTTCAATGGAGAGCTAGCGATATCCGGCGACAAGAGCGACAGCGGCCGTCTGCGACTGTTGGCGACCGGATGTGGGCGTGTCCAGTGACGCAACAAAGTTCAGAATCTCTCAACTTTATGCAAATGAAGAGGGACTTTTGGGAGCGACAGCCAATAGGAAAGAAGACGATAGTGCTCATGTGCTCATACTCAGTGATGGAGGAGTTTTATTTAATTCTAACTGTTAGCAATTTTCCTGTTTTATAAGATATGTCCCTGCCCACATACAGGGACATAAATGTTAAAAATGAGGCATGGAAAGGGGTGGCCGATATCGTGGGGATTCAAACGGCGTTTGCGTTTTTTGCCGTAGATAAACGCACGCAATGGAAAAAAGTACTCTCTGTTTCTCATTCATTTTTGTTTGTATGTATGGACTCAGTATACTTATATTATAGTCGGTCTTTTGCCTCCAAAAGCGGCAAGAAACCTGATTCGCTGTCAACAATGACGTAACTAAGCGACCAGTAATGAGAACGCCAGCCTCTGGTGACATGCAGCGACAGAAATCGCTGCTAATATGAACGGGGCTTTATTAAGAGACATTTGTACATAATTTGTAAACACTCTTTTGTCAATTAATTTGAACTAATTTAATATTTAAATGTGCAGTGCCCTCTATAAGTATTGGGACAGTAAGACAGAATTGCTCTCTTTGCTGTGGATTCAGTAAATTTGTAAACATGATTAAAAATATTTTTTAATGGTCACAGTAATTAATATGCTTACATCAGATATTACCTCATTCTACATCCCTAATCATCAGACCTTAACACAACAACTACCTTATCAACTATTAATAAGCAGCAAATTTATTGAGTTACCAAAAATGATAATAGGAATAACATTTATGTATATTTGTGATGCGATCTAGGAAAACCCAACACATGGTGAAATTAGGCTTTAATTTCACATGAAAGCTGGGTTCAAACCAAAACTTTCCAAAACTTTTGTTCATAGCTTGAACCAAACAAAAGTTATGACTATCTGAATCTTGCTGATAGCTATGATTTTCAGGAATGGAATTTTAAGAAAAACGGGTTTAAAGTGAGATAAGTTTCACTTTCACTTCACAGGTTTAATGAGAGCTCTAGCGCTATACTGCATCATTACACAAACAGACTAATGTTACCCTGAAGAGGACAGTTCTATGTTGTTCATAATAGGCAAAGTCTCTGAACATGAATAGTGTACCTTGAGAAAAGTGAGCACAGTTGGATTCTTTAGTAACTTCATCATTCAAACCTTAATCTCTGGGTGTGAAATAGTCCTTTTTCACTTTGTTTAGGGCTCTGACATCACCAAATTTAAGCAGATTGAGACAAGCAAGATTGTTAAAGTGTGCGGTTATTTTAGACTGCATTGTTTTCTCACTATATAATACTGAAAAAATGTGTTAACACAGGACTGGCGGGAAATGTGCATTGATACACCTTAATTAGCTTACGTAGTTTATTTAGATAGGTTTACTCTTTCTGTGGTGTTAAAAGAGCTCCGCGGCACATTCTTAACATAAGACAAAGACACAGCTTTTCTGCTTACTGCAATAAATCACAATTTTTCTGAACTAAACAAGTGAATTTGGGCAAAATATATTCATAGATGATAGACAAGATGTTATAGAATAATAATTACATATAAAAACCTTATTTTGTATATATTTAAGTATATTATTCATGTCATAAGTGCTCTATGCATTTTCACAAAGGTAAAGCAATGTAATGAATTTGTATTTCATTACATTCATTATAATGAAAATTATTTTGATAAGTAATGGTATTCATTTCATAGGCCAAATGGTACTAGAAAGATACTTCAAAGATTAGTACAGCATTACCATCATATAACATCAAAAACAGCATTTTATTACAACTAATATATCGCCGCATACTTCAAATGATTCATTTTACAATGGAACACCATACTGGCTTCATTCTCATGTTTATTGCGTAGTTTATAATTGGAATCTCTAGTGTTAACCCACTGTAGCCTTTCTGCAGCCCACCAGATTTTCAATCTTAACTGAAAATGTGAAAAATGAACAGAGTATTCCAGTACAACTGCCAGAGCCCTGCGCAGGACATACTGTACACAAGAATAAAAAGAATTCCCACAATTAGCTACTTTGCAGCCATGCTTTACTGATTGGTTCCCTTTTCAAATTAAGTTAAATGGTCACAATAGTTTAAAAGGAATAGTTCACTCTAAAATGATAATTTGCACGTTCATGGAAACAGATAGGCGGGCAGAAATGTAGCTCACCAACGGATCCCCTGCAGTGAATGGGTGCTGTCAGAATGAGAGTCTAAACAACTGATAAAAACATCACAATAACCCACAAGTGATCCAAACCACTGCAATTAATCTGTTAATGACTTGTGAATCAAAAAGCGGTATGTCTATAAGTATCACATCCATCATTAAGATGTTTTTAACTTTACACCATTGCTTCTGAACGAAATACAAATGCTCTAGCTGTAATATCCTGTACCTTTACCCAGTGAAAAACTTGTTTAAATCAGGAGAGAAATTTGAAATCACTAATTAAAATGACATGAAAAACATAAAAAAAAGAATTTTGGTCTCTAAATGCCTTCAGAATTTTGCACTCTTGGCCAGTAACTCACAGCACAAAACAAACTGTGGGCCATCAGTTGATAAGCATATGTGGCTCATAGCATGCCAGACAGCTATTTTAATGTGTCCCTCTGCACATATAAAAGAATATCAATCACGTTTACAGTAAATATACCAACACCAGAATCTTACCAGGTAAATGGAATAAATATGTAACACTCTCACTCTTTTCAAAAATACTGAAACATTGCTTGCTAACGTAATCGGTAAAGCACTGTAAAGCACTGCTGACAAGGTGCAAACCCCACCCACAGGAATTACGTTGCTAACACAACAAGACATTCAATCATCCACCTGGAAAAGCCATCCTCAAAGAACACACATTTTCTGAAGACCTCATGTGAGCGCATTAAGAAAATATGATCTTCATGTTTCTGCCTTTAAACCTTCTGGTTCACTTGTTTTACAGAATTTCATGAGTTTAATGTTCTTTTACACACAACAAATATATGTTAAAGAATGTTGGGAGCTACCGTCAAATGTTGGGTACATTCTTCAAAGAAATGCAAACATGTTTGGAACGACATGAGGATGAGTTAATGATGACATGATTTTCATTTTGGTGTGAACTGTCCCTTTAAGAAAGGAAGGTAAGCGAGAAGCTGGATTGAATCTTGGTGAGTGGGTGGTAATGTTGCACTCTTCTCTCTCTCTTTCTCTCTCTGCTCTGTTTTTCACTGGATTTCTCTGCACCTTATTTCCCCTCATCTTCCTCTCAGCTCTCCCTCGTTGGTTCTCTGGTTTCTGGTGATTTGTTGTGCTGCAGTAGTCTGTTGATTACCATGCTCTGTAGCTAAACCATGAAATCAGCCTCCTACCCTCACATCATTTCAACTCTCCTTCTCGTTTCATTTAGCCTTTTCTGTCTGCTCCTTCACCGAGTTTTATTTCCCAGCTCTCTATTCAAATGCCCTTTTTTTCACATTAACAGTGATGACAATGATGGTAACAAAGACATACATAGATGTAGCAGACAAGGATTTCCAAAACGTTACGTAACCAGAGTATTTCCATCTTGCTACAGGGAAAATGAGCACAGATTCACTCACTAACACACTAACACAGCCCCATGTAGGAGTCACATCTGTCTCACTTGATTCAAAACCAAATTCAACAGTGATTAAATATAATTATCATTGGGGAAAAAAAGAATAAATAAATGAAAAAAAGATTTATTGATGCACAAGCTACGTATTTGCATTTAAGCAATGAAAGGAAGTGAATTTTACCAGGTTTGGTATGTTTTACAGGTCTTAGGCATGATGAGATATTAAATTTAATGTAAATTTTCATGACAATTTAATTTCCCTTTGGGGATTAATAAAGTAGATCTAATGTAATCTAATTTAAAATATTTTTTTATTAATAAGTGTAATAAACACATTTTTAAGCTTGTAACATTAGCCTAACTTTAGGCTGTTTGTGACGGAATATGAACAAATGTGTGTCTTTATAGTCATTTTATAGCTGCTTTTGAATAATAAACGTGGAGTAGCATTTAAGTTCATTTATAATGTTTCTCCTATCACATTTATTTTATTATTTTCACTTATTACAACTTTAAGTAAACCATTAACCCATAGAAAACCATATCCCACCATCCAATGTGCTCACAGCAATGTTTTATTTTTCTGTGTTGCAAATAAACAGGTATTAAACAGAATTTGTGTCCAACAAAAGGTCACACTTAATATTAGGTGGCCCTACTATGTACTTGCATCAAAAAATAAGAACAATGTACTTATTGTGTTAATATTGTATTGCAAGACACCTTTGCTGCTATTGAGGTGGGACAGGTTTGGTGGTGTGTGTAAGGCTCCGTCCACACGAAGCTGGTGCGTTCCCTATCCAATCTTTTTTTTTTCCTCGTTCTAAAAAAAAATCGCGTAAACACGAAACCACTGCAAACGATGTAGTATATATGCCAAAGCAGTATGGGGCGCTGTAATTCTGCCATAGAGATAGACTATAAACGGAGAAGAAGACTTTGTATACAGCGTGCAAGGA
>JAUMHG010000038.1:21301455-21314349 GCA_032359395.1 Enteromius anoplus
GTGTGTGTGTGTGTGTGTATATATATATATATATATATATATTTTTTTTTTTTTTTTTTTAAATACATCATCCGAAAGATGAATAAATGAGCTTTTCTTTGTTTCATTGCTTTTCATGTATGGTTTGTTAGGATAGGACGATATTTGGTTGAGATACCATCTGAGTATCTGGAATCTAAGGGTGCAAAGAAATCAAAATAGAGAGAAAGACGTTTAAAGTTGTCCAAATGAAGTTCTTAGCAATGCATACTACCGAAATTAAGAAATTAAGTTTTAAAATAATTATGGTAGTAAATTTACAAAATATCTTTATGGAACATGGAAAAGCAAAATCAATAATCACACTAGCAGCTTTCACAACTCCGGGCGAGGGTGCAGGATGGTGCCCCCTACCTCCAAGAGGAGGTCCCTCCTGATTGGAATCTAATCCAATCCTGATTGGAGAGCCGTCTAGGAGGGCCGTCAGGTCAGAGAACCAAACTCTGCCTGGCCAGAGCGGCGCTACACGTAGTAGACTGACCGCATCCCAGTGCACTCTCTCCAGAACTCCTGGGAGCAGAGCGATCAGGAAAAAGGAGACAAAGCCTCGGCCACTTCTGCAACATGGAATCCAACCGCACAGGATTGAGCATCCATTCCCTGGGCCTCAGCCCCTGCCTCAATAGGATGTCTGCTCCCACCTTTAGGTGCCTGGCTCTCAATGAGAGGCGTCTGTCAAGGGCCCACTCAAGGATCTGACGCACCAGCTTGTTTAAGGGGCTCGAACGAAAAGCTGAAGCACTCCACTTGCTTTTATGCTTCCTGGCCAGTGACGTCATCCGCCTATGATGTCTCGCCCATCCATTGGACTGATTACTCATACTATTCAGAGCCGTCATGCTGGAAGCGTTCCCCATACCGTCTTGTCAACGTGGCTCGAGTTCCTGAAGTGGAACATATTTTAAACATTTCACTGCACTGCACTTCACTGAAAAAATACCACACTTCGGCTTTAAATACAATTTACAGGAAGTAAATGATTACAGTCACATTCAATAAACATTTATTCAACAAATTAATCCAAAGTCAGAGTGCAACTAATCCACAAAATGAGATGCACAAAAATTAATTAAAATATAATCAGTCTAAAAGCCTGCTCTTTATATTTCCTAGTCAAAACAGAAAACAGGACACACACACAAATTGAGCTGCTGAACACGCCACCTATAACACACACCAATTCCCTGCCATTGTATTTGCTTCAAGGATGCTACGCAAACCGACAGATTGGAGAGCATGACATTAACGAGCTGTGCTTGAGCATGAATATTGAATGTTTGAGTTCTTCTGAATGACATGTTAGTTTTGGAAGTTAAAAACTGGCAACACAGGCAAGCCTGAGGGTGATGCTACACACAGCAGTGGGCAAAAGCAGTACACACGCATTTCAACAAAATCTACTTATATAAACTCCCACTCAAAGACCGTGTGTGTGTGTGTTTGTGTGGGAAAAAAAGAACAAAATCCCCACCTACACCTCACATACGCACCTGAAACCACCACTGAAATGCAAAGAATTAAAAAAAAGAAACATAACATCTTGTGAAGTTAACAGCTGCATGTTTGTAAGAAAAAAATCATAAAAGCATTTTACCTTTAAAACATTGCTTTTGTCCCTTACAGGCATATAATCCATATGAAACTCTTTCACCGGTGAAAAAGTAAATTGCTTAGTCACGCTCACATCAAAATAAGTTTTGGATTGTTTCAGTTGTAAGCCAGTGCATTATTTGTGCATATTTCTCTTCTCATTCAGACTTTTTTCAGCAGGGAAAGCATTTATATGGATATTTCAACTAACTATGATTGCTGTGATGTTTTTATCAGCTGTTTGGAACTCTTTATTACGGCAACAACTCACTGTGGTCAATAGTAGGACTCTTCTGATTAAGAAACAAACACACCTACAACTGGATTGCCTGAGGGTGAGGCTCCAGCCATTACAGAACCTCAGAACTCAAGGTGATAGCCACATTCAAACTATCTATGCCAGGGCTGTCCAAACTCGGTCCTGGAGCGTCATTGCCCTGCAGCGTTTAGATCCAACTTGTCTCAAAACACCTGCACGAAGTTTCTAACATGCCTAGTGAGAGCTTGATTAGCTGCTTCGGGTGTTCAGGCCAGGGTGCAGGACACCGGCACTCCAGGACTGAGTTTGGACAGCCCTGATCTATGCCAATAAACTATGTTGGTCTTACTCAAATTGCACTGCATTTTGAATTGTGGTCTGGGACATTTCAAGATGCAATGGAAGATGAAGGTTGGGTAGCTAGACAGAGATGTAACCTATTTATGTTTTAGGTTGTTCCACTTGTCACTGAATGTACCTGATGTTGATGTGCACGTGTGACATCAAATCCCCTTTCTTCACTCAATCAGATAGAAGTGACACCCACAATTTATGATAGAAACCAATGAGAAGAGAAAACGCATCCACCCACTCACACACTCCAGGGCAGGAACACACAAGCAATCTGTTCTTGGCAGTTATTATTGTGTTTGTCTCTTTTCATGACAGAGTACTACAAGTTTTGTTATAATGATATAGTTGGTGTGTCAAAATTCTCCTGTCCCCTCAATCTTTCACAGAAAAAACTAGAAATGTTTTTTCCCTCATCAAAATAAACTGCAAAAAGCATTTACACCTAAAACATCAGGACTCGTTGACAAGTCCAGGTGCCCCATTTCTATTCTTTTATTTAATCCGTTGAGTTTCATTAATCATCTCATCTATTATTCAAGCGACTGTGCCATTTGTCGGAAGCACCATTTCACACACAGACACCCTAATTTTAACTTTCCACATTTTGCAACTTCTGACGCACTAGGCGCCTTTGAGCACCATCCGTCTGCTGTGAACTGAGACCATAGATGCTTCTGATTAGTGTCATTCCTTAAAGGTCCATTGTATATATAACACATTATAAATAAGACAAAAAACATATATTTTTGAACACATGGTACCCATTAAGACTATTAAGATTCCTAAAAGGATATGAAAATTCTCCTGTAAAACATCAAAAGGGATGTTTAATAAAATCATTCATGATTTTAAAAGCTCCCCTGTGATTCCTTTTAAGGATTCTGTAGAAAGAGACAGAGTTCTAATAAAAACATCATTGCTCCTAAACTTGTCTCCAAATGGTATAATATAATTATAACATTATAATTATTCCTAATTCCAAATAAGGAATTAGGAATAGGTTTATCTTGAAGGAATTAGTTTATACACAATATGGTCTTCTCTGATCTCTTTAGGATTCTTTAGGATTTCCAGATTAGGTTAGAATTTCAGACTAACATCCTACAAAACCAAATGATAGAAATGCGTAATCTCCTACCATTATCCGATGGCGTTGTTTTTTAGCTTTCCGTACGTTGTTGATAAAACGCCGGCCCATTTTCTTGGCGTACCACACGGACACAAACATCCTGGCCGAGCGCGGAACACCGACGAGCGTTCAGACCGAAAGCGCGCAGCTCTCCTCACGACGGACGCGCGAGAGGAGAGGAGAGGAGAGAAGAGGAGGAGGAGGAAGAGAGACACGCTTGCGCTTTCAGTGTGACAGTGGCAAAAAATAAATAAATAAAGACATTCACGCATGAAGCTTAGCTAGACGGAATAAAACAACGCGAGGAACTCGAGACGCGTCTTGGAAAGTTAATAAGCAACAAGCCATCAAAGGATTGAATTACAGACGTGAAGCTGATAATTAATTATGAACTACTTAAAGCGGCCAGTCGCTTTTGTAGGGAGTCTGCATATTTTATTTGTGGCAAAAGTGCTGTAACTAGACGGGATTTGACGCTTATGTGTAATAATGCTCGGTCAGACGCGCATTTAGAGGGTTGTGTGCATTTTAAAATAGCTTCATTCATGACAAACCCAGTTCAACTTTAGAATCGGAACGAATTGCTTCATGTAAACAATTTAACCGAAGAATCGAAAACTGTGTGACGTGACTAGTCTAGGAGCTCTATGGTGGCAAAACTATGCCATTTATATGCGAGCGTACCTCTGATGCTGGCGCGCGCATGATATGTCATCTGCGCGCAATGCAAAGCACTCGCACGCTCGATCGTTCCTGAGCTCGATTTTTCATTTTGTCAGTCGTGGGGCGGGGCTTGCTGTTTTACTTGTAATCTCAAATTATTGGGCCCAGTTTCCTCGCGTGTATATCTGTTTTCCCCTCACGGAAATGATTTAGCGCACAGGTGGTGCGCTCGCTTATTAATTGCATAGTTTTGCCGCCATAGAGCTCAAAGTCACCACAAACGTCTGCCACTGTCTTCACTGACATGTTGATATGGTCCACAAATATATTGTTTATTTTGTTTCTGGCTTAATAACTAACGTTATTTGTGAAAATATGGCTGTATATCGTCTCCATCCCAAGAAGGAGGATGGCGCGAGAAATTCTTCGAAATACAGACTATAATAGCGTTTTTAAATACATCATATGTAATTAAAGTTTATTGTGAATGACAATGAAAAAATCCAGTAAAATGCCACAACAAAAGTGCCACAGACCTTTGGTTAAATTTACCTTATTAACTAACTAGTAAACTAGTAAAATACAGTGTTAATTAATATGCTAATTAATTAACACCGTATAAATGCAAAATAAATGAATATCACAGGGTAAAACAAAGTTGAAATGTTTTCAGAAAAGTTATCACAGTTTTAGTGACACTGACATAAATTATAAACGAAGTAAAATAAAAATGAGTTTTTATTTATTAATTTTTTTATTTAATTAGATTTTTTTAACACAAATTTGATTTGTAACAAGGGGGTGTTTTTTGCATTTTGTATCAAGGGGTTAAAATGCCCCTCAGTCAAACAAAGCAATTTGCTTTAAAGGGGTCATATGCTGTTGCTAAAAAGAATATTATTTTGTGTATTTGGTGTACTGCAATGTGTTTACGTGGTTTAAGGTCCAAAAAACTTACTGCTGAAAATAATTTACTGTCAAATCTATTTTCTCTCCAGTACATCACCAGTCTAAGCTTTATCATGAAACATCTACATCACTCTTGTCAACGAACAGTGGTCCATAGTTACAATAAAAATTGATCTGGACTTTATCTTGTGATTATTTTGGTAAAAATAGTAAGGGACGTTTTGCCCCACTCTACCCCACCATGGTATAGGCCATGTTTATGGATTTAAATCCAACTGTAAACACATCTGAATGTTTACCATCAAGTGTCAATTGTATAAAAAATAAATAGTATAAATGAAGTCACATGACTTTTTAATGTCACCACTATTAAATCATTGACAGCTGTAACATTCTGTTCCTGTTCAGTCTTGTCTCCCCCCGTTGTCTGTGTCCTTTTGGTTGCTCCCTCATTTAGTTCAGTGTCATCACCTGTTTTGTACACCTGTCTGCACTTTAGTTCCTGAGTTTGTTGCCTTTATATACCTCTGTGTCTTTAGGTTCTTTATGTCCTGTTAAAGTTTCGTGCTAGCCCGTGTGTGTGATTATCTGTTGCTGCCCCGTCAACATTCTATTCTTTGTTCTGGTTTTATTAAACGTATGTTTATTGGAAGTCCTGGCAAGCCGCTACACCACACTTTCACGGACAGCTTGTGACAACAGCTCTTTCAATCTTTATTTTAAAACATTTTCCCTGGGAGTTCGAGTTAAAATACAATGAACACAACTAGCGTAGATGAGATTATCTGTTAAGCTTGATGACGTATGATATCCTGACAACCTCTGTGGACACATTTAGCCACTTGCTAGCAACCTCCTTTCACAAGTAAAAGCTTTCAAAAGTCACAAGGGGGATTTACAAATATATTTTATGTGTTAGAATAAAACATGAAGATATCTTGAGCTTGTGTTCACCACAGACACTATTTCAGCCTTTTAGCTAAAACCCAATCAAAAAAACATAAGGGTGATAAAACCAGAAATGCTAAAATGCTAACTCATTTCTGGGTTTTGACCTAAAAAAAAAACACAGTCGCTGCAGTACTCTACTAGCATCTGTGTACTACCACATCACCTCTCTAATGGTGTGCTAAAATACTCAGCTATACTCGACTAAGTATTTCCGGTTCATTTGCAGAGAGAGTGTGTGACACAGAGAGAGCTGAGACAGCACATCTGCAGCCATATCCACTGAAGCTAACTGCACTCCAGAGCATTACACATACTAGGCTATATCCTCACTGCTAATATGCACTACTAAGGAGTCACGCAGCATTCCAAGAGAGCACTGAATTATCTAGCCCAGCTTGGAAATGCACAGGAGAGATGTCCTTTGGGAAATAAGAGCTACGATAATGGCCTGCTTTTAACCACCTCCCCTTGTACATAAATATTGCTTAAAGGTTGGAGGCCTCAGTGTCAGCAGATGCAATGCATCATCTCTCTGTGCTTATCTGACACATGTACAATGGTGAGTATACTATACATAGTGATAATATGCATAAAGCTGTGTCAGAAGTTAACAGCATAGGTTAATAGCAAAGGTCACTGTAAAGAAAGATGAAAAGAGTGTTGGAAATAAAACAAGGGATCTGTTGAAATTGGAAAACAGCTTTTTAAAGGAAACAGCTTGCGTTCAGAGCAATGAAAATAAACATTTATTCTTGACAAAAAAAAATTATAAAAATTACAAAAGATTTGATTGTTTTTTCTCAAATTATATTTATGATTTGGTTCAAACTTTACACCTTGATTTAATATTAAATACAAATACTATTTTCTAATGACAAAAACATATCTAAACAAACTAACGTGATCATTTATTAAAGAAGACCAAAATGTTACTTAGGGCAGGTCAATATTTTTTTGCGGAAATATTTCAACTTGATTTCACCATAAATTAAACAGAATTTTTCACTTAAGATATAACTAAAGCATTTTGTTAGTCAATGATTAGTTTATGAAAGAAACAACTTCGAAAGACTGTTATGTTTATTATGGTGGGTTTTTTTTTTTAAGTATAAAATATCCTCCCGAGACCCAGAAAACGTCTAGGTTACACACGCAACCCGCGTTCCCTGAAGAAGGGAACGGAGACGTTACATATACAGTAGGAACTCGCCAGAGAGACCAATTGCCTTTGAGCCTTTTAAAGTTTGTCAGCAGAGGATCTGCACGTAAACTTCCCAGACACCCTGGGGGCTGGATTGGGGGAACGGAGCACATGACTTAACACACAGTTCTCGAATGTGGAAATAAAGGAATGCAATATATTGATAAGATTAGGGGTATAATTGAAGGGAAACACATCCTTCTGGCTGACTGTGGAATATATAAAGAAATTTTTGCCCCACCTACTGGGCGAAGGAGACCCAGAGGAAGCACAGCTGGAGCTACTCCGTCTAGGTCCAAACTGCAGGGCAGGGAGGACTCAGGTTATGCACAGTTAAGGGAACACTGAGAAGGAGAGCGCACGGATCCCATAAGAGTGGCGCAGCAAGCCGGCACCAGCCGACCCTGAGGCCACACTCCTTGTTAAGTGAGCTCTGAGTCCCAAGGGGCATGGCTCTCCCTGGTATAGATAAGCCAGGGAGATGGCTTCTACCACCCAATGAGCCAACCTCTGTTTGGAGACAGCATTCCCTTTCTGCTGTCCACCATAGCAAATAAAGGGCTGATGGGAGCGTCTAAGGCTCAGAGTGCGGTCAATGTAGAGGCGCAATGCGCGTACACGATACAACAACTTTAAAGTTGGGTCTGCCTCCTCCCGGGGCAGAGCTTGCAGGTTTACTACCTATGGTGCCCATCCCCTGAGAAAGAAGGTCCTTCCTCAAGGAGATCTTCCAGGGAGGGGCTGCCGCGAGGTCCGCAAACCACTTTCGGGAGGGCCAGTAAGGAACTACCAGCAAGAATTGTTCCTCGTCCTCACTGATCTTGCACAGACTCTGTGCAAGGAGGCTCACTGGGGAAAAGGCATACTTGAGTCCCGGAGACCAGCTGTGTGCCAGTGCATCCCAGCTGAGCGCTTTGTTGGACTCGTGGAGGGAATAAAACAACAGGCAATGCGCAGACTTGGGGGAGGCAGAGAGGTCTATCTTGGCCTCCACGAAGTTGCTCCAAATCATTTGGACTACCTGGGGGTGGAGTCGCAACTCTCTAGGGTGGGTGGACTGCCGTGAGAGCTGATGAGGCAGATACGATTTCAGCCACTTGTGACTCCACAGGAGCAGATGACGGGCGAGTTGTGACATGCGGCGGGAGTGTACACCACCTTTTTTGTTGCAACAGCCGCTGTGTTGTCCGTCTGGATGAGCACGTTCTTGTAGCGCAGCATCGGAAGAAAGCGGCGCAGGGCCAGAAGTCCAGCTAACAACTCGAGGCAATTGATATGCCAAAGCAGATGGGCGTCTGTCCAGGGGCCCGAAGTTGCCTGCTCATTGCATACAGCACCCCAGCCCGTGGAGGAGGCATCCATGTTGACCACAACATGCCTCGACATCTATCCCAGGGGTACTCCGACCCGGAGAAAAGCAGGGTTGGACTACTGGCTGAATAGGCGGCGACAATGCGGGGAACCAATCAGGAGTGTGCCACGGTGCCATGCCCATCTCTAGGGGGACAGGGGCAGGGACTGTGAGTCTGGCCGCCTTGAACGGCGCTTACCTGCCTCCCTCGATCCCGCGCTGGTGACACAGTGCCCTGGGTCAGGTCATGAGATTTTTGTTAAGACTTGCTCTTTCCGTGTGTACAGAAGCTCCCGGCCCTTCTCCGGGAGTGGGGACTGAGATGTCATCGACATCACCCGAAGAGCAGTCCTCATCACCTCCGAGATGCCTGTGTCAGGAACGCTTCCCGCCCCTCTGGGTGTTAAAGGCCGGTCACTGAGCAGCCAGCTCGCGATGGGCTGCCGGTTGGGCATCAGCGGGGGTCGGAGCAGGATCACTGGGTGCCGTGGGGGGGAGCCCTCAGCGATGAGCAGGCGGAGGTTGTGCACTCGGGGACGGACTGGCCGGCCGAGGCAAGACGTGAGACATCGCCTCGGTCTGCTCCTGAACTGTGGAGAACTCCTGGGCCAAGTCTTCGACAGTGTCGCCGAAAAGGCCGACCTGGAAGATGGGGGAGTCGAGAAAGTGTGCTCCTGTGTCAGGTTCAGCCACTGAAGTCACTCCTGGACCACCGTGGTGGATATCACCTGACCAAGGGCCCGTGACCTTCGCCGTCCGAAGAGCGAGGTCAGTCGCAGCGCGGAGTTCCTGCATTGCCCCCCTGGTCCGGCCCACTCTCGTACAGGAGCTGCAATGCTTCAGCCTGGTAGACTTGGAGCGTTGCCAGCGTGTGCACGGCGGTGGCAGCCTGCCCAGCAGCGTAGTAGACCTTGCCCGTGAGAGCGGACTACACCCTACATGCCTCGGACGGGAGATGCTGCTGGTCACAATAGGCGGAAGCGACGCGCGGGCATAAATGCACCGCAACAGCGCGCTCCACCTTAATGTTTTTTATTAGACCAATTTAAAAACACACTTCAATTAATAAAATTAATTTTTATGTGTTTTTCAAAGAATAATTCAGATTCTGAAATCTAACCGAATAAAATTCACACATTATTCGTCCCTAAAACCAAAAGTTACAATCTTTTTACACAAAATTGGATAAAAATGCAATCTGAAATCATAACTGGATGTCAACTTGAATTGTAATGAGGTCATGTGACATTAATCATTATAAACTGAATGCCAGCCAAATCACTTCAACCTAAGAAAACACAAATGGCCCACAATGCTTTTCACTGCAGAAGTGTTTTTCAGTATTACGTAAGACACTCCCAAGTTGACAGGCTCACCTAAATGAGAAATCACACACTTTCCTCTTCTCTCCTTCCTTCCCCTTCTTTATCTCAGTCCTTCTCTTTGCCTCCATTTCCACCCACCCACCCACCTCTCTCTCTCTCTCTCTCTCTGTATTGCGTTGGATCCCCAGACCATTTGTCTCCGCAAAAGTCTGTTCAGTAATTACCTCAGAGCTGCAGGGACAACTTTAAACATTAATTCTTGAGCAAGAACCTTTGAATAGACATAGAAGCCTCTCTCTCTCACATACACACAAACACACACATATTTTTTGTAGAAGGAGTGGTGAAAAATGTAAAAGAGGTGAAGAGAGTGTGAAGTGTAGTGCCTAGAGGAGATCACTGTAGCAATAGGTAATCAAAACACTTCCAAACACACACATAAACAGCTTTCCTGAACCTGCTGTGATGAGCAAGAGAGAATACTGAGCACATGAACACACCGCAACTTCCGTACAGCTGCCACCGGACGGGAAGAAAAAACGATTCAATTCAACATTTGATGAGTGCTGTTCATCTGTCCAATGATGGTTTGATGTTAGAGTGTTTTGAGAGGCTGCCATGGCGTTTTTATGCAGTTGCTAAGGTGTTCTGAATGGTTGCTATGACTGAATGTGGTTGCTAGGGAGTTCAGGAGGGTTATTATAGTCAAAGACTTCAGATACACCAAACACCGTGCACCCCTATAACTTATGAATTGGAGAAAGAATAGCGCTCAATATGAGGGAATAGTCCCGCCTCCTCAATAAAAGAGTCACTCGCCAATTGATGAAGTCATTGCATCACTGCACCTGCTGTTAGAAGCTCTGTAGAAACTCATCATTCTGAGGCACATGCTGGGACTGTGATGCAGACTGGAATAGCCTGAAAAAGAAGCTTTTTTATTTATATATAATTGTACACTTGGAGAACAGAATTAGATGTTTTTCCATTAAGAGACATAGGAACTGCACTTGCATCATTAGCATTTCAAATATGGCTGCAGAGTGATTTATTTTTTATTTTTTTACTTTATTGAATAATATAAACTTAAGCGCCAAGTGAAATGACTTAAAAGTCTTGAAGGGATTTTCTAATAAAACTGAAACTAGGACAAATCTATAAAAACCAGCATTTCTATTACTTCTAAAAAAAAATGACAATACTTGAAATGAAAATTTATATTTTTAAAAAATGTAAGTAATTTTAAAAAATATTAGCTTATTTAAATAGCTTATTTTAAGTTTCGGCTAGTTGCAAAAGCAACATTTTCAACATTTACAGTTTCATATATTTAGCTAAATTAAAACAGAAATGAAATTAATAAATAATAACAAAAAAAAAGTTACAACTTCAAATAAAAACACATTCAAAAAGTTTATAAAATGTATTAATTAATAAAAAATTGTAAATAATAAAAAACAATATTAATTTAAATTGAAATTAGCCAACTGAAACAAAAGAAGTACCAAAATTATAAAAAGTAAAACTGAAGTAAAGGCTTATTATAAACATATTAAAAAGTATACACATAGTAATACACAATAAAAAATATATATTTCTAAAGTAAATCACACATTTATATGAATGGATCCGTGATGCATGTCAGTCATGAAACTGCATGTACAGGGTATGTGGCCATTGGTCCTAGCAGTATGAAAAACGAAACTTTTATTCAAATTCTGAATTGATTATATACTGTATATAGTAAGTAAATGGCGCTTCAGTGTAATCGTACTGCTGTCACTGATTACAAGCAAGTTTTACAAGCTACTTTTTTTAACTTTTTTTCCCCCTTCTTATGAACTTTTAGGACCAAATAAAAGCTCATTGCAGTTTAGGGGACCATAAACGATGCAAAATATACCATGTTGAGTTTGCAACAGTGCTTCCTATGTAGATAATCACTTCCTGCCCTCCATCTGCGTTTCACGCCACAAAAGCATTGTTGTTCCAGCGCCCCCACTGGTACACAGACGGCCATGCTGGCATTCACACACACACACACTGCTGAACTGACGGCCAGACTCAAGCGTTTAGCCACCTGGACACACCATTAGCAACACACTTTTACAGGGACAGACAAAGGTAAAGGTACCTGAAGAACACTTCAATTTACAGAAATCTCCTCTCACACTTTATTACAAACAACAAACATTAAGATTTAAAAAATGAGAAACTTGAAGTGGTTCCCTCCTAATCTTGAGGATTCAGAGTGGGCAAAATTAAATTCAGGTAAAACTGCAGCCTACAGTATCAGGGCTTTGAAAATTAGATCTGGTTATTAACTGCAAGGATTTCCCTCTGGACTCATCTTCACTTCCATCCTTCAGCTCCTCCTGCTTTCTTTCTCATCTAACATCATTTTCCCCTGTAGTCCATTCACATCTCCTTCTCTTTCAATCCATTTCCAGTTTTCATTATCTCAGCTCCTTACTCACTATCATTTATAAGAAAACAGTAAGATAATTCATTAACTGCATTGTACTGAGACGCATACTGCTGTAATTTAAGGGTGCCGCTGCAAAGCAATTTGTGTTGTAACTTTAAGCCTATACAGATATGCAAATAATCAAACCAACAGCCAGTTTGAGCTTCAGTCACAGCAGAGCTTGTTACGCAACAGAGCTGCGTCTGTCCATATAATGTTTAGAACAGCAATAACAACACCCACAGACTCACACATATATTCATATGCACAAGGCACGCACCTGCTAATTCATTTGACGGCTTCCTACTCATTGCCATTAGCTTAGCTAAATCTACTGCATCGCGGCAAAAGAAAAAGAAATATGCAATCAAAAAACAAATCACACTGCAGATTTGACAAACAAATAAACTTGAAATTAAGTTTTGTGTACCAACTTTTAACTGTTAACTACTTTTGGAGGATGCTTTAACTTTAACTGTAGTAAATTTGTAATACTTTGGAGCACAGATGTAAGTTTGGACTCTTTTTAAACAAAACACTTCACAATTTTAAGTTCAAATGCATTGTTTTTTTTAATGTCTTTTTATCCACAAAGTACTGTTTAAACAACCAATGTATATATGTACTTTTGGAGGATGCTTATATGTATTTTTTTA
>JAUMHG010000038.1:21324060-21339359 GCA_032359395.1 Enteromius anoplus
TGAGACTTGACTCGAGACTTGATGGTAAAGACTTGAGACTTGCTTGTACTTGACCATATGTGACTTGTCCCCATCTCCGGCAAACAGTGTAAAATAAATTAGGAAAGGAAACAGAAAAGAGCATGTCAAGGTTCCTTCAAACAATGCAGTGGATTATTTGTGGATTACAGTGATATTTTTATCAGCCGTTTTGACTCTTATTCTGATGGCCCCCATTCACTTCTGAGGATTTGTTGGTGAGCAAGCAATGTAATGTTACATTTCTCCAAATCTGGTCCCATGAAAACACTAACTTCTTTACATCTTGGATGGCCTGAGAGTGAGTAAATGTTTATTTTTGGGTGAATAATGTATTTGAATGAATATACGAGAATATTACTATTTTTATACAGGCACAGCATAACAGGAATTGGCCTAGGTAGAAAATAATAAAAGAAAAAGCAAGTCTGCACTATGTTTGTTTACCCTTTATAAGGAAACAACATCATAATAGTGTAATCTGGATCTGTCCCAGGTGCTGAAAGCCAACTGTTGTTCTGTGCATTAACAGCAGATGGCAACGTTGTTCAGTTTTGAGTGATTAAAATGCTTCAGGTATTGCTCCACAGCATGAAAATCCTTTACTTGTATGAAATGTTGTGCTTTCCAAAAATAAACTCTGAAGATAAGTGTTCTCAACAGGCAGATGAAAATCTCATATTACACATTCCCTGAGGCTGCAGGATGATCGCTTACTCCTTCTGAAGCCCTTGAGATTCATTCCTGACCCAAATCCATCCCGAGAGCCAAATGATTGAAAGATTCCCAAAGGAACGTGTGTTTCATTTTCCCCAATTCCCTGCTCATTTAGTCACAGAGGTATAAACACTGTCAAACACACCAGAGATTCGCTGAAGTTCAACAATAAAAATATTACTAATTAAACAAAATGTATGCATTTTACTAGAGAGATCTCTAATCATTCAGAACACCTCATTCTAATCGTCCGGTTCTATTCTTTTTTATGTCAAATGTTTATGTAATGATCACTAAACTTACTGCTGTTGATCAATCTACAGTACATTGTTCGTTTCTTGTTATTAGATAATAAAATCATTCTCTTTGTTTTTGCTAGTTTATTTTATAATTTAGTAAGCAGTAGTACAGTATGTAATAAGTGAGACAATGTCAGTCTGTAATTATTATTCAGGTTTTATTTTGTGACTGCATAGAGTCATTGTACATACTGTATGTGCCAGCCAATATCCAACTGTTAAAATCCATAGATATCACAAAATAATTCCTATAGATACTTAAAAAATTACTTTTAAGTTGGAAAAAGACTGGCTGTCTAGCCAGAAAATACTGTAATAATATGTTAGCGTTTGTGATATGCATGTCACACAGAGCCAGAAAGTAGTTCTAAACACAAGATAAGAGTGTTTTATAAAATATTAAAAATATGAATTTTTCAGTTACTTAACAAAAATAATAAAAGGACATGGGCAAAAAAAAAGAAAAAGAAAAAAAGATTTGAATTCACATTGCCTTGATTTGAGGTGAGTTAAAATTGAAGTACAAACCATCTTCTAAACAATTTATCAAATTGTTTGAAAACTGTCAAATGTGACCGTTGACCACAAAAAAACAGTAATAAGGGTCAATTTTTTCAAATGAAAATCTGGAATCTGAAGGTGAATATAAAGTTGTCGAAAAGAAGGCCCTTAGTAATGCATATTACTAATCAGAAAATTAAGTTTTGATATACAGTATGTCAAGATGTTTACTTAATATCCTAATGATTTTTGGCAAAAAAGAAAAATGGATAATTTTGACTCATACAATGTATTATTACTGACTATATCTCCAAATATACCCAAGTTAAGACTGGTTGTGTGGCTCAGCTATAAATCATTAACTGAAAATGATAAAGGTACAAGACTTACATCAGGTTTTATGAAGGGTTCCCATCCAATCAAATGTGTTTTGTGCTAATCATTTAAATTTTTTCGCCACTTGCAATCTTTGAGGTATGCCAAGTCCTTAAATGATTAGATGTTTCCAAATTTTCAGGTCCTAATAAATTGGAAACTAATTTTTTTTAATTAGCAGTGATTTTATTTCCCTGCCTCTGATATTTCATTTTTTACCTTCTGATTTTTTACTACTGAAAATCCACTTACATTATACTGATATAACCCTTTGTTCTTCCTGTTTAAAGGTGGAGATTCCACAAACCTAAATGATTACAAGCCCATTTCCAAGTTGTCTGTCCAGGCAAGAGTCCTCGAAACCTTTGTTTGTAATCAATTAAAGGGCTTTCTGTTAATGATATCCTGTCTGGTTTTCAATCTGGGTTTAGAAAACAAAGACTACCGCAATCTTAGAAGTCCTAAATGATTTCATTGAATTTGTTGATAACAAGCAACACTGTGCAGCCTTAAGGTGTGCGCCAGGGGTCAATCCTAGAACCATTTTTTATTATATATTAATAAAGTAGATCAAAATGTTCATAATTCAAATTTTCACTATTACGCTGATGATACAGTAATATACAAACCAGCATCCACACCCAAACTGGCTCTCTCAGTATCAACTTTCATTTAATATTGTTCAGCATAACCTATTTGAGATAATGCTGATAAAACAGCACATTTTCTAATATAAAATAAGTCCCTCATAATCTTCTATCTGTCACTACTTTCTAAGGTTCTCAATGTAGGTGTCTTGGGATTTGAATGATGATTCTTTTTCCTTTGTCTGGCAACGGGTGAAAAGACTTCTCAGTGTTTACATACTGTTTATCATGGTGTACTGAGATTTATAAAAAAAATTTAAAAAAAATTATAATAATTAACACTCCTCACTGTGTGTGTGTAAAAAATAAATAAAGCATATTAATCATTAATGAATAAATCAGTATATAGATTATTTTATTTACAAGTGTCATGTTTAATTTTTTTTCTTCATTTAATCAGAGTTTCAATTCTATTTGTGTAGGGTTTTTGAAATTTTAATTGAATTAGAAGTAAGTCAACAGCACTCCTTACTGAACGGTCATCACATTTAAAGCCATTATCGGCCGATTTCAGTATTAGACTGATAATATTGTGCATTCCTATTTAGAATATATGCAATGACATATATAAACCCAAATGTATACAACATATAAAACCCGTAAGTCAGCCCCTTTAATCAATCAGTTGAATGACTCACTCATTACTTGCTGCCACCTAATGACAGTTTTAGTATAATTTTAAGCATATAATTCCATTTCAAGCAAAATTCTTATTTCTATATCAATAGTAATAATAATAATACAGGTATTTAACATTAATCTTATTAGTAGAATTATTCTTGCAATTTTAACTGCAGTGTAAATACACAATAAATGCCATTTAAGATGCAGCTTCTGAAAATGTTATGACCACATTGTAGCCTTAAAATTTGATCTATAATCAACATTGTTTTTTGTACACACAAACATTTTAGTGTCCTCTGATTACAAATGATTGCCAAACGAATGCATCATTATCAAGGTACATACAAAATATCATAATGGGGTTAAAAATATGACAGTTTTCCTCTACTTCATCCAGTCTCATGATATTGTGTTCAGATGAATGTAATATGAAGCTTATTGTGGAGGTACTGAATTTTTTGACTTATTTATTCTTCTGTCCTAACAGGAATAGCAGAAGGAGGCATGTAGGAGCTCTGATGTGTCATATGACCACATGAAAGTGATTCATACTCTGTGTGTGTCATGCAAAGTGAACAGCATGTTACACATAAATATAAACAGAGCTAAGACATAAGGAAAAAAATATATGCTGTACATCTTAATGCACATACATCCCTTTTCAGTGTCGCATTACACATACGCATAAAACTGAAGCAAATACGAAACAATAATTACAAATCTCCACCTTTGTACTGTAGCTACTTTCACTGCCTGACATATTGTTTAAATGCAAATGAGTAGGAGTTACGAATGCATTGATATCAAAAAATGAAGACTGATTAATTACTATGTTTATATTATAATTATAACATATACAACTATATCTGGCATGTTTTTGAAAATACATACACATTTCATTGTAATGCATAATTTAATAATCACATATCTGTCATGGAAACAGCTACACACAAAATAATGAGCACTAATAATGATAATTTTATTATTAGATTTGTTTGTAATGCACTGATACTTTAGATATTATTAAATCACTACAGTAAAGGTAACCGAGGGATATATGTGGATGTTTGCGTGTTGTGTTTCACAGGCATGTTTCACATGAAGACAGATGGTACTGTACCACAGAGAGAGAGAGAGAGAGAGAGAGAGAGAGAAAGAGAGAGCAAAGCTAAGAGGAGCAGTCATTTGCTTTCTGACCTTCATATCCAGCCAAACGCCCTTGACACACTGAACACAACTAACACAAGCATGTAAAGGATCTTCGTGTTAAAGTAATCTTACACCAAACACATTAGCCAGCTGCTAAGATGCATAAATAAGAACATGTTACATATGTCTGTGTGCTTTACTCCAGGTAGTGAATTATGGTTCAGCTGCTGCAGATACTGATATGAATATTGAGTCATAAATGGTGGCTAGTTCCCCTCATGCCTGTTAAATTATTTACAAGGTCAGTTAAAATGTCATAAGTATATTGTGTGTCAGTATATTATGCAATGTGTTGTTTTCTGCCCCATTTTCTCGATCCTTCTTAAAGCTCTCAATCGCTTATATAAATATATATATATTTGCATACATACTGTGGTAAAGTTCAATGCTTTTTCTTCAAAGGATTTTTTTCAAATAAAAAAATTAAAGGGGTTAAAAATGTTACAAAATCAAAACTTCCTCATTAGCAGTGGCGGATTTAGTGAATTTGGGGCTTCAGGCAAAAGTTAAGCAATAGTAGTTGAGAAAAAAGGCTGCTGTTTTCCCGAATTGTACAGCAAATGTGATACTGATTTTACGCAAATTAAAATGAGTTAATATCAAGTGGTTAGCATGAAAGAACTGTTGTCTAATTAAATCTATATTGTCAACAAAAAAAGTTCCAAATACTGTACATACTAAGTGCAATTTAAGGCTATTTATTGTAACTGGTCTCACAGATGTCTGGTTGCAATAGAAATCAATACAAAATACGTAGTATACAACAGTAGTGGAGTAAGGAGTAAAGCCCAAAACACACTGCACAATTTTAGCAAAAAAAAAGATCATTGCATGGCACACTGTGTGACATGAATGTAATACACTTGGCGTGTGTGTAGACTGTACAATGAGGACACCTAATGACTCGTACGATACGACAAACATTACTTTAAAAGAATGTAATGTCATCAGCATGCGCTAGTGGTAGACAAAAAGAGCGTGTTGTATTTTCAACCCAGTCTCACGGCAGTTTGTGATTTAGTCACGTAATTAAATTTAATCTATTTATTCATCCCAGGGACACGTTTATTTCGTTATTTTCTTAAGTCAAATGCATTGCTTAAACGAATGGATGCATTACATTACATATCAGATCACAAAAGCATCGGAAGAGCAAAATAGTACGAAGAGCCAGGATACATTTTTACTCTGTATTCGTCTGAATGAAGAAAGCCATCTACACCTAGGATGGCTTGGGGGTGAGTAAAATAAAATTTTTATTTTTGGGTGAACTATTCCTTTAATTTGCCCTTAGGGCTGCGCAATATATTTATCGATATAAATCTCGACAGTAAAGCCGGTTCTTTGATTGGCAGTAAATCTCCATCAGCTGTTTTTAAATGGACTGCCAGTTAATACACAGAGCCATAGATCAGTGACAAGTGACTATTCTGACTAGTCTTTCGTACTTCTCTGGGCCTTGACAGTGTAAATGACTTTGCAGTCAATGGGATAGTCAAAAGGATCCCGATTTTCATCTAAAATATCTTAAATTGTGTTCTGAGGACAAACAAAGCTTTTACGGGTTTGGAACAACATTAATTAATCCCAATGTTCATTTTGGGGCAGAGTAAACCTTAAGTAATCTAACAAAATATATTACTAATTTTAAACTATGTCTATCTATCTATCTATCCACCTTTTTCTTTAACATGGAAGTACAATAATAAGCAGATTTTGTTCAAAAATAACATTTGCCAGTGCAATTCATGAAAGAATTAGGTAACTGTACAATCTGGATCATCTTGGTCTTTAATGCATACAGAATATTGTGCATACTGTGTCAATACTACAAAAATAGAACAAATTATATGGTACTGTACCAATCTGTGTGCTATATATGAGCCTGTGTTAAGAAATTACACAAGATGGAAGTATGTGTGTGTGTTTAATGTGCTTTAGAGCCAGTGGGGGCTGCAGAAACAGTCCAGAGTGTTTGGATGGGTTTGATCGGCCTACACACGCAGAGTTTGACACACACAACATGACTCACACACACACACCTACCGAAGCCAGAGGAAATGGGGAAAGCAGGCAGGAAATGAACACAGAGGTCAGACGAAGAGACAGTAAGACAGGGAGAGGAAGAGAAGAGTACAATAGTAGAGAAGAGGACATGGCAAGTTCAAACAGACATAAACAAGATAGAATGGATCGATTATGTGGAAAACTCTTGCAAAAAGTGAACATTTTCTCAAAGACAAAGAGAATCGAGATGATACACACACATTTCGTAGTGGATAGCTGTAGATTACCTCAGTAAATATGCATCGTTATAATATACAGTGGTTTATCTGTGTGCTGGTAAGTAAGTAAATCTCAAAACAGATCTATTTAACTATTCTACTAGACCAACCGAGGTCAGATGGAGGACATACTGTTTACTGCAATTGTACTCAAGTGCTCAAATAACAATGTTTAAGATATGAACATTTTGTAAAGTCCAGTCATTATAATAGGACTCAAGCTTTCAACATGCAGACTGGCTTGATTTGAAAGTGTTTTCTTTGTTTGTTGTGCTTCATGCATCACCACAGTAGTGACGACAGATAGGCCTTTTTGCCTACAAAATGTGTACCAGAAATGTGGCAGAAATTTTACTAATGGGACTGAATCTTTAACATAGCTGCCCAAGAGGAAATTGTCTGAGCTACAGTATGTTATTGATATTCATTTTCAGTGTCTTACGATTGAAACTATTGGATGCACTTCAGTTTAGAGACCAATTTACACTGTTAACCAGTTGTTTATTACCATGCATATTACTAGCTTGTTGGCTGTTTGTTAAATCTTATCTTACTATTAATAAACAGCAAATTAGAAGTTTGCAGTAGCAAAGTACTTTAAATTAAGTAGTAGTTTGAAAATGGTTTCATTAATCGAACTAAAGCTAAAAATTAAAAGATATAAAAAAAAGTTTGTAACCAGAATGTTTTGGGTCACCATTGACTTCCATTGTATTTTTTTTTTTTTTTACTATGTAAGTCAATGGTGGCCCAAAACAACCTGGTTGCAAACTTCTAAAAAATCTCGAAATATCTTCCTTTGTGTTTGGCAGAACAAAGAAATCCATATAGGGTTGGAAATACTTGAGTAAATGATGACAGAATTTTCCTTTTTGGGCAAACTATACTTTTCATTTTGGGATGGGTTAAGGGATGTAGAATTTGGTCATACAGAATAAGGTACTAATACTGTAAGTGCTTTATACATCCAATATGCTAGAAATATGCATGCGACAGTAGTTAATAGTAAAAATTGTTTATAAAAATGTTATCTAAATAACATATTAACTAATTAAAATAACAAAAGTGAATAGATACAAATAGAACAAAGCTAATTGAAAATATTAATGAATAACAGCATGCAAATAATATTAATGTAACACTGTTATAGCTGTAGAATAGAATAGAATAAAATAGAGTAGAGTAGAATAGAATAGAATACAATAGAATAGTCCAGGATTCCTAAGCTTACAAAACTTTTAGAAGCATACAGTTTTAATAGCACAGTCCATTGTGTGTTTGTCTTTACCTTTATTGGTGAGATGTGTGTGTGTTGGGCATAACTGTGCAGGGAGTCCATGGCAGCCAGGTTCTTATCGCTCATGTGAAGCATCTCAGCACTCTTGCTGTGAGCCAAGTGGGCGGGGCTGTGCTCCAAGGGCGGAGTCTCTTCATCCTGATACCGATATTTCTACAGAGAGAACAGTAGAAAAGGAGTCACATACTCAAACCTCATTCTGCAGCTTTGCATTATATTTAGTTTGCATAAAAAGTCATCTAATTTCTATGCATGCAAAACAAATCCAGATTTATTTGGCACACAATACAGCATGACCCTGAAGAAAGTTCTCAGGGTAAACTGATTCATGCATTTCTCATCTCTTTCAAGCCCCTCTTTCTCTCGTCTGCAGCTGCACACTGAAGCAGGAGATTAATTAAAGATCAGAAGACTTTCCACAATCAAAGGTCACGGAAGAGTGAATACCAGCTGGATTAAAACATTACAACATTTATTAACACTGGTGCTCAAAAAATATAACGCTTGATGTATAAAAGACTAAATATGACACTGTATGACATTTCTTAATATGTCTCACTTAAAAAAAAAAAAAAAAATAGTTTACACCAAAATGAAATGTGCTGAAAATGTACTCGTTCTCAGGCCAAAGCTGTAGATGAGTTTGTTTCTTCATTAGAACAGATTTGGAGAAATGTTGTGTGCTGTGTGTATTACTTGTGGATTACTGTGATTCTTTTGTCAGCTGTTTGGACTCTGATTCTGACGACACCCATTCCCTGCAGAGAATCCATTGGTGAGCAAGTGATGCAATGAATAAATTCTTCCAAATCTGTTACTATAAAGAAAATACTTAACTACGTTTTGGGCGGCCTGACAATAAAATGTTCATTTTGGGGTAATCTATTCCTTCAGAAACATATATGTCCTGAATAGTATGTGAGGTTGCTTCCAAGTGTGCATTCAGAACAATGTACTGTAAATGCATTTTCAACCTTTCTGAGTAAAAACCTCATATATAATACTCTTTTTTAGACTGGCAAACAGATTTGAATATTTAGTTCTTTTCCCTTTCAAGCAGACAGGACTTGCATTATGCCAGTTTTCTGGAGGTGCTGCTAAGATGGCCACCAACTGAAGTGACTTCAGGCTTTGTTTGTATCAAAGAATTCTTCAGTCTAACCAGGATTGAGAAAAGAAAAAGGGGAGAGGGGAGGTACAGTCAGCAAGATCACATTACAATGAGCCAGCAACAGCACAATGGCTGAGAGAGAATGCAGGAACAGACACAAATGTGGAGATAAAAGGAACACAGAACAGAACTTAAGAATATTATAAAAATAGAGCATTTGCAGTGTGAATTTATAATGTGACAATGGTCAGATTATAAGGAGAGGATCTTAAACTGATTGCCAAAAATCACATCTTTACATTTCTTAGGGAATCCATCTACAATTTATTTTATTTAGTTGTCTCTGCATTTAAGCAGAGATTGACTGTGAACATATAAAAAATGCACCTCTCACCTGTAACACCAATTATCCATAACTTCTGTGAGCGCTTCGTCATCTTAATCCTGCCTTTTATTCACTTTATTGTCACAAACATTATCCAGTACATCCAAACTAAGATAATATGTACTGTAAGCTTGAGAAAGTTTTCTCCCTGCCTACCACATTCTGATGTTTAAGATAAACAGCATTTATGGTAAATTATCTATAACGACAGGAATACAGTACGTGGGAACTAACACCAGTGTTCAAAGAATCTGGGAGGAGATATATAATTAGACAAACACATACTGTACTGTACAGCAGGACAAGTACCAATTACTACACTATCTGCAGCCTCAGAGTTCCACTTTATTAAATATTTAATTTGAGGATGCTTTCAGTTGTTGATACTTTCTACAGAGTCTACTTTTCTCAGCTCATTTTAAAAGCCCCATGAAAGAGCTTGACAAGCAGCTTTTTATTTACTTAACTGCTGAAACAGTATTGAAGGGGTTATCTTTAAGCAGATGAACTTGCTGCATTTTAAGGGAATTAATTAGATTAAATTGTATGTAGTTTCTTCGTGTAATTGAATTCTCTTACAGTGAATAACTGTAAGGCCGTAGGCATCTCTCACAGCTATGTGTGTGATAATGCATTTATACAACAGTTTGATGGCATGAGTGGGTAAATACATGAAAAAACAATGGAGTCCTTTCACCATGGATGTTAATCTCAGTGTGACACTGAAACTGTCACAACACAGACCTCCGTGGCTCTCTCCGACCGTCATTAGCGGGAACCTTCGCCGGAATATTAAGTTCCTACCCGGACCCATTTGACCTGTGGTACCGCTTGACTTCCGCGCCAGGTGTCGCTCGTTTCTAGCGCTATTTAAGTGGCACAGAGATCGCAACTAGTCGCGCAGTTTTGTTCTAGCCAACATCACCGAGCGTTTTGCCCTTTGTGGATTATTGGACTGTTTATTTGGAAACTACCTGGACTGCCTTTCGACTTTGATTCTTATTTGTTGCCCTGACCCTCGCCTGGACTGTTGTTGTTGATTCTTGCCTGATACCCTGACCTTCTGCCTGATACCGGTACTGTCTTTGCTTTGCCCTCATATGACTGTTTTACGGTGTTTGCCTGTACGACTACGAGTAAATAAATGGCTTGCAAATGGATCCTCTGTCTGATGATTCAGCGTCACATAAACCTTTGCCAAACATGGATCCAGCAGCCGTATATCAGTTGGCTCACGAAATAACTCGTCAGGGCTCTGTACAAGTTACCCAGCAACAACAATTGGACCATTTAGCCCGTTTGACGGAGGATATGCTAAAATCGCTGCAGGCTTTGAACCTCTCTGTGAATGCTATCGCACAGCCACCAATGCCCGCACCAGCAGCCATTGCAGCACAGTCACAACCACTGCCCGCACCAGCTCCGGCAGCCATCAGCCATGTAGCTCGCATCTCACTACCCGAAAAATATGATGGTACCCCCGGAAAGTGTAAAGGATTCCTGATGCAGTGCAACTTGTATATAAACCAACAACCCGGTAACTTTCCTAATGATTATAGCAAAGTGTCATTAATCTGTTCTTTGTTGATTGGCAGAGCGCTGGATTGGGCAACCTCGCTCTGGGAGGGACAGATGATGGCATTTCCTAGCTATGCTGCTTTTATTCGACAATTCCGAGAGGTATTCGACCACGCCTCAGGAGGAAAGAATCCAAGCCAGGAAATACTGTCGCTTAAACAGGGCTCTAACATATCGGCTGAGTATACTCTCCAGTTCAGCACCCTACCTGCTCAAACCGGCTGGCCACCAGAACCATTGAAGGCCATGTACTACAAGGGGCTGTGTCATGAGTTGCAATCTGAACTGTCATGCAGAGACGAGGGTAAAACTTATGAACAGTTCATGGAACTAGCTATTCATGTGGATTACCTGATGCGCTCGCGCCGTGGAGGGCGCACACCCCAACCTTCTCGCCGTCTCCCAGCGCTCACTTACACCAGTGCACCGGATCCCATGCAAATAGGTAGGACTCACCTGACCGACGAGGAACGGAATCTGCGCTATCGAGACAATCTCTGCCTTTCCTGACCACGTTTGTGCCAAATGCCCCTCACGGCCACCACGCCAGGATTCCTCTCGGGTGAGT
The DNA here is from genome assembly GCA_032359395.1 of Enteromius anoplus. Taxonomy (NCBI): domain Eukaryota; kingdom Metazoa; phylum Chordata; class Actinopteri; order Cypriniformes; family Cyprinidae; genus Enteromius; species Enteromius anoplus. Next base: position 21,335,675 of record JAUMHG010000038.1, read on the forward strand.
TTTTATCCGTCCAGTAACTCACTTACCATATCAGTGAAGTTATCTACTAAGAAAAAGGAGTATGATACCACAGCCTTCATAGATTCTGGGGCAGAGGGGAATTTCATTGATGAGAACTTTGCTAAGCATTGTAATTTCTTCCTTCTTCCATGTGGTTCGCGTGTGGCCGTGGCAGCGCTAGATGGTCGACCTCTTGGCTCCGGTCATGTGACTTCTGTGACCGAGGATCTCACTCTGCACATAGGATCCCTTCACAGTGAAACAATCCGTTTCTTCACAATTGTCTCACCCGAGCACCCAGTGATCCTCGGCTTACCCTGGCTGAAGCAACATAATCCGAACATCTCTTGGGTCGAGAAAGAAATCGTCAGCTGGTCCGATCACTGCCACAACCACTGTCTCAAGGGCCTGCCGAAATCGACTCCATCCACAACAGAGCACCACTTAGTAAATAAACCCCAAGATCACCTACCTCCACAGTATCACGACCTAAGGGAGGCCTTCAGCAAGGAGAAGGCCACCAAGTTACCACCACACAGGGCCACTGACTGTGCCATCGATTTACTACCTGGTGCTGCGCCTCCCAAAGGACGTATCTTCCCACTGTCACAACCAGAAACCGCAAGCATGCAGAATTACATCCAGGAGGAGTTGGCCAAGTGATTTATCCGCCCATCCACCTCTCCAGCTTCTTCAGGGTTTTTCTTTGTGACGAAAAAGGATGGCAGCCTGCGTCCTTGCATCGACTACCCTGGCCTCAATGACATCACTGTGAAATATCGCTACCCTCTGCCTCTGGTTCCTTCTGCATTAGAACAGCTCAGAAAAGCTAAATACTTCACCAAGTTGGACCTCAGGAGTGCATACAACCTGATCCGTATTAAGGAGGGGGATGAATGGAAAACTGCCTTCTCGACTACGACCAGGCACTACGAGTATCGGGTAATGCCCTTTGGCCTTGCTAATAGTCCTTCCATATTTCAGGCTCTCATTAATGATGTCTTCAGAGATATGTTGAACCAACAAGTCATTATCTACATAGACGACATCTTGATTTATTCTGAGGATTTCAGTTCCCATGTACAACACGTCAGAGCAGTCCTGAAACGCCTCGTCCAGCACCAGTTGTATGCTAAACTCCCTAAATGCGAGTTCCATCAGACACACATTTCCTTCCTTGGATACATCATCAGCGCGGAGGGAGTGACAATGGACGAGCAGAAGGTTAATGCTGTTCTCAACTGGCCTAAGCCCAAGACATAAAGGACCTTCAGCGTTTCCTCGGCTTCGGTAATTTTTATCGACGTTTCATCAGGAACTTTAGTCAAGTAGCAGGTCCTCTCACTACCATCTGGTTACCATCCACAGTCCAATGGACAGGCCGAAAGACTCAATCAAGAGCTTAGCATATTCTTACGTGCCTACTGTCACCAGAATCAGCATGACTGGGGTCGCTACCTGTTGTGGGCTCAATACGCCCAAAACTCCCTTCGTAAACCATCTACGGGCTTGACACCGTTCCAATGTGTTCCCACAGTGGGGGTTTCAAGACCAAGGTCATGTCCACCTGCAAAGGGCCGTCCGAAGGTACACCGAACAAGCCGACCAACACCGACACCAGAATCCCGCATATGAACCTGGGCAATGGGTATGGCTTTCCACAAAGAATCTTCGTCTCCAACAACCCTGCAAGAAACTGAACCAAAGGTACGTGGGTCCTTTTAAAATCAATAAGCAAATTACACCAGTATCTTTTCGTCTGGAATTGCCTGCTCAATATAGAATCTCTCCTACATTTCATGTATCCCTGTTGAAGCCCGCTGATGCTCCGGGAGGAGAGAGGGGCCAGGACGAGGTCGCGACACCCGGGCTACCCCCCCTGATCATCGACGGCGAGGAGGCCTACCAGGTCCCCGAAATCCTGGATTCCCGGCGTCGGGGCGTGTGCTACAATACCTCATAGACTGGGAGGGTTGTGGTCCAGAAGAGTGAACATCGGTTAATGCCCGGGACATTCTGGATTCAACTCTGACTACCACCTTCCATCAAAATCATCCCGAACGACCAGCTCCCAGACCTCGTGGCAGACCCCGACGTCGCCAGCCCGCTCGCTTCAGGAGCTGCTCGCAGGGGGGGGGTTCTGTCACAACACAGACCTCCGTGGCTCTCTCCGACCGTCATCAGCGGGAACCTTCGCCGGAATATTAAGTTCCTACCCGGACCCATTTGACCTGTGGTACCGCTTGACTTCCGCGCCAGGTGTCGCTCGTTTCTAGCGCTATTTAAGTGGCACAGAGATCGCAACTAGTCGCGCAGTTTTGTTCTAGCCAACATCACCGAGCGTTTTGCCCTTTGTGGATTATTGGACTGTTTATTTGGAAACTACCTGGACTGCCTTTCGACTTTGATTCTTGCTTGTTGCCCTGACCCTCGCCTGGACTGTTGTTGTTGATTCTTGGCTGATACCCTGACCTTCTGCCTGATACCGGTACTGTCTTTGCTTTGCCCTCATATATCTGTTTTACGGTGTTTGATCTCTGCCTGTACGACTACGAGTAAATAAACGGCTTGCAAATGGATCCTCTGTCTGATGATTCAGCGTCACAGAAACATCTGAGCCCAAGCCTCTGTTACTAACTCCAAAACATAACTTTAGAACTGGCAACATCGAGGAACATTGAGTAGCTCCATTAAAAGCTTGTAGCAGTCATTCTTCAGCTCAATCTCATATTAAATAATAATATTAAATACTATGATTTTTATATTAAACATTATTTATTGAATAATTATATTATAACAAAATAAACAACAACAGCCATCATAAAAGTTGTTCAATTCAGTCAAACGTACAGAGGCGTAACTCTGATACAGTATACAGCATTAAAGTTACAATCATGATGAGATTTTGCCCTCAGCCGAAGCTATTTGCTCTGGAACAAATTATATAGATTAATGAGACCAAACTTTCGATTTACCCAAAACTAATTATTTCTCATGAGCCAGCTGCAAATTTTAGAAGATCTGGCCAAGGCGAGGTACTCGCTGCACGAATGGTCGCTCAAGCCATGGAGCTAACATCTCTGAAAACGCTAAATAAAAAGCTAATTTTCCAGTAGACATTATGTTTATGAACAAATCATAGTCTAAACAAGTACATTTTCATATAAAAAGCTCTTAAAACTACAATCTGACATAAAACAGTTATATTTTTCAAATTATAGTGAATTTGGGCATCCACCATTACATATTTTGAGAAATACAGCAAGCGGAGTGATTCAAACAGTCCTTGAAGTTCTATTATCACTCTAATATCGCATTCTTATTACCCAATCTGTTTCAAGGATCAAGAATATAATATGTAAGGGATAATGTACAAGCAGCCGGTAGTTATCGCAGAAATAAGCCCCGACGCGAAGCGAAACAGACAATTTATAACTATAACATCTACATATGAATATATAATAACGAATGATGACAACACTATCATACTATCATAGTACCGTCTATGCGTTATTACTTAGGAGCGGTTATTATTTGAAAAGAACAAACCTGCAAATGTCTCAACTGACCAATCAGAATCAAGCATTCCAAAGAGCTGTGTAATAAATATATTTATACTACGGGGCCGTTGAATGCTTGAATCTGATTGGCTGACGAACGTTCTGAGGTGTGCAATTATTTTCAG
>JAUMHG010000038.1:21343207-21355213 GCA_032359395.1 Enteromius anoplus
TTTTTAAAATGATTATGATGATGCAATATTGGACCCACCGGTGGGTCCATGGGAGGCCGCAGAGTTAGAGTGGTTAAGATAAAAATAAAAACAATTTGTAAGTGTTTAATGTACTATAAATAAACACAACTTTGAAATATTTATCATATATTTATATTAGACTCAAATGAAAATAAATCAAAAGTAAATTAGAACAATAGTGTCGTGTATTGATGACAGTCAGCGATAACGCCCGTTGCTGATGCCTTTGATGATAGGTAGACGAATATTATTATTATTGTCATGATAGTAGTGCTATCTAATTAATATAAGAGCTTTTTTGTTCTTTTGATGTTTTGTTCTTGACTCATCATAAACAAAGTGCAGATGTACATGCTATGTAAATATAAGAGATTTTCATCTTACAGTGTTTATAGCTTCATTGATAATAAACAGAGTGCATAAACTCACGCTAGAGTCATAGCTGGTGTTCTTTGGTATAGTAATTGTTCTTTGCCCATTTTCTGTAGGTGCTGTTCGTATAACTTAGGAAATGTAAGCATTATAATTAGTAACTTGTAACAATGTTTCTATTAAAACATTAGGCTACTTACACTGGAGTTGGTTCAATTTTTTAAATTAATAATTAATCAAATTCAGCGATTTCACAGGCTGATGTTATAAAAATATGGCAGTTGAGCATACCGCCCAACACATTTGTTTTTCTGCACTACATACTTTTTTTGTTTGTTTAAACTATTTCAGGTAGACGTCACATAAAAACGAGGCAATCTATGAAAAAACATTTCCCATGTCAGTCAGACTTTCTTTTCGTGTCTTAGTAAGCAGTTCTTGGCTAGAATAACCTGCAAAGTGGACCAGAGTTCATGCTGATGGTCAAAGTCTATCTGAGACTTAAACGCTCAGCCTTCCTCACTGTCTTTATGAAATCATAATGCTGTGACTCATCTCCAAACGCTCGTTTCTCGCAAACCCAGGCTACATCATGCCAACAGACGATTTAACAATCTAATATTAGCCTTGAGAATCAAAAGACTCAGAGAGGGACCTTAAATGCCAAATACAGCAGTGAAGGGGTGGTTTTACTGAGCTATCCACATGTAATTCCCATAGGAACAGAAAAAGTGGACCGGTTGACACCACCACCACCAAAACCCTCTGAGACCAGGCTTACATTACACATCGCCTGTAATCTTAAAGAAAGAACAACAGATCAGAGGTTCAGGAATCACATACCACCTAAAATAACACAGATGCAACCTCTCCATTCAGTGATTTAAAGATGTTCTGCCCAGTTTCTGAGACAGTATGGATTTCATTACATGATCTCATCATTCTGTTCAGGGTTATCAGTCTTGTGGGAAATCACGAGCCGGAATCCCAAAGCATTCTTAAGAAAAAAATTTGTTTCAGACTTAACCATAAATTTATATAGAATTAAGAATACTATAAAGAATACTTTGTATTCCCAAAAGATTAAACTATTGTCTGAAGTTTCTTGTTAATGACACTGCTGAACAAGGTTTTCACACTTTTCTTATTTTCAACACGTTGAGAGTGTTTCTAAATATCCTGTATTGAAAGCTGCCTCTGTGCCAAGTGCTTTGTTATCAGAAGCAATCTTTTTTTCTTTAGCTTTTTTTTTTTTTTTGCATTGGTTCATTTTAATCTGACTAGGGACCATGTACATCATGTGCTGGCTTGAGAAGCAAAATGCACACATTCACAGATACAATGTACAACCATTGCTGTTCACCTGTGTTTCTGAAGGCATTAACACCCCTTAAAATTAATTGTTCAAGAGAGGAAATTAGGGTAATTTGTAGAATTATTTGAATTATTTGAATTTGTTTTGATGCAACTAGAATTAAAATTCCTGATAACATCTAGAAACATAATAAAAGTATTTTGGGTCCAAGTCTTGTTGGACATTTATGTCTTTTTATTTAAATTTTCTGTTTGTTTGTTTTTTATCTTTCATGTTACACATGACATGAATGTCCAAAGTTTGTGTCCATGTTCAGTCATAACTAAAGTCTGAGTACAAGTATCCCGACTCCCAACATAAAGATCTGAAAATTTCATTTTTAAGACTGTACACATAAGAATTACATCATTACATTACATCATTCACCATACTTAATGGAACTGACCACTTCTGAGCTTTTCCATTTTACATGATTCTACAGCAACAATTACTACTCTGGGCTGCAAAAAAAAAGTAATGGGATTACAGGAATTTGGAAATGTTGCAAAGTTTTAAAAAACTGACTTGTGGTTTCTCTAGAAGGGTATGCCACTGAGAAGCACCCTGAAGCTAATGGTTGGTATCTTGAAAGGTTCACTGAAAGCTATTTCTCTGACAGTAAATCAAATGGGATTTTGCCTCCCGTAACTATGTTGTTGCACTATATTATAGTTGTGAACCATCATTTGGATTTCTTTCTCAGTTCAATTTTTTAACAAGCTTTTTATACTAACAGGGTGTATAAATGGCCTTTCTAACTGTTGCCTGCTGTGTGGAATCTGAACACTAGCAGACGGAGAGATAGACAGGCAGTGAGAAATTAATCCAACATCATTTATTATTCATGGAGACTCTTTGTGAAAACCTGATTCTGCTTTCTCTCTCTCTCTCTCTCTCTGTGTGTGTGTGTGTGTGTAAAGGGCATGTACGGCCTAAATGACGGTAGTGATCAGGGATTGGGCTCATTTTATCACAATGCATCCAGTAGTGTACACAGGTGCAGAAAAAAGACAGAAAATGAAACAGACAAATAGAGAAAGAAAAAATAACAAAGCAGATTTTTCACAAGCATTGGTGGGAAAAGGAGCAAGGCATACGATCCAGGAATGAAATTGCTGTGAAAAATGAGAACAACAGACTAAAGGCTGGAATACACTACATGACTTTTAAAATCTGAACAGATTTTTAAAAGACTAGCCGTCATACACAGACTCTGTAAATAAGTGACAAAGGGAGGATCATACACTACCAGACTATAAAAGTTGTTCCGACCACAACAAACTAACGCAGAAACTTGTGCCTTGTTGCTAAAAGACACATGACAAATGAAAATAAATGGGTTCTAAAATCGGCTGAAAATATCAAGCATGTTTGATATCCTCCGACTGGATAAAATCAATGTCCAGGGCTAAGCCTATGACCATAATACATTACCTGATTTTCTGTGGAATTTGTCAGCTTCAATCTACAGACAGGCTCTGATTTTCCTCAACTAGCGTCAACTTGTTCAGACTGTTAAATCAGGGGAAAATCGGGTCAAACATGGCATAGTGTATTCCAGGCTTAAACATCAGTTTAGGAGCTAGAATTCTGTTTCAGTTTCTGTGTGAGCACCGGTATCTTGTTATGGCTCCTTCAATGCGAGTCAGTGGAATTTCCCCCCCCATTTTATCAAGATTATAGCCTTGTGAAAATCCCCAGCCGCATGAAGCCTTATGAAGGAAGGCTAATCGTTTAGAATAGTAATAGCATATCTCGCCACAACTTGATTTGAGGTATCATTCATGTCAGCAGCACAAACAGAGCAGCACAAATTCTGCATCAGAGTTTAATACTTAAGGATAGTGGATTTGAAAAAATCACTAAGGCTAAGAATAAGCCTTATCAGCCAGGAGTAATGATGGAGTAGAGAGAGTGAAAAATGGTAAAAGCGAGAAAGTTGTTACTTTACGGTGTAACACAATTTGTTACCTTTTGGCAAACACAAGTAGGTTAAAACAGGGTTAAGATAAGTAAGATATGGTCTATGTAAAATTGTATTATATTAAATACCATTTTTGCCTTTGTTGGTGTGATTATTAGTGATTGAGACCATTGTGTTTTTGCCAGGTAAAGTTCAATTATAATCTATAATAATTTTTAAAAATGTATTTTGTTGACAAACTGTAACCCCCCTGCACAGTGTTCATTGTTGGTTTTCCCCATGTGCTCAGTGTGACCTAGTTTCTGTCTATTGTTGATTATGTTCAGGTGTGTCTTATTAATTAGTGTCATTGTCTGCCCTATTTAAGTTACGTTCAGTTTAGTTCATGTTGTCCGGTCATTACTGTTATTTAGCGTCTGTGAGTGCGGATTCCCTGCCTGTCTGTGTCTTTAACCTTTGGATGATTAAAAGTATTGGAAATACTGGAACTTGGTATTTGCCTTCTTGCTTCGCCACACGCAGCCGTGACACAAACTTGTACTGAGGACCAAGAAACACTGAATGTATTAACAAAGCATCTGTTTTAGAAGCTAAAAAGCTAAAACTGCTGTGCTGTACTTTAACGGCAGAGATCCTTTGGCCCCTGTCATATTTTCTGACAGGTATTAAAACTCTTTGCTAAATCCAGCATTTGTAATATGTTATGGTGGCACAAGTAAAATGTGGCCACCATAGGCCGAAGGCTTGTTAGTTAATATGCTTTAAACAGACTTTGCAACACAACAGACTTATAAATAAATGATGAGTGTGAATACTTTCTTAAGAAACTCTATAGGCTATATCAATGTAATCAATATATGAGACAATATATCAGAGCACTATTTGATGATCCCCTGAGCATGCGTTCAGCCTGATGCTGTTTTCTTTTCTACAGCATTTGTTCTCTTTATATTTATTTTGTTCTGTTTTATTGTACTTCTTTATTACCAACAAGAGCTGTTCAGATATTAAACTCATCAAAACTAATATATATAATATTTATAAAAACTATAAAATAACAAAAATGTCCAAAATAGTACTTGTATTATCTACTATTTATCTTCTTCTTCAAAGTAACCATTCTGTACTTTTTATTCCAAACATAATCTCAAGCTTACAATTTCTATTCAAGTGTGTCCAAACGTGTCCTTAAAGGGACAGTTAACCCAAAAATGTAAATCTTTTACATTAATATCTGAACCTGTAAGACTTTTTGTAACACAAATTTAGATATATTTGATTAAATTCAGGAGCTTTCTGACTGACAGAATTTTCATTTTTGTGTGAACTTTCCCTATGAATGTCATTGGGCTTTATGAAACCAACTATGCCAAGAGACAACATGTAAATATTCTGAATACAGTAAGACACAAAGAATGGAAAGTGAGAGATAAGGATTATCAGATTTACAAATGCATTATACATGTCTCGTTATTTTGGAGCATTTCAGAGGCACATCAGAGCATTTCTCCATGCCATCATGTTTCCCAAGGTCATCATCTCAGCCACTATCCGTGTCTCGATCTATTCCACAGGAAGTATCGACCCTGCTCAAATCACAGAGATCTGACAAAGAACAAAACTGCAGCCCCAGTCACACAACATCCTGACCAATCCAATCACAAGCATCATCATCTGTTATTGCTACAATGATGGTCTAAGTAGTCAGTTCACACATTCACCGTTTATAGAAAGAAACTTCCGTGAATCAGAATTAGAACCTTGCCAGTATGCACTGAATGCATGCCGCTAGAATGAGAGTCCAAACAACTGATAAAACCATCACAATAATGGCTCATTTTCACTGAGCGGTACGGGTCAGTGCGGTATGGTACGATATGATTTCAGCTTGTGTTTCCACTGCCATCAGTACCCTTACTTGATAGGTGTGGTGTATGCGAAAGTAGCGATCGATCATATAGCGTGACAATAAGCACTGTACTACGGTATTATATGAATTGTATCTTATGTTTAATCACTACAGAGATGTCAAAGGCAGCGGCAAATCTCAGGACTAACAAAACAAAATGACTAACAAAAAAAAAAGTCTCACTGTAGTGGAGTAGATACTAGCCAATTGCATACAGTACACCATATGAGGCTGCAAGTGACGTGATGACATATTGATATGTTTATTTTCAGAAAGACACATTAAAAAAACTCTATGGTCTAATGGACAAAATATTTGAAAATAATAATAACCCAGAATAACCATGCATGGCCAATAGGAAACCTATAATACACCTCTTTATGGAATTAAAATCGTTTTATGGGATGAATTAGGTAGAAATTGCTTTTTAAATTTGCAGGTTACCACTAAGATCTATTAAGTTGAACTGTGACCTCACAGCATGAGAACCTATTGTCAGGTTGGTTTAGACCTGGTTTAGTTGTTAGACATGTTTTATGCTGTAATTAATGAATTACAAATTCAATCAGCCAAAATAATGCTTCAAAATGTTTATGTAACTTTCTCAGTTTTGCTCAGTTTGTGTTTCATAACTGTTTTAATGTTTAAATTTAGCTAAAAATGCATTAGATAGGCTACAACTCATTTACATATAGATGTATTGTGCATATCTCTATTTCTTCAGAAAGATCTCATCCAATATAACATTCCCCGCTATTTGGGCATCATTTTCTTTTTCATTTTCTTTTTCCTTTTTTTAGGGCAATAAGGACGGAAGTGAGCAATTTTTTTTTTACTCTCCCATGCACCTCCACATCGCCTTGTACGGCCATTTATGGTGTACTGTAGAGAGCCATATTGCCTTTCACAAACTGAAGCGGAAGATCCCTGATCGACCTTCCAATGTTTTTGGCATGTGTGCATCTGCAAAGAGACAGGTGGCTTTATGGCATCCTACCATACATGAAGCCTCTCAAACTGTACTGTAGCAGTACGTGTGTAATTGCAAAACCTCGTGATGTACAGTAATGGCATACTGTAAATGCCACGCAAGCAATCACAAACACACCACAATCAATTTTTTCATTCATAATTCTTTTAACCAACCCCGATTTTTATAATTGTGGATGTACACATCGGAGAAATCTGTCACCAACGGTAGGTATCACCTTTCTAGCATCCTATCAAGAAAACCAGCAGAAACGGGCGCGTGCGCACCCTCGGCTTACCTTACAGCCGAACATGAGCGAAAGCGTGCGGTTGCTACATATAAGTTTACACTGGCACATCACCGGTGAAAAGCACTTGAGGTTCCTCAGAGGAGGAGACATCACGTCGACACCCATAGACACAAAACACACCGATCACCGGCCGCCCGCGCTCCGCTCAGCGCGTGGCCAAAGAGGTACAGTGATGAGTCTCGCGACCGTGTGCGAGGAGCGCGCTGTATTCAAACAGCGAGACAAGTCCTAAATTCTTTCATCCTCGATGCTGCTGATGCTGAGTGGGAGGTGAAACGGTGACGGGGAGGAGTTTTTGTGTAATGAACTCTAATGAGTGAACAACGCCGACCAGTGGTCTCTGAATCATTATCAAAGGCGCTTTAACATGTTCATAACTAACGAAACATACAAATAACATATTTCTGCATTCATACTAATTGTTATACAGGCCTATCTCAGCCCAGATAACTGTTTCATCGCATTTTATTCTATTATGTATAAAAACACAAAGTGTTAACACTTATAGGAATACTGAGATACATTACAAAAAAATACAACAATTAAGACATTTCTAAATGGTTACTTTTTTGTAACCTATTCCCAAAACTTATTATTCCAACAGTATTACAAAATCATTATTGTAACCTTATTTGCAACATTTGACCTTTTAATTTAATGCAAAACGTTGTGAAATGCATACCTAAATTCCCTCAACAAAATGTAATAATCTTGAATTCATATATTAATTCTAGACACCTTACAGCCTTCTTCACAAAGCATTTATTATTATCTTCTTATGGTGCAAAAAGGAAATTAACTGCTCGGGTCATGTGACAATTTACACTAACCTTATGAACATGCAATCACATACCTAATTGAGACCTTTTATCATATTAGCAGGAAATGCACTACAACAGAGCTTTATAATTGAAAACCCACTTTATGGTCACTATTGTGACCGCTGGTATTAAAAGGGTTAAAGACTAGTGATTTAAATTAGTAATGACTACGCTATTTTGGTGAAAATGTTCTCTAAATAAGGACATTCCACGGATTTTTCCAGTTTTTTTTCCCTACCTGTTATAAATATAAGAACTTAATTTCTGCATTTTTACAATAAAAAAAATATATATATTTTTATTTTTTTATACTGCTTGACAAATGAGCACGTCCTCAAAAATAGGTTTATGAAAGTCTTGATATGTTTAGCTCACTAAATATATGGGATGTAGACACAGAGAGAGAGAGAGAGAGGGAGAGAAATATTTCAGCAGTCTAAATAAAAACGAAATAAAAAAACACATTATTGAATGCATTCTTCACACATTGCAGCGTATATGTTTTTACCAAACTGCACATTTGACGATTTTACATGAGTAAAAATACCGATTTACAGATCTAAAATGCGCAGCGATGTGTCACATGAGGGGACAGCGCCATCTTCTGGCGGCAGCAAGCTGTGAGCTATCCATGGTACTGACAGGCAAGTCTTCAGCGCGTGCACTGTTGCTGTATCCTTCACCGCTCTTGCTCTCGGTAAGACAGGGTGATGGTATCTGTATTCCTTTTTATATTTTTTTTATTTGACCGAGTTGCTTAATGATTACTAGGTTTATTGTGAGCGGTTTGTCGCTCGCTCGGCGGCGCTAGAGATCCAGGTAAAGGCAGTATTGTGCATTCATCTCAGGAGCGACTGCGGCGCAAGACGTGCTGCTCGTCGATGACGTAAGTCGACAACACACAGCTTCCAAGCCTGCGGTGGCACGAGGACAGGCAACTGGTACAGAATATAAACACGCTAAACATGCGCACGAGCCGTCGCTACTGAACTACATACAAGCAGCAGCTTGTTACTGTTCGCAGATTAAGGAGAGAAGTATTTGGACACTTATGTATTAAGTAATTGTTACACATATATTTACTTACTTTAATAAGAAAACTTAATTGTGCATAATTATATGCAGATAACCCTAAACCACACCCTAATCATAGCCATAACTACATAGTAAGTACATGTAGTAATTAATTTTACTCTGTACCTAAATATATGTGTAATTACACTGTAACAAGGACACCTTAAAATAAAGTGTAAGCTTTTACTGCTATGACATTAATGCATTTTAAAATATTGCTTACATTTCTAATAACTCTATATATTTTGAAGGCAAGACACTGCAAGTGAACAGTAAAATAATAAAACTAATAGATATCACTATACTTTTCTAGTTGAATAATACAAATAATTAGGTAAAGCACATTAAAAGTTTTTAATTCCAAATTGAATTTGTTTTAATATGCAAACAAAGCATGATCAAATTAATTATTTGCACTAATTTGCATGATTTCTAGGTTCAGATTTCTTGTTTACTTTGGTTGAAATATTAAAGGTTTTTTTGGAGGGGAGTTTATTATTTTTTTATGTCATTTTTAAAAATCTAATTATTAACTTTTATCACTCTAAAAAAACATACTGTGAACAGCCAGAAGGAAAAAAAAATCACCATGTATCTAGGAATAAAATGTTATTAATCACTGAATAATATACAAACAAACTCCTCTTCTAATTATATCATAATTAGAAATATGACTGCAACGTTTGGTTTATGGAAATGCTGCTGAAGTGGAGATTACTGACTGTAAAAGTGTACAGACAAAAATAGATACAATGAAATAATAATTGTAAATGTAGTTTGGAAGTTTTATAGTGCTCAAAATCTCAAAATATACCATTGCATGAAAAAAACTTGCCTTTATTGAGTGATAATGATTTAAGCTATTATTAGAAAACATCGGCGGAGTAAAATCTTGGTAGTTGTGGGCAGAGGTTCAGGTTTGTCAGTGAGTGTTGTGTTAATTGTGTGTATGTTTCCAATGGAACACTCAGTTTCCATGGATATTGATATGCTAGGAAACTAAAAGTGCTCCTTTACACTTAATTTGTCAATGTATAAAGCTATCAAAATAAGTAGGCAGCGTAGATTTGATCTTACACAGAGAAAAGTATCACATATGTTACATTTTATTTTATTTATTAATATATAGAAGCAGTATGTAAAGCCCAAATAGCAATTCTGTGCAAAAACCTGTTAAAAAAAAGTTGTTTTGCTCTCTCACACTGCGTGGACTTTCATGTATAAAGTAAAATCAAAAATAAAATGGAAAAAGTGTGGTTTATGTCAGAAAGTGGAGCTATATAGCATCTCCTGTATGTTACACATCTATGGTCTTGCCTCCTTTCCCAGAATGCTTTGCCAAAGGAGCAAGTACTCTGCAGCTGGTGGTTCATATATTTCCCGTCCAACTAAAAGAGTGGAGAAAGAGGGACTCCTGCCCTAGCCTGAAAAGCGTTGCCATGGTAACATCTGCAGGGGCGGGGATTCCCTAGCGGCTAGTGAGTTGGCAGCCTGTATGTATATGTATGTGTGTATTTATATGTCTGTCATTATAAGAAGAGGAGATCTCACATATACACCCACAAATGAAAAACAATGCATTCATTGTTCAAACAGACAGTTATCTACAGAAAAGCTTTCAATTACAGTCTCCAGATTTAAATAAATTCAACTAATGTAAACCAGGAGCAGAATTTCATATGAAATCACACTGCTGAAATATTCATTAAGGGCACATTCTTAGAGAAATGCTTAAAGAAACCTGCCACAAATATGTGATGGATTATATGCAGGCTGTCGCTGCAGGAAATGCACAACACAACATGGAAGACCAACAAAGCAGCAAGATGTTTTATGAATTAAATACATAGACTTTATACATGCCATTAGACTTCAGAAATGCACTCATCAATACATTCATAGCCATTTACTCAAATACACACACTACTATTCAAAAGTCGACGGTCAGTAAGATTTTAATATTTTTATTTATTTATTTATTTATTTTGTGGTCCCTTGTTCTCACCACAGCTGCATATATATGTTCCAAAGAAAATATTGTGTATTAAATATTATTACATTTGAAGATATAACTTTTGAATAAAAGTGTGAAGATTTTTCTAACTTTTAGGTTCTAATATTAAGTCTCATTTCTGAATCACCATACTAAAGTTGACTTAATTATCGACAATATTTCTAAAAATATTTCCTCAGAGACTTGTTATCTATTTACAGTAGATTTTCCAATAACAGCTCTATAAGGTAGAATGAGATTAATTTGGCCTCATGAGAAGTCAGCAGGAAGTGATGTCACAGATCCAAAGTTTTGCTGGTTAATCATGACCCCATTAGCTCTGTTAGACACCACTAACCACTAAATATAATAAACTGAACATAATATTGCTAAATCAATCAACCTTGGGTTACAAAAGAAAAAGTAATTTTTAAGCATCATATCTGGTATAAATAGCTACTTATTTTTACTTATTAAAGGTAGATTTAACACGCATATTTAATAAATGCAGACAGAATGAAATGCATGACAATAAAGTACAGAAACATGCACAGAAAGAGCAACTGTAGAATTATGTACAATGCAGCATCTGAAGCGCTGTCTGGAGGATCTCTAGTCAATACAATAGTCGATACAACACCACTAACCATTGTATTCAATTTTATTCCTTTATGTTTATCAATTTTTGCTGATCAGTGGCATATCACTGCATCTCAATAACAGAGTGAATCTATAACAATGAAGAGCGACAGAGCTGTGTGAAGAGAAGAATGAATTGCTGTGGTTTCCATTTTGGGCCACTAGTGATGAAAGTGAATACTCTTATTACTCCAAAAACACTCCTAAAATATGAAAAAAAAAAATAATAATTCAATTGAGCCTTCTCAGAGACTCTCAGTGAGCACATCTGATTCACAGAGTGTCATAATTAAGTGTACCCTCAAGCAATCCTAGGCAGATAAGAATTTCTTCTTTAGGACAAAAATAATTTTAAAATGTCCTGGTTCTTCCATGCTTTATAATGGCAACGAATGGCTGTTAATATTCAGTAGTCCTATAGAAGTCAGATAAAGTGCATCCATCCATAATCAAAAGTGCTCCACATGGCTCCAGAAGGGTAAAACAAGCACCTTCTGAAGTGGTTGATGCATATGTGTGAGAAAAATATCCATATTTAAAAATAGGGCTGCAACAACTAATCGATAAAATCGATAATTATCGATAATGAAATTTGTTGTCAACGAATGCCGTTATCGAT
>JAUMHG010000038.1:21359903-21371988 GCA_032359395.1 Enteromius anoplus
CCCTGATTTGTGGTTTTATATAGTTATCAGCAAAACATCAAATTAAAGAAGTGTTTAGGTTTTATCCGATTAATCAATTAATCTAAAAAATAATCGCCCAACTAATCGATTATCAAAATAATCGTTAGTTGCAGCCCTATTTAAAACTTTATAAACCATAATCTCTGGCTTTCGATATAGCTGTGATATGTGCGTTCACCAGAAAGCAATTTCAGCGTACAGTATGATGTAGGGTGTTCGTGTAATGTAAGCTCCGGTAAGAAGTAATGAACACGGATGCAAAGAGGAGAGAAAAAAAAAACCACCAGTCATGAATCCATTTGTGTAAGCTAAAGATTACGATTTGTAAAGTTTTTAATTATATATATATTTTCTTACAGAAGTCCATTGATTAATTTCCTTCATTAACCCAGCGGAGCCGTGTGGAGTACTTTTCATGATGCATGGACACAGTTTTTTTGGATTCAGAATCTTAAACTCCATTCACAGCCATTACAAAGTGTGGAACTCTGATAGTTTTTTGTCTGAAAGAAGAAAGTAGAAATATACTTCTAGAATGGCTTGAGGGTAAGTAAATCATGGGGTAATTTTCATTTTTGGGGGGAACTATCCCTTTTACCCAGCATTTTATAACTTTGGTGGAGAATGACTCAGCAGAAAGGATTTTATGTTATGGCGCACACAAATACACCCATAAATGCATTTGCACACAACACAAGTAGTGTATATTTAAAGCCAAGCCAAGACACTTTTACATTTTTTTTGTGTGTTTTTGATTAGACAAATGCAGCCTAAAAACCCTTCAAAAACATTTTACAATTTGACTGAGCCCAATCTTTGTTACAGTACTGAAAACCATTATTATTATTTTACTTTAAAGAGTAAAAAGTATGTAGTTCCACCACAGTAACTAAAAATTCTTACAAAGGAGGAAAGAGAGAATCAAGTACAGTCTCGTAAAAACAGCAGCAGGTAGGTGAACTTGTCCAGTGTCACTTATTCTTAATGTCATGTTGGAATATGGTAATGTGATTGACTATGCATGAGAAAAACTTCTACCTTCTTCAGACAAAGCAACTGTGTTATGCCTTGAATTAATTGCCATCTGAATGCAGATGAGTTTTATCACAGAGAAATCATAACAAGTGTTCTTTTACAGATGTCCGCCTGAGAAACAACTGCTGTCCAACTAAAACTATGTCACGATAATATCTAAAAACCATAAAATAAAAGAATACGTGTGAATCTGACTCAAACCAGTGAGACACACAGGGCCAACTAGTAGCACTCTCTCAGGCATTTCTCTCTTTTTTCAGCTTTCACTTCTCTAATCTGCACAGAAAAATAGCAATTTGTGCACTTTCTTTACATACAACTGAATAGACCAATATGAAAAAGCAAACCTTTTCCAAAACTAAAAGCAGCACAGACACACAAGGATTATACAAGAGCTGTCACTGGGGCGGAACCTTTACAAAAGGTATACTTTTGTACATTTTAGGTACTAATATGTTCCTTTAAGGAACCAATATGGGTCATCTAGGTACCTTTTGTAGCTTTGTGTGTGTGTGTGTGTGTGTGTGTGTGTGTGTGTGTGAGTGTGTGTGTGTGTGTGTGTGCAAGGCCACCATACAAACAGATCCAAACTGTTTATTTGACAAAAAAAGGTTTGAAAATTAGCCTACATTTTTAGGCTGGTCTGTCTGAAAAGTCTATTACAACCCATCATTGACATAAATTTACTGTTGACAGAAGCTTCAGTTACAGCGTGAATGATACGTAGTAAAGCACTTTATTTTGCCTTTTTTGTCACTTTTTGCATCTTACCAAATATTTGTGTGCGCCATTGCAAACCTTAGCAACATGCTAACCATTTCAATCAAGCACTATTTTGTATCAGTGCTCCAAATTAGTCGCTTATGTGACCATCTTGGTCAACCTTCAACGTATAGTTATAAAAAGGGTTATTCTGGACCACCTGCATAAACTAGTCTGAACAAGCATTCGGAATAAGTGACATATTGGCCACAAGCTGGAAGCTGAATGTACAAATTGAGGCCAGGCACCTGACCTTTAACCTTTAGTCCCCTGCCTGTTCCATCCATTGTCTACGCATGTTCTTTCTCTTTCTCTTTCACTCTCTGCTTTTACAGCATTGTGCAGTAATAAGGAGGCCAATGAATATTATATGCCCACATTAGCGATGCTATTTCGTCCGAAAAAAAATGACTGGGGGGTAGAGAGCTTTACAGCTTGATGGATATCACGCCAACATCTCAAACTGGCGCTTTTGCCCCACAGCTGCCATACACACTGAATTCTGTCTATTCAGCAAACTGTGTTGACATAAGAACGTTTTCAAATCAGAATATTTACATTTAAAGACATATGGTATCTTGCTGAACAATTACCGCACATTCATGCAAAAACAGATATAAAACACACACCCTGCTTACTTCCGGTCATACATGAGAGGGGCAAAAAGACAGACGCAGAGTTTTAGGCTGTCTAGAACACGCACGCACGCACACAGAAACGCTCCAAAAAATGTACAAAGACGCATGAACAAACAATCTGATAATGTATGCGATATCAACCCATGCATAAATACATTTTATGGCTGCTCGTCCTGGCTTTCATTTTTCTAGCTTCGTGTTTTCCATTTTCCCGTCTCTTTTTTTCCCAAATGCATTCACACACGTGTATGTAGCCGTGCTCCTTCTGTGTCAACAGGCACACACACACACAGATGCATCACATCATAAATCTAGTCCCAGTTAGTCAGACAGACTCGCGCGCGCACACACTGTAGATTCACGCAGGGAAGATATAAACAACATGCAACAGCAGCTCTGCGCCATAAAGACAGAGAGCAAAGACGTCTGGAAGGAAAAATGTACGTACCACACATGAGCAGAGCAGAGGAAGCTTAGCACGAGCCCTCATCAGCCACAAACAACCGACCAAAATGCCCGCAATGAGGGGAAAAAGATGGATTAAAAGTGAGGGAAAGAGACAGTGGCTGGACAAGTGGGTAAGAGAGAGAGAGAGAGAGCGACAGGGAGAGTTGATGTAGGTCTAGGAACACAAAGGAACCTGGCAGACTGTTCCACCTCTGAGTCACTGAACAGGTTTGTGACAGAGAGAAAAGGAAAGAGGGTGGGAGAAATGAGAGGAGGGATATGAGAGACGATCTCACCTACGCTTTCTGGAAGATTTCCCCATTTTGCATGTGCTTTACACTTTCTTAAAAATATACATTTTTCAATGGATCTGCGTAGCACTTTAGGTTCAGCAAAGAGCCCTGTTGAAGGTTTATAAGGGAGAGATTTAAAAAGTTGGAAATGATTCAAATGTTACATTTTAAGTTCAATATATGCATTGATTTATATATGTATAAAGATCCTGTATAATCAAATGACTGGACATTTTGTGACTTTTAAATGAAACTAAACTATTTTGTGTAAAAAGCATTGTGATTATGATTTATTTGTTTGTTTGTTTGTTATATAAACAAGTCATCACAATAAACATTGTTGTATTTAAAAGTTTTCCTTATTTATAAGAATTCAGTTAAATTTGATACTGAGTAACGATATGTATCGATTTGAATGATAATTCGGTAACACTATAATAAGGTGTCATTTGTTGATATTAGTTGATGTAGCATGAACAAACAATGAACAATGCATTAATTAAACTGTTTATTAAACTTTGTTAATGTTCGTTAATAAAAATAAAATAAAAATCATCCTAGTTTGTACATGTTAGTTGATTTTAGGTGCATTAACCAATGTTAACAAACACAGCTTGTGATTTTAATAATGCATTAGTAAATGCTGAAATTTACATTAAATAAGATTTATTAATGCTGTAGAAGTATTGTTCATTCTTAGTTGATGTTGTTAAGTAATGAACCTTATAGTAAGTGTTACCGATAATTCTGCTTACATATTCTTCCTAATGAGATAAAAAAATTAAGTTGTAAAATGTACTTTAAAAAAACTTAAGTAGCATTTGATTTTATATAAAGGGTAAATGTCCTTTAAAATTATACATATTTTTACTTTGTATGACAGTTTATGTCTTTACAAATTTTAATATTTTTTGTTAATACTGGATCATAATTTAAACGTTTGAACTAAACCATTAATATAATTATAAGAAAACTACATCTGCAAACAACAAATTATAGTATTTAATTTGTCCAATATATATATATATATATATATATATATATATATATATGTATAAAAAAATTCGGATCATATGCTAGTACTCCTATAGGTTGACAGAATTAAAATATTTATAATGTACTTATTTAAGGCAAAACAGAAAACATGAAAAAACATCTTATGTAAAAAAAATATATTTATAATAGCTTTTACACATCCACACCCAAAATCAGCACAATGGCAAATCTTTTTACACATATTTGTTGGTGTCCTGAAAGTCAAACGGATGTGATTTCTGTGCCATTAGCATAATAAAACAATACAACAGCAAAAAAGCACTCAATCAGTCTGTTATTGGTCAGTGTTGCTGTGTCAGAATCAAAGAAAATAAGTAAATGTTTTGACAGTGTCATGGTGTAAATTATCTTTGCGTATAAGGTACTCTAAAATCTAAATACACTTCTGCAGTAAAGCAGCTATACATGCTTCAGATGCTTCTCTTAAAGATGCACTGCTACTAAATCAGGTTTCAATTCCAAAAGAGATGCATGGCCGTTGTAACAAAACAGAAAATTGTTTAGATTCCACATCTGTAACTGAGCTGGTGGATTGAAAATTCAGGAACTAAAGATTTTCAGATGCTTTCCAAATTTCTGATATGTTTTAACCCGACTCCTTTTTTTTTTTGTACAGTATTAATTCTCTCTCTGGTGTGTCACATACATGCTGATCAGTGCTATCATTCTGGAATATGCTGTTTTGACCTGTTTTTATTTTGTGTATGTTGTATAATGTGACTCTTTTTTTTTTTTTTTGCAGCTTGCTCTGTTTAGATGTACTTTTATGGTTATGCTTTGTGAGGGCCCCTTGCTGTTATATATACATAATATGTAACAATCATAGAATACTAGTCAGTGGCTGACCTTTTCATCTGAACAGTTATATAGTCTTTCTGGAAAGAGAAGCAACTATTACATACATCATATGAACATACACTTTTTTTATTTTATTTTTATTAATTGATTTTACTACAAATTTGTAAGACACGTAGACTTAAATGTAAATGTTGTTCCAGTATACAGACATTAAATATAACAATTTCTATTTTTAATTAAACAATCCATTTCGACATTATTTTAACGAATGTACTTTCTGAGCTATGACCTTACTGGTGAAATGATGGAAGGAAAACAGACCTTCTTCTGCATGTGTATGTGTATTTGTGTTGGTCTAATGATGCTGAGTGGCTTGTCAGTGAAAGCGATAACTAATGACTACTTCTTTTAACAAAGTCAAGCACATAAACTGTATTAAACACTCACAGAAGGAACAGTAAACAATTCAAAACCAACCAACAATAAACAAAACACTATGCCAAGCCTATAACCCTGCGGCCTATGATTCTGCCTCCAGCCAAACTGAAGAGAAGAAAACAGACCCCATACAGCACTGCTCAACACTAAACATTACTGAACAAACATCTTTAGAAAAGGGATGGGATTGGATGCAGACAGGAGACAGGACAGGAAATAGGATGACATATGACATGACAGGATAAGATAAGATAAGATAAGATAAGATAAGATAAGATAAGATAAGATAAAAGAATGCAATCATGGACAGAATGCATTACATACCATACTGGACAAGACCGGATGGTTGGGTAGGACAGGAAACAGGACAGGATAGTATGGGACAGGACAGAATACAATAAATAGTATAACAGACAAGAATGTGTTTTGATAGGACAGGACAGGACTGCACTGGACAGGATAGGATAAGATAGGACAGGACAAAATACTAGTCTGGATGCATTTTGATAGGATAGGATAGGATAGGACAGGACATGATGGGATAGGATGGGACAGGACAGGACAGAACAGAATACAATGCATACCATGGGATATGATAGGATAGGACAGGACATGATGGAATAGGACAGGACAGAATAAAATACATACCATAGGAGAGGATAGAATAGGACAGGATAGGACAGGACATGATGGGATAGGACGGGACAGGAAAGGAAAGGACAGGACAGAATAAAATGCACACCATAGAAAAGGATAGGATAGGATAGGACAGGATGGGACAAGACAGAATAAAATGCACACTATGGATAGGACAGGACAGGACAGGATAGGATGGGACGGGACTGGACTGGACAGAATAAAATGCACACGATAGGATAGGATAGGATAGGATAGGATAGGATAGGATAGGACGGCACAGGATAGAATAGGATGGGATGGGATGGGATGGGATGGGATGGGACAGGACAGAACAGAACAGAACAGGATAGGAAACAGGGCAGGGCAGGGCAGAGAGAGTGTAGAATATAAAATGAAATGTATCTATAAAATGAAGGTGGGCAGTACAGCCCAGATCTTGATCTTGGGAGAATTTGGTGAAATATTTTTGAAATCATGTTGACATCTTGAGCAGTTTGTGACGTTGTTGAGATCTCTTCTGAAACAGTGAAATTAATAAGATATTTTTCTAAAGAAAAACATATGAGAATGCATTAGCCTTTAAAAAAGCCTAAAATCTCAGTTGAGGAACAAATCAAATTTCTCTTTCCCACATTTCTTTAGTAAAAATTCATATGAGCTGATGCTATTTCCTGTTACTCATGCCGGGCATTTCGTTTCTTATAAATATGTCATACTTACGAATATCTACATGCGAGAACGCCCCCTTACAGGCATTTTTGGTTATCTCGATTAGGTCATCTCCTGCCTCTCACTGTGTTAAATATGATGAATTCTTCTCTCTCTCCATTGTCTATATAACACTATACATCTCCATCCTTCTCCATGCTTGCTCATACGTACATAATTATTATCATATGAATACACTCATACATTTTTTTTTTTTTTGCCAATTTCTATGTTTCTCATTCATTCTCCCCCCTCTCCCTATTCTCTACATGATACCCTGCCATGTTGTCATGGCAACAATCAGGACCCAAGGGCTCGGTTGCTAGGCAACTCACATCACCCATAAGAGGAACATGAAGATAAAAAGCCAGAAACAAACAAACCACGTAAATCAAAGGTTAATTCTCTCATTATTTGTGAGTGTGTGTGTGCTCTAGCACCAATACTTAAATACTTAAATACTTAAATGTCATTTTTTAATGTTCATTTTCAGAACATCAGTGTTACACACCGTTTCCTCAAACACAATCCTTCATCCGACAATGAAACGAAACAGCAGCAGATATTATGATTGTATACCATCTTAAAGAACTGGGGATGGCACTTCCTTTTGCTATCAAACTCAAACATCTGGTTCTTCCACAAGCTGTTTTGTGTTTTGTGTGTGTGTGGTGGTGGTTGTCATCAGACAATGATGATCTGAATTGCAGGTGGTGCTAGTGATTCTGAAGCAGCTTGCTGATGCTACAGTTCCGTACTGGCCCACTGAGTGGCAGTACGTGACTCAGCAATACAACAGCATCCTCAGAAACTCACCACACAAGTTACTGATCTCTTAATTATGGACTTAGAATGTGTGTGTGTGTGTGTAGTTAATTGCTGAGTGTTACACTATTCAGTTATGTCAGATCCCAAGCTGCATGGGAAGTGCTTGAAAACTATTCTGGTATGGACACCACTGTCTGAAGACTGAAGATAAAGATGGTACAGAACCTAAATATTTGGTAAAACATTAAAGAGATAGTTCACCCTAAAATGAAATTTCTATAAGTAATTACTCAATCTAATGTCAATGTGAACCTGTAAGACCTCATTTATCTTCGGAACATAAATCAAGATTATTTTAATGAAATTCGAGAGCTTTCTGACCTTCCATAGAGAGTAATGCAATGACACTTTCCAGGCCCAGAAACGTAGCAAGAACGTTGTTAAAGTGGTCCATGTGACATCACTGGTTTACAAAGCTACAAGACTACATTATGTGTGCAAAAAATATTAATAATAATAAAAATAATGACTTCATTCAGCTATTCTTCAACTGCCATCATAAAGAGTACCACTGCGCTTATGTGGTTCTCTCTATAATCTCTCAGTGCTCTGCCACTGCATTTCAGTAATGCATATCAGTGCAAAATCATCCAAAATTGATGCTAGTTTGTTTTATTAGTGGTTGCCAAGGTGTTACTATGCAGTTCCTAAGATGTTTGGAGAGTTTTTTGCATGTTTCTATGCAAATGTTAGGACATTCTTTCTGGTTGCTAGGTGATTACTTAATGGACCGTGTCAAAAGAGCCTCAGTGATACATCTCAGGTCCCACCTCCATTTTAAGTGTGTGCTATTTTTCAACCTTTTATCATCAGTGAGTCATCAGTCGCTAGAATTCTCTGTCTCGTCGCTTAGAAACGTAAAACACATCTCTTTTTAACAAGACTCATGGTATTTCTTATCATTTATAACAGAAAATGTACAGAATGAGTTTAATACTTATACAATACAATACACATTTATTCAACTTAAATTGCTGATACTAGCATGTTTGGAGTCATATTAAGCTTAGTAACCTTCTGTAAGTTCAATAGTTTTATTTTCAGTATTTTAACGTAAAAAGGGGCACACTGCTATGGTAGTTGGATTCCTCTGCCAGAAATGGAGAACTCAGACACAGAAAAAAGTATATTACTATCTCAGAGAGAGAAAGGAGGTGCTGAGTGCAAGCACTACCCCCAGCCAGATTTGCCTGAAGCTTACTGTTCATGCCCAATAACACTCAGATTGAAACTGGCTCAACCTAGAGATTGTAAATTCTCATAAAACTATGGTATGCCAACAAGATAGTATTCACTAGTCAATGGGCTAACCTCTGTTCAGAGACAGCCTTCCCCTTCTGCTGTCTACAAAAGCAAACAAAAGGCGCTTTCTAAAATGACAACTTGCAGTGTTATCATTGAGACTGAGAAAAGAACAGAATGATGCAGACAACAGGTAAATGCCAATATCGCTTTTTTTACATGATTGTGGAGTAAATATGTTTACATGGCTTTTTATAAATGCTGGGTAGCCAGTGTTTGAAATTGTTGAAGCTTAATTGGTTCCCCAAACAGAGTTACTAGAACTAAATATGTTCCTGGGTTGTGAACACGCAAAAAAAGCACCAATAGTTCTAGAAACTATGAAAAGGTTCCAAATTTGGTTAATGTTCCTGTCAATGGGCAACCATCTAAAGAATCCAGAAATTTGCAACCCATTCTCAGTGGGAAAGTCCCCAAGCAACATTGGCCCTTGTATCATCAACCTAAGAGTCAGCTGGGCTGATCTCCAGACACAGAGAGTGCCTATTGGTCCCCGACCATCTTGATGGAGGTAAGTGCAGTTAGAGGGCCTTAAGCTCAACTGACTCTAGGGGCTCAAAGGGAGTTGTCTGCAGGGCCTGTAAGACCAAAGAGAGGTTGCAAAAAGGAATAAGCGCAGTCTCTAAAGATTTAACCTCCTTGCGTTTTTGAGAAACCTAATAAGCTGGTCTTGCTTTTAGGGACTTCCCACTCAGTGTCATGATGTGCTCCAGTGGGTATCATATTACGCCCCGCCCCTGAAAAAGAAGGTCCTGCCTCAGAGGAATTCACCAGTGTAGGGCTATGGAGAGGAGCATGAGTTCTGAGAACCAGGTCCAGGTGGGCCAGTAAGCCGCAACCATCTGGATCTGGCATCTTGCACAGTGTATGTGTGATCAGACTCACTGGGTACAATGCATATTTGAGCAAACTCTGAGGCAAGCTATGTGCCAAGGCATCCATACTGAGCAGAGCTCCAGTCAGGGAGTACCACAAAAGGCAATGGGGAGGGCTCCTGCAAAGCAAACAGATCTACCTGTTCATTGCTCCACTGACTCCCTATCAGCTGGACTGCCTCTGTATGGAGTCTTCACTCTCCTTAAAGCATAATCTGTCATCAAAGCATGTTTTCTGGGTGATTGAGGTCACCTGCAATGTGAGTGGCCCACAGTGATTTTAGAAGATGGCAGACAAGTTGCGACATGTGACAAGAGTGCATAACTCTTTGAAGAATTATGCGTGCCACCCTTGCAGTGTTGTTCCTGCGGACCAACACATGTTTGCTCCAATCCACGGCGAAACCTTAGCTGGTCCAGCATAGCCAGCAACTCCAGGCAGTTGGTTGCAAAACACCATGTCCACAGTTTAGAGGCCATGTACCTGCTGCATACAGTGGCCCCACTGCATGTGGTCACTTAACAGCAGCCTCTGCACACTTTGTAAAGACACAAGGTGACAGTACCTTCTACTGATACACCTCAAAAGCATCCATTCTATATATCTATAGCCCCAAACCAATCTCGATGTTCAACACATGTGAGAATGTACAGCTCTCCTCAACCCTGGGTTGTTCATCTCAGGGGTGCTTTGAAGTCCTAATTATGTAAACTTAGCACTACATGGTCTTTAATGTGTGTATATATATATATATATATATATACACACACAGTATATACAGTATATATGTATATATATGATTTATGATTCAGAGAGCACACAAACGTGTGTTTTTAAGTTTCCTTTTCACTATAAAAGGATTCCAGAATTAAGAAGTTGCCATTTTAAAAAATCAGTTAATTTAAGAGATTTTAGTTTAAATGATTACCTGCCACCCTGCTATCTGAGATATCAGACATAACAAAAACACTAAAATCAATATTTATCGGCCACTATTTAAAAGCCCTTCCAAACGTGGAAGCTAGTGTAAAGACCTAAACACTGGAGTGATGTGCTCAGTTTTTTGCTTGTAGTAAGGATCCTAGCCACAACTCAATGCACTGACATAATGAGTCTGTCATCTGCATATCTATCTATCTGTTTACTTTCTCCCCTTATTTTTGTTCAGTGCTATCTGCACTATTCACACAGACTGTTTTGCCATCATTTTATTTACCAATGTTTATTTATTTATTTATTTACTTATTATTAACTCCACCACAATTTCTTCATGATTTTGAAAGTGTGCTGATAATGTTGTTAATAATGTTTGAGAAGAAAACACCCCATGTGAGAAGACAACCAGACTTATCAACCTTAGTGTGTCTCTGTGATACAGTTCTAGTCTTCATTTCTGGAAAGTCCAGATGGGCCAACTGCTGTGACAGTGGCAGCTTGTGTTGTTAAAAAGTGAGCCCTGTCCTATCTCACCTTGCCTAGACAGAACTTACACAGCAGCCTGTTGAGATGAGAACGTGCCCTGCCAAACCATGACCTTTCTCCTACTTCATTTTGCGCATTAACTTCACCCTAAGCCAACCAATTCAGTTAAGTCTGATTCAGTTTACGCTCCGATTCAGTTTACACTCTACATTCAGTCAGCTACCTTTATGCACTTTTTAGTGTAACTTGAGCTGTTTATTTTAGAAGTCTGCGCTCCTTAAAAATATTCAATCATTTTTACTCGAAAACAATCAATGCATTGACAAATAAAAATTGGTTTGACAAAGTAAGAAAACAAAACTCAACATACAAATGACAAGAGAAAAATGTATCTTCATTCTTAGAGTTACAAATAACATGAGAGGTTTATTTGTGTTTGAGTGTTAGAGTTTTTTTCTTCTTCACACCATAAGCATCAGAGAGATTTTACACAATGTAAACTGAATCATTTAATTGAATCACACAATTAATAATATATTAATGTACATGTGATAAAATAGGATACTGGGTGCAAAAGTATATTTGAACAAACATGTACTTTGTTTCTATTCATATAAAAACATGTATGCTCAATAAGCACTTAACTATGAGGTAAATATATATATGAGTAGTGGATGTATCAATGTGTCCCATGATGTGACAGCAAAAATGTAAAAATAATAATGATGATAATAATAACCTCTATCTGTTACAAATACGGGAGCGTGAGGCGTACGAGTTCAAGTGCAACAGTGATATTTATTAGAAAGGCTCAAAGTCAGA
>JAUMHG010000038.1:21382790-21395748 GCA_032359395.1 Enteromius anoplus
ATTGGTAGGTAAAATAAATTGGCTCGAAAATATTAAACCGCATGCGCAGGCTCTAAATTTATTTTATTTTTTTCCTTTGCGGCCGAACGCCGTAACCATACCCCACATCAATAGCAGCAAAATAATTTTGCAATACAATATTAACACAGTAAGCACATTGTACTTATTTTTTGATGCATAGTATATAGAAGTTAAGGCAACCTAATATGAAGTGGGACCAAAAGTTCTTAACATTCCACACACAAATCACAATGACATTGTGGTGTGAACAACAACATTCACACACACACACACACACACACACAGAGTAGTGTAACACTTTAAATCTGTTCAAAGCCTAAAGAAATATTTAAGATTCTGCAGTATAATTAAGATAATCAAATGTAAATATAAAATTGTATGTACAAAATTTAGTATAAACTGTATAAGAACAGGGTCTAGGCTATTTTTTATTGGCACAGTGGTTAACCAATAAAATTAAAAATGGCACTTTACACTCAAAAGCTTGCTGGCCCCTGAGATAAAGTATAAATCAGTCATGATCTTATAAAGAGGACACGTGCATAGCTAGTTCAAAACCAGTCAAAATCACACTGTCCTACCTAAAACCGGACAGATGGTCACAGTGTGTGACAACTACGTAGTAGATTATTATTTTCAACATTTATCATTGCATAATGCCTACTGTCTCACATACTATTTTAAACCAGTAGTAGGAAGCGTACAGAGTATTTTGCGCAGTAAGTAGTAAGCGTGAATCCTGAACATGGTCATACTCAGTCACAAGGAGGTGGTAGCTAAATATACAACGCTATGGCACCTAAAAAATAATTTTGGTTCAGTATGTACCCATAGATAGTTTAGGTGCACACCGGTTTACTAAAGACCTTGCCTGGCTCAAAAGAAAGCTGTCTTGTATATGACAGCAACACTGGACATGGCACAGATCAGCACAGCTGCTGACATTCACCAACTTACATCTCTTACATGTATTATTCATCTAAACACGCTATAATGAGCAAGAAAGGAAAGCAGAGGGAGAACATACAAAGAGGGCAGAGAGAAGCAAAAATATAAACTAAAAAACAGGACACGTTAAAACACAAGCTCTCTTCCAAAATGTAGTGAGCTGCCTAGCAGCATTTACAGGCATGTTCCTAGCACAAAGATATTTTCTGCACACATCCTAAAAGAGCATCGAATGCATCCTTCCAAGACAAAATTATTCCAGAATGCACTGCGATGAGCTCAATGAAAAAAAGTTAAACCAAGATGGCGGACAGTGAGAGAAATGATGCATAGATGTGCAGTCTCTATAGAGCTTCAAATCACTTACCATTTAAGTTATCGCTCACTTCTGTGAGAAATTATATTATTACAGTGTGAAGCAATTTTATTAAAAATAAAGGAAATTGGCTGCTCTGAGCTCTTTCATCTCACATAAAAAAAAACGAATTAAATATTATGCATTTTAAATAAACTTAAATTCATATGGCCAAATTCTATACAATTTCTTAAACCTATGTTTGCAGACTTTGGTATTTTGTCTAAGCTCTGAGATTTGAGAAATCCTTTGCATAAATATATACACACACACACACACACACACACACACTTTATATTAGCAAATGACAACAAAAAGAAATTAGCAAATTACATCAATCCAACGATTCATTCAATTTCCTATGGACAAAATCCATTCCCATCATATATTTTTCTTGTATAACTCAGATATTCACAATATCACATACTACACAAAAGTTGCTATGGCTTTAATGACCAAGAGCAACAGAGTATGATGTACTCTAAGAAATAATTATACAAGAACTGTTACTAGGGTGGAACCTGTTCAAAAGAGGAAAGGAAAGGACGTGACATGTGGCCAGGTATGGTTACCCATACCAGGAAATGTGCTCTGCATTTAACCCATCTAAGGGCACACAGCAGTGAGAAGTGAACAACCACACACACACCCGGGAGCTGGAGCACCAGGGGAGCAGTTGGGGGAACAGTGCTTTGCTCAAGGGTCTCACCTCAGTCTTGGTATGGAAGGTGGAGAGAGCTCTGGTTATTGCCCACCCACAATCCCTGTCGGACTTGGGACTCAAACCCGTGGCCTTGGGGTTACAAGTTCAACTCTCTATCTATTAGGCCACGACTGCCCCGGTAAGGTGTACTAATATGTACACTTTGGTTACAAATATATCCTCTTAACTTACAAATAATGTGACTAATATGTACCACTTAGGGGTAAATATAAGGGGTAAATTTTTGTCCACAGCTTTGTACCTGTTTGTCTAAAAGTATGGATGAAGAGAACAAATTAACTCAGAGACCTTGGAGTAGACGAGTATGTATACAAACTGACACACACACACACACATACACACATGCCACAGTTTATCAATGGCCAGGATCAATGTGAAAGTCTATCTCTCAGAGATACATCACATTACATCATACTTGTGGCTTCAGTGAGCAGTGAATCCAGTCTCTCATCTTTCTCTTCTTCTCCCTGCAGTCATTCCTCACTCTTATCTTCATTCTCTCTCTGTTTTTGTCTCTCAAAAACATACAAACCTGAATTTTAGGGATGCAAGATAGTATTTTGGTGACCACGTTGATATGGAATGTTTATTTTTTTGTTTATTTTTGACAATCCAAACATCTCTTTCTTTTCTTACTATAACTTCATCCCTGTGTGTTGTAAAGCCACCAAATATTGAATACTTGTTACTTATATCACTCAATTATGGGATGAGATACCTTTACCACAAATGTCTTATTTTTAAAAAGCTCACCCCAGTTTGTCAAGTTGTGCATATTTTATGCAAAAATATGAAATTTGTTGAAGATCTTGAATCGTATATGCCCAAAAAGATTACATGAATTGTGATATATTGTAATGTAATAAAAAAAAACTGTCATCACTTGTGTTTCACAATTGCATATCAAATATGATACAATTGCCTGTATAGGTTGAAACAATTATCCATACTTTATTTTCAATGCTTCAATACCTACTTTTCATTAGTAGCATAGCATTTAAACTTACACTGGCGTTTACCTACCATACACAAGTTACCAAAAACAAGTTACCATATCAACTAGACTTTAATATCAGTGCATCATAGTTATATTTAAAGTTCGGATCCATCCCTCCATCTATGCTGAAGTGTTGATATGAGTGTGTGAGACGTGTGAAATGCTGGGTAGTCTGGATCTAACGGCTGATGGGTTTTAAGAGCCTAATCATGGAGGGCGAACATCAGAACACTTGGCCCGCCGGTGAAGTCCTTTCCATTTTAAATAGGCCATCTGCCTCCTGTATGTTAGCCAAACCTGCCCTGTCACAGCCGGTCTTTAGACTAACACACACTATCACAAACACATATGCAGACACACAGGTACACACGCACACACACTTATTTTTATCGACGTAATCACACACTGTGCCAATCTCCAGCTTTTTCTCACTCTCTCAGACGTGTGAACGTTTAAAAAAAAAAAGCCTTGTTAATATCCATGGCGACGCTCTTCAGTCCGTCTCAAATCACTTTAAAAGTTCTGTTAGCACAGTACATCACAGAACTGTTCACTGCATGCGTCCTCCTCCTCATAGCTGACAGCAAATGGGTACGTCCGAGACAGAAGGTGACTGCGTCACATCTAAATATGTATAAAATATTTTATTTTTATTAGTTTACCCCAAAACCTAATGCATACTAGATATAGTTGTTGCACACAGCCAGCTGTCACACTTTTACTTTAGTAAAAAAAATGTATGGTGGGTTTATTAGTAATGATTTACAAAAATCCAATTTCTTAAAGCAATAATTTACCCCAAAATGGCAATTTGCTGACAATTTAGTCACCCTTAGGCCATCCAATGAGAGTCCAAACAGCCGATAAATACATCAAAGTAATCCACAAGTAATCCACACCACTCCAGTCCATCTTGTGAGGCAAAAAACTATGTGTAAGTAACAACTCTATCATTAAGATATTTTAACTTTAAACAAATGCTTCCAGCCAAAATACGTGGTTAGATGTCTTTGCACTAGAGAACGTCTAGGTTACGAACGTAACCCACGTTCCCTGAAGGAGGGAACAGAGACCTCAGAGTCGTGGCAGGTGAAAGTGTAACGTCTCCGTTCCCTCCTTCACGGAACGTGGGTTACGTTCAGAACCTAGACGTTACCCTTTCAGTTGAATCACTTCGACGTTACATATGGGAACACCCATGGAACAGGCCACGACTCTAAGGCCGCGTTACGCAGAGACCCCCCGCCGACAGGCGAGATACTTTTTAAGTTTGTCAGTGGAGGATCTGCACGTAACCTTCTTAACCCTCTGTGGCCCAATGAAGGGGGGCAGACAGAGTTACTTTTAGTGGTGCTGAAGCAGGTGGTTGAGGGTGGAGCACATGAGTTAACACACAGTTCTAGCATGTGGAATGAGAAAATAAGAAAGCATGAGCTGATGCTTCCCGAGGGACGCGCTCTCCACTGCGTCGTGATATGTGGCTACGGCAGTGACATACACTTTAAGATTTGAAGGGGCGAGCCTGCGCTCCAACTTCTCTTGCAGAGAGGAAAGCACCACTGCGATTGTGCATCTATGTGGGTCCTCTCCACGGGAGTAACACCATTCGGTGAACAGACCCCATCTCTGAGCGTAAGCCTGCCTCGTTGAGGGAGCTCGCACTTGAGAGATGGTATCTATGACAGTGCTGGAGAGGCTGGAGAAGTCTGCCGCGTCCCGTCCAGGAGCCAGACATGCAGGTTCTAGAGATCGGGATGCGGGTGCCATATGGTGCCCATCCCCTGAGAAAGAAGGTCCTTCCTCCAGGGGATTTTCCAGGGAGGAGCTGCCGCGAGGAACGCAAGGTCTGCAAACCAAGTCCGGGAGGGCCAGTAAGGCGCTAATAAGAAGGGAATAAAACAGCGGGCAATGGGTCGAATCGGGGGAGACGAAGAGATCGAACTTGTCCTCTCAGAAGTGACTCCAAATCAGCTGTACTACCTGGGGGTGGAGCCACCATTCTCCAGGGTGGGTGGACTGCCGTGAGAGCTGATCCGCTGCACGGTTGAGTAGCCCTGGAACATGAATAGAAAGCAGCGATTTCAGCTGCTTGTGACTCCACAGGAGCAGATGGCGGACGAGCTTAGACATACAGCGGGAGAGTAGACCACCTTTATTGTGGATGTACGCAACAGCCGCAGTGTTGTCCATTAGGACTAACATGTGCTTGTGGCGCAGCATCGGAAGAAAGTGACGCAGCGCGAGAAACACTGCCATCAGATTGAGGCAATTGATATGCCAAAGCAGTCGGACGCCTGTGCAGGGACCCGAGGCTGCTTGCCCGTTGCTTACAGCACCCCACCCCGTGGAGGAGGCATCTGTGTTGACCACGACATGCCCCGAAACCTGTCCTAGGGGTACTCCCACCTGTAGGAAAGCAGGGTTGGACCACGGGCTGAATAAGCGGTGACACTCCGGGGAAACGCCAATCTGAAGTGTGCCACGGTGCCATGCCCATCTCTGGACCTGATTGTGTAACCATAGCTGCAGCGGTCTCATTTGTAACAAGCCCAGCGTTGTGACCGTGGCTGCAGCTGCCATATGCCCCAGGAGCCTCTGAAAAGTTTTGAAAAGAACTGCTGTTTTGTGCCTGAACGTATCTAGGCAGTTCAGCATGGCCCGCG
This sequence comes from Enteromius anoplus, assembly GCA_032359395.1. NCBI lineage: Eukaryota > Metazoa > Chordata > Actinopteri > Cypriniformes > Cyprinidae > Enteromius > Enteromius anoplus. Next base: position 21,388,499 of record JAUMHG010000038.1, read on the forward strand.
CGCGCTAGCTGGTGAGGCGGGCGGTCAGTTCGATCGAGTCCAGCTCCATACCGGGATAAGAGATACTCTGCACTGGGGAGAGTTTGCTCTTCTCTCGGTTGACCTGAATGGCTGAGGTGCCGTAGCACTATGTCCCTGTGCATGCACAACAAATCCTTCGAGTGAGCTATTATCAGCCAGTCGTCAAGATAGTTGAGGATGCGAATGCCCATCTGCCACAGCCGGGAGAGGGCACCCTCCGCGAGCTTCGTAAAGACCCGGGGAGACAGGGACAGGCCAAAGGGTAAGAATCTGTACTGATATGCTTGACCCTCGACCGCAAACCAAAGAAGGGGTCTGTGTCGAGGCAGAATCGAGACATGAAAGTACACGTCCTTCAGGTCGATGGCTGCTAACCAATCCCGACTCCGAATGCATGTTAGTATGCCCTTGTAAAACTTGCATTCTGACAGCACCCATTCACTGTGTAGCATTCATTGGTGAGCTAGTGATGGAATGGTACATTTCTCCAAATCCTAAATCTAAATTTGGGTGAACTATTTCTTTAATATTAATGCCTTAGGCACTAATATTGTATACTTTATTACAACAATTTATTTCATTGCGTTCATAGCGTAGATATACATAATTATGTGTTTTGAGTTTTAAAACTGAACCAAATGAATTTGTAATGACTACAGTGCTTATTTCTAAGACTGAGTAAATTTTAATTTTTGGGTGAACTTTCTTTAATCCTTCCTAAATGCATTCTCAATTTTCTTTTCAGTGTAAATACATCACTGTAACCTTAACTTTTAATTTTATTAAAGAACACACAGGGCTAGTCTAACTTTTTGTGCAGTATTATGCTACACATTCTGTCATTTCCACTTAACATCTATTGGAATATTTCTTTAAGAACCTGTTTTTTATTTATCATATCACTCATCGATCCAACAGCTAATTAACATGTTATCTTGTGGACAAGCTTATTTAAAAATAAAGAGACACCGCACAGCTCGGTTTAATGTTTGATGAATGCTTACACTGGCTTTCTCATTTTTAGTAGATGCATCACTCAAAGAGGCAGTGAGGCTAGATTTGTGAGAGTGAATCTTTCATTCAGTTTTAGGCAATTAACCGAGTTTCTTTAGTCTTGTGTGAGGAAAAGCCTGAAGTCAGGCTCAAAATCTTCCGCCTGTAGCTCTTAAATCTTGTTAATGCTTGCACATGTTCAAACTTAGCTCTTCATAATACAAACAAACCAATAACGTTTGTTTGCCATTTTTTCCTCCTCCTTCATTTGTTTCAGATGTTTCCTCACAAATCTTTAGAACAAAAAATAAAATAAAAAAAACAAATGTGGACATGCAGTATGTGGAGTAGCACAGAGCATTTGGACTTGGAGGAGATTCTTGGGAAATGCTTAACATAAACTTTCTTTCATGTCAGCTAATCCTCACAGACCTATAAATAATCTTGTTCAGCAAGTTAGTTAAAGTCAATATGATAATTGGTAAGATAAATGAATCATTATAGCCTCAAGTTGTTATTAAGGTGAATTGCTAAAAGCATCCTCGTTTAAAGTGTACTGAATGTGCACTTGTGGAATACTTCAAATCTTATTTTTAATAAAACTGTACTTGAAGATAATGTAATATTAAAGAAAGGATACTTTAGTGTGTTTAAAAATAGACAATTTCAACATATATTGGATACATTGTTTTAAACTGTACTTTTACTTGTACTTGCACTTTTCAATAATGTTGTCACGGTGCGTGCTGGAAGATGAAGGAAGATGCTGGAGATCGCACAGTTTCACAAAATAATACTTCTTTAATAAATCAAACACTATTATGACATTTCATTGACGGACAAAAGCAAACTCAAAGGACAGGGGTTATAAACACTAAGAACTGATGAGGAAAATGAGGAAAATGAGGGCAGCTGGTGAAACACAGGTGGCAGGGAATTAACCAATAATGACATAAAGACAGGAACAACCAAATATGGGCAAACAGGAAATAACATAGGAAAATGAAACTAAACCAGGAAACATGAAAACGAAACCAAACTTAAACAGTGACAGAATGTAAAATAAGGAAACAGAGCGTTACAAATGTCAAATTAAAGACTTTAATGTACATTTTAAACTATCATTTTTAATAGGCTTGTGTTGCACTTAAATGTACACATATTTAATGAGTTTATTAAAGGTTAAGGTGAGTGATTCTATTTTTATTACCCTGTTTAGTATTACATTTAAAGTTAATATTTTTTACTGAAGTTTCAACAAGTTTCAACAGAAATTAAATTATATTTTAATTTACCATGCTTGTCATTTTAAACATATAGAAATCATTTTGAAATTACAAGTCAAAGTCTTGTTAAGTCCAGCTAATTAAATTTAATATAAATTTAAACTATATTAAATATCATATTAAATATAGCTAACCCTAACCCTAAGTGTCTGAAAACATTTTATTCTGCAATATTCTTCAAGTATATTCTTTTAAAGTATACTATTTCAATAATGGGTTTTTGAACTTGATTCAACAAGGGTCATTAAGTGTTCAACAGGACCGCATGCTTAAGCTTTGGTCAAAATATCTCACTCACAGTCATTAGCATGACTGATAGTATGCCTTGTGATGGCTGGAAGAGAAACAGGATTTGGATGTTTGTACCAAACAAAGTGTGGATGAATAAGACTGAGACGGCCTTCACCAGCAGAAGCAGCAGTTGTTTAACAATCTCTGTCGATACTGACAACAAAAGCTGTTAATAAATCACACTTAAGTCTTAAACTCTCCCAAAATCTCTCAAAAAAACACTTTTCACTGGTTTCTCCTCTTACTCTTCTAAATAGGCTGTGTGTCATCAAGAGGGGCAGAAATTTAAAGAGATGAAATTGTTGAACTAATATTTAGCAGCGCTGAGTAAAGTGTTCTGCTGTAAATGCTTGTTTATTCAACCATTTTTTTCTCCAAGGTAGGAAAATTACTGTTCTGCTCAAGGTATGATTTTAACAAACCTACAGTTGTATTTGTAAGTATAAATTATGAAAAGGTGTTGAAGGTCAGGCATTCAAGTATGCATTTCATCAGCATCTTATTCTGTTCAAAAGAATATGGCCTGATTTATTGAGGAATTTGAGGTAACATTATTACCTCTGAAATGACTATGTGCTGATCCCACACTGATTGTTCAAAGGGAAAGTTCACCAAGACGCAAATTCTGTCATTGCTGAATACTGACTCACTCTTGTGTCCTTCCCAGTCTGTTTGCTGTTGTTATTACGGCCATGAGATGAAGACTCCAGTCATATTGGTAGCCTATGAAACACTGCTGCCGTGTGTAGCTTCTTAAGGTTCATATTTTGAGATCATATACTCGCTTTACCCCAGTAACCCCCTGTAACTGGACACTGTGGAGTAAATGTCATGGCTGTAATGACTGAATGGCATAATTTTCTTCAATGAAACAATGTTTGCTACTGCTACGTCCACAAAGTCCAATAAAATTAGGTCAAATCAGCCAGAACAATGATCTTAAGGGGTTACTCCACTCCAAAATGAAAATTTTGTCATTAATCACTTACCCCCATGTCGTTCCAAACTCGACATAATTTAAGATATTTTAGATGAAAAATATATGTTTTGGGGTGGAGTAACCCTTTAATCACTTTTCACTGAAAATGTTCTCCACCATTGCTTTCATCCTTATACTGAAATCCAAACTTACATGCCAAGACATGTCGTAGTGGCAGATTTTACATCAATGGCAAAAAATGTAATTGCACATCCAAACACAATGTGCCTTGACTGAATAAGTGTGAATGAGATTTGAGAGCTGCTGCTGAGAAAAGATTCCAGGCAATTCACTGTATTTGGGTCTGACCTCACACTAGCTAACATATGACTTGAGGGGCATTGTTTCACTGTTTGCTTCAGTTGCATGGCAAGTGGTAGCCTGACAGTCTGTCTGAAGTTTAAAATCATTGGTGTACCTGTAAGCCAATTACATAATGTATAGTTATAACGTATGTGCCAGCTCTAACGTCTGCTGTAAACAAAGGTATGCAGCAAAAACTAAACCATCGAGCAAAATATTGCAACTTAATTGCAAGATTACAGCATGACATGGAAAAATTCAAGGACTGGACACTGGAGAAATAGCATCCTGTGTTTCCATGTACGCTGTCATTTTAGATTTCCCTAACCTAAACTACAATCTTAAATTCGGCGCTTAGTGTCTACGGCACGGCTCTAAGCCTGCCATCTGTTCGTTGATTGGTCCGGCCGTTTTGGAGCCGGAGAGAAACTGAGAGATGGTCTGCTATATCAGACTGAGAACAGAAGCGATCTGAAATTGAGCAGAAGAATGAAGTCTGGGCATTAATGTGTAAATGATGGCAGAAGCTTTATTTTTGAGTAAGCCAAGGTTATTGGGAATCTTCTTTTGATAAGTAAAAATACTTGGTGACAAAATCCTTTTTATTTAAACTTATAAATCCTACTGTATCATATTTGATATTCACATTTCTAAGGTCTAAAAATTTCAGCATAACCAAATCTTTGCTGAAAAAACTGTCACACACAATCTACTACTACTCTCGTCTGATTGATAGTTTATCATTTTTAACAAGAAAAAAATTGCAAAAACATCCAGGCTCATGGTTCATGTGTCTTTTTGTTGTGAAATAACCATTTTTAATTCTTTAACTTTTAATTTACAAATATAACTTTTATAATGTTTGTATTATTTTAAGATTAATATTTACTAGCTGGTAGCTGCTGAGCTGGTAGCCCAAAAATCATGTTAATATATATATATATATTTCTATATATATATATATATATTTTTTTTTTTACATGATTTTTGTATATATATATATATATATATATTGTGGTTAATCGGCCGGTGTTGATGGGGTGCAGCTGGTTTGCGTTGGTTTCCAGGGTGATGCTGATGAGTCCTCGGGCGGCTTGTCACAATATTTCTTCATCTCTCAATCATTACTGTACGCACTGCATTGTATGTTTATCCCAAATTATAAAATAAAAATATAAAGCTTTTCCTTCCAAAGACATATTATTTTGTGACAACTGATTGAACTCTCATTGATTTACTCTCACCAAAAGCTACAAGAATTTCATATTACTTTTTAGCATATAAATAGGACCATCTATGCCAAATTGCATATTTTACTCAGTTTGGGCCTCTGAATAAAACTGAGCGATGAGTATGAGCTCCATTTTGTCCCATATCACACTATATGAGTCATAAATGCCTTATGTATCACATATAATGTTCAACAAAAGTACACAGTTTTTTTTTTGTATATGTTGTCAAAAGACTCAAATAAACTTCTTGTGCTCAATGCAAGTGATCCCAAATGTATGAAGCTGGTAACTCAACAGATTTAGTCCTGCAGCCTGACCCCAACCTGAACTTGAGCTACAAGAAGAACCACCTCACTGTGTGATCAAGACATTTCTGCCCATTTCTGGACATGTCAGTCAAGTCCCAGTAATGCTTTTCTAAACAGCTGGTTGAACACTGGTCAGTTTTTCACTAAAAGCGTAGGCTAAATGATAAACCTGCTGCATTGACAAACATATAAAATGCTTGCCTCAAAGACTTTAATTTCCTATAGGTGTTAAATCACATCGCTAACAACACCAAGATCATTAGTCTGATTCTCGAGAAATGCATATACTGGTAAACCATGTCAGGAATCCACTATAGGTTGCTTTTAAAACATCTGCCAAAGGAATACAAGTAAATATAATATTGTGTTGCAACAAAAAGTTCCATTTAAATGCAGATAGAGACATTATTGGTCGATACAAGGTAGATTCATCTACTGTCACAGTCTGTGGAGCCAGATTTGGCTCAATCACAGTCACCACAGGGACAGATCCGGTTTCAGTCCAACTGAAGAGGCTTTCAAAGGGTAAACCTCCACTTCTTTCGACACACACTCATACACACACACACATTAATGGCCCATCTTTAGATAAACACTAACAAACTAAAGCTTGGGTAGAGATTGCACCGACACATCCAGTTTAGCAGCTCTCACATACACACCTCTACAAATACACAGAAAGCTTCTCTATCATTCTCTTCACTCATCTCTCCTACCCACTTCATATTGTCTGCTTCTGTCAACTGACGAGCAGGCGCCTGCTTCTGTTGCCAAGGGAACAGGCTTAAATCAAATGAAGCCAACAGGAACTGAGTGACATTCACATGCATCTGTGGCCACAGATGAGCTAACACACACACATTTATACACAAACAAAAAAACTGATTCTAACACAACAAAATAGGACACATGCTGAGGAAACATAACACACACACAGATGTACGTTGGCATGATACATAATTCAGACACAATACAACTCAATGAATCAGGAACATAATGTACAACAAACTTTATGGATCAAAAAGGGGGTTACAAAAACTCAGGAAATTGCTGAGTAAATGATGACATGATTCACAAACTAAAAAGTACATAAGCAATTCCACACCTTCATGCACATACATCATCATAATCACAAAAAAACGCTTTTTATGGACATTTGCTATAATATCATAATTCTGTGATATTCTTTGGAGTGAGTGAGCACTATGTTGTGAAAAAGAAGTACAATAGCATACTATAAAAAGAGTATTTATTTAAGATCAAACTGAATAATTCTTTCGAAAATGTAAATGCATACTATTTACAATTACATGATAGTTTAAATTCATATTCAATCCAATCATGTGAACTTAGGAGTGCTTTTGAAATATGGTTAAACTGTTTTTAAACTTTAAATGTAATATTAATTACACAGCTGGTTGGTAGTAACGTTCTGTAGATTTAAATGTATGTTATTTCCTGGCAACAGTTTGTTCAAAGATAAATGAACATTAAACAAATTGCAAATGCAAAGCATTTCTGGGAACCAATATCAGAAAAAAACTGAAAAAGGTTGATGAGGATTTCTGGTTTCCCAGAATGCTTTGTATGAGGCTGTTTTAATAGTTTTATTCTGTACAGATAAAATAATTGTTTATGTTTAATGTTTAATGTTCATTTAAATTTGAACTAACTGTTGCCAATAAATTTGATAAATATAAATCTACAGTAAGTTACTGGCAACCAGCTGCATAACTACAGCAAATCACTAAAATAAAGTGTCATCACCTGTCCAATACAGTCCCAACAGTGAAGCATGGTGGTGGCAGCATCATGCTGTGGGGGTGTTTTTCAGCTG
>JAUMHG010000038.1:21415799-21432446 GCA_032359395.1 Enteromius anoplus
CCAATACACCAGTTTTAGTACTATGGGAGACTTAAATTTTTTTCTCGTGGGAACAGAATAGTATGGCACGGCAGATGTGTAAAAACGAACACAGTCACACTAACACCACCAGACTAAAGTCCTTAAACATCTCAGAGACGCTTAGAATTTCCTTAGCCTCAATGCTCAACGATTTTCGTGCATTGCTTTCACACCTGAAGCGGGTCGACACTCAAATCGATGCAGAGCAAAAACGAATAAACACCAAATAAACATAGCTGGCTGGTCTGAATTTAAATTGCGTAATATAGGCCTACAGGTAGCCTAATTTTAATGCATATGCTACTGAAAGCCAACTATGTTCATAATTGTTGCAGCTTACTGGCCAATATTGTTCCGAGTTGTATTTCCACGGTGAGTGTTCCTTAACCAAAGACAAAAAAAAAATTTTTAATAACGTCTACAAAATAAATATTTACCAATATTTTGCAATAAGAAAATCAATTGATGCTACAAAACGCCAGTTGATAAGGAACAACAACGTCAAAAAAAAAAAATAAATGCTCTCCATAAATTGAAAATTGAGCATTTTGCAGAAATTATTGGTCATATGGTGCTTCACTTTTCGACCCCTGCATGGGCCTCATGACCAACCCTAAGAAATTTTTGCCGTGGGAAAGTTTAATGTTTGGTCAAGTAGAGTGGTGGCATACACACTCCTGCTCATAATTACATTAGTATATGATTCTTTTGACACGTCTGTTTAACAGGGAATTTGGCGTGAAGTCTCCTATGGACAAACGGTCGCGAGCTTTTCATTGTAATCAGAGCATGCCCAAGCACGGGGAGGGACAAGACATCGCTTGCGATGGGGGAGCTCAATTAGGCCTACAAATAAAAAACCCTAATACAAGCTTATAAATTGGCTTTAGTTCCTACCCGATGTCATGAACGTGAGTATAAAAAGCACGACAAATGAAAAACGAACGCTGGTGGTACTAATGCACAAAAATGAATTTTGGCATATGGGTAGGATTAAGGTTGTGAGGTGTCATATGTATCATATGCACGCGAAAACTGCATATTATATCCACGCCAAAGTCCATTCTTGCAATACCCCGCATTTTCGTTTTTATATGGCATAATATTTGATCATTTTTATGAGACCGGATCAGTGCGATTTAGAGTGACAAAAGCTCAGTATTGTTCAAACGAAATGTCGGTTTTAAGATTAATTTTAAATAAGCTAACATGCAAAGGTCCCAGACGAATAAATCTTATAGGCGCATGTCACTTGTGTAACTTTTTAAAGGCGCCTATTTTTTTACGAAGGTCGGGCTATTAAGTTGTTTTGTAAGGAATATGCAAAGTTTCAGTAGTTTAGAATCATTTCACCTTTTTCAATGCAAGGTCATTAAGAAACCATGTTGGTTTCTTTCTGATAGCCTACGTCCGCACAGACTGATGGCCGTAGACCAGCCAAATGTAGCTACAACTTAGCGCACGCTCCCCGCTGGACCATTACAGAATAACAGAGCAAACGGGCACGTGGAAACTTTCAGCACCTGAGCGCCTGTTGCAAAGAGGTGTGAATTAGCCACGCTTTCAGGCATGGTGTGAGCACGTGTCGTCTGAATGGACAAGCTGTTTTTTAGAGGGCAAGTAAACGCGATCGAAAAGTCTAGAACGATAGTCCACAAAACCGACCAGGTTGATGGAAGAGAAGCATTCAATTAGAATTCTTAAATGGAATTTAAGTGCTTCAGAGAATGGTCAGCTCAACAAGTTGAACTTGTTGTTAAATTCGTTAATACAGGGATTCATACTGGTGCTCAAAAACGGGATATTTCAGTTAGGCCTATAAAAGACAAAAAATATATATAGTTATTAGCCTTCTTCTATGTCGATAATGAGGTAGATTGTAGGCCCATCTCTCCTTTGAAATCTCACTAACATCTTCCTACATAGCATATGTCAGTGGTTTCCCACTAGGGGGCCTCAGTAAACTTCCAATTGTCTTGCATGATGCTAAAGATCTGCCTTAGCTTTGCCTTAGTCATTTTGTTGCGTACAAATCAATAATACCATAATGTCCACAATATAGTAGGTAAAATGTAGGTAACCTATTTAATAAAAACAAATTCAAGTGAATAAAAGTCTTTGAATATATGCTAGAGCAAGTGAAATGTTTGTCACTATTCATAAAAATTGTTGTAAACACCAGATTAGTGTTCTACAGAGCCTTTAATTAATATTAGTTTATATATATATTAATTGATAATATGTTGCTTTTACCTCATATAAACCACATTGTGTCTGTTATGTACTTTTATTAAAATCAGCATGACAAGGCTTTAACAAATATAACTGAATATAGATGTGAACAAATAAGACACAAAACAGATGTAATGTAGAGCAAGTTCCAGTAAAAAGTCAACTTTTGAATAAACAAAAATAACTTTTTTTTCATTTGCAGATTAGACATATTGGCCTAAATAGGCCTAAAAACGATTTAGGAGCTTTAATCTGTTTGAAAGGCTATGCCTATTGGTAGGTTTATTTATGAGATGCATACATTTCATTCTCCGAAATCAAACATAAATTTAAAGAAATTGTTTACTATAATAATGAAGTACTGTAGAGTTATTTTTTTTATTGCTTTAATTTGAGGCACGGTTTACTGAGTGGGATTCCCGTGGGAAACTGTAACCAGTTCGTTTAGAAGTGAAAGAGCACACGTCCTTCTCTGCGTGAAGCTATTCTTGTTCTGGTTCTTTTGACACATCTTGTTAACACCAAACGTGTGTCAGTGAAACTGCGTTATGAAACACTTGTTTACTTCGGAGGTGTCAGATAGTTGTTATTTAAAGCGATATCGAATTATATTCTAGATCAAAAATATAATAAAAAGAGTGGTCGCTTGAAAGATTGTGAATTTGCCATGGATGCTGAATAGGCCAAAGAAGCGCGAGTCACCCTGAGTGGAATGTCAAACTTGTCAAACGTTTGATTTCATTTATTAAATTGAATTGGATGTATTTTGATTAAATTTGATTTTTACTTTTTCACATTTTCCAACGTAAAGGCTAACATTAAAAACACAATATCGCCTCACGCAACTGACATAGGCCTACATTAAAGAAAGAAAGAAAGACAATATATTTCTTTATTTGCATATACAATTCCATGAAGAACCTTTTAGCTGCATCCATATAAAACGTCTTTATATTTCACTGTTCTTGAGATGGATTAAAATGCCTACTGAAATTTTGAGGAACCCAAGTGGTTCCAAAATCAATATGAAACCCCCATTTGGAACGTTTATTTTTAAGAGACCTGCTTTAAATTTTTGTGTGCTTTCATTTGTAAATATTTTAAACTTGACAGAAGCCAAGAGGCAGGCTATTTGGCAGAGTGTTATGATGGGAACCAGCTATTAAGCACGCTCTCCCAGTAACACGGATCGCAGACACCTCACCTCAGCTCGTTTTATTACCTGTCAGAATTTGTACATTTTCTCTGGGCACAGAGAAGGTTCCCGGTTCCCACGCTTCACTCCACGAGAACTCAGTGCAGTCTGCGTTCACATATAGTCGTCATTTTCACCACTTTGGGGGTGTTTGCGATCAGCCATTTATAAATTGCCGTGCAGGTGGTGCATTTAATGTGATAGCCTATTGCGCAACCTGGAGCCCTGCAGACGTTTTACGTGGATTCTAAAGTTTCTAGACTGTCTGTGAAGTTTTTTTCCATGGCTTTTTCAGATTTTAGGCCCTACTCGGTGACTATCATTAGACCTAGTCTGCATACACAAGGTGTAGATTAAAGCAAATGGCACGTGCAGGGTCATTATAATGTAAGGGGGTTACGAGAAGTGTTTGCTCACATACAAATGAGAAAGGAGCAGACGAGACGGTCCTTCTAAGGATAGGCCTATAGCTCTTATGCTGATAGTTTTGACACTATAACGACAGCGCTGAATGCTAATCTGTTGACTGTACGTCATAAAGTAACTAGAAAATATCAGCATCATAATAAAAACGACAAAATTGTGAACATGTCACTGTGGACACAAATAAAGATAATTTCATTAATCAGGAATTTCCGCTAGGTTGGCTTGTTACTGTATAAAAGGCACTCTTGCCTTTTTCTTAAAGAAAATTATTTTCAAATGTTCCAAGGATAGACTAAGAATAATTCTGTTAGACTTTTTCTTCAGGGATGTCGCGCAAAGGGCATCCAAAGGTCGTGCAATTGTGTAAATATTTAAAATATCCCCCCATAACCAGGCAATCATCCCAGAAGTGCTATGATGGGAACAAGCTTCTAGCCACGCTCTCCCAGTAACACGAACAGAGGCCTTGTAACACGGGACAACACCTCGGTCCTTTTTATTACGTGTCAGATTTGTACATTATCAGCAGACCAAGAGAAGGTTCCCACGCCACTCTTCAGTAAACATGTGAAATGCAGCCTGCGTTCACATAAAGTCTCAATTTTCATCATCTCCATAGCATGAGTGTTTTGCCACGAACTTACTGCTTTACCTTGAGTAGCCTGTAGGATACAGAATGGAGATGAAGTCCATTCCTATATGATCACAGTTTGGCAAAACGTAGCCTTTCTCCAAATGTAATATCGGTATTATGAGTGGTTGTCTTGAGACATAAAATGGCTTTATTATTGATTAGTCACCAAGACATATAAAGGATGCCAGCTGATTTGGCGGACCGAGTGTTTTCGCGTACGTATGATATGCATACCCCACAACCCTAATCCTACCCATCGCGTAGCATATACACGCCAAAGTCCTTTTAGCGTATGAATACCACGCGTTTTCATTTTTTGTTTGGAGTACTATTTATACGCACATTCATGACATCGGGTAGTCCAACAACCTTATAGCCAACTGTGCTGTTCACAAAACAAACTGCCATAAAAAAAGCTTACGACTAGACGCGTTCTATCGTGCTAAATCAATCCTTCCAGCTTCGAGGGCGTTAATTTTCCAACAAAAAGAGGAGAGGTATCTTCTGAAAATTAATGAACAAGAGCCTATTTAAATAGTGAATTCAGTGCCTTGAATAATCAAGAAACCAGACTGTGTGCTTTCATATGCACACGTGGAAGTTCTCGAGTGTGAAGTTGCCACGCGGCACGCGCCTTTCCTGAATTATAAAGAGGTGTGAGCACACGTTTCCTTGCGACCCCCCAATGATTCACACCCATATGCTACAATGCTTTTGAGCAAAACAACTTATTAGCCTTTAAACAAGTGCATTCGCAAAACTTGCACTATGAAAATTCAATTGGTTCATTTTTATATCAGGCATGGTGTGTATACACTTGCCCCCTTCTTGATTTTATTCCTTTTAAATAAGGCGCTTTATGGTTACCAATAAACACAGTCCTGTCGTGCGTCAATTAAATTACTAAAACCATCGTAAACATAAAAAAATAAAATCACTGTAACACAAGCTTTATTTTTTTTGTTAAGTTACTGTTTCAAGCTGCTTTAAAATCGTGGCATATGTAGTTCTATTGGGAACTTTCAAAAGTAAAAACTTAAATTACGAAGCTGACGCACAGCTACATATAATGCAACCGTGGAAAAAAGACTTTGATAAGTAAAAGAAAGTAGCTAGTCTACTTTTCTTTTTGTTATTCCAATGGCATGCCTGGACAGCGGCGCGTGGTCTATTGATATGCACATTTACTGGTTTTCTTATACACACGTGCCCACGGAAGTGTGGGTGTCAGTGAGCGTGTACCATCAGTTCTTTTGATCTAAGGCTGCCCTGAATGTCTCAGTGTATATTACATATTAGCCAACTACAGTCAACTGCACAAATGTAATTGGAAAAAATAAGTATGCTTGGCCAATTCCTAATAAATATGTAAGCCCACTATAACACGGTAGCCCGAATACAAACACAGTTTAATGAACTCCATGCAGTGTTTGAACTTCTGTGCGTCTTTAATATTGAGTGGTTAAAACATATGAGTTTAAATATTATAATGACTTTTTCTATTAGCCCATACCCTATATCTTTTTTGTATTTTGTTCTTAAGTTTGTAGCTGGGAATAAACATTGCGTTAGAGCACTGCGCTTTTATGATTGGTCTGTGACTGAGAGTGGGCGCGGCTTGTCAACCACGCCAAACGCCTATAAATAGGGCGCTCAGCTTCAGCCTGGCATCTCACATTTGTCTGCGCACATCGAAGAGATTACTTTTCCAGAATACCTAAAAGAAGAAAACTTGGAGCTTTAAAGGATATATTATATCATCTCTGATATATACTGCTGTTTGGAGTATACGTGCAATGAAAATCCTCAGAGACACTGAGACCGTTAAAATGGACAGAAAGGTAAATATACATAGGCTATATTTTTTTCTGTGAATTTTAACAAACAGAATGACATGTGCATTTTAATATAACTTGACCTGTGCACTGATGTTGATCCCTTGTGTTTCCTGCAGCTGTTAAAACCTCAGGTAGAAAGACGAAGAAGAGAAAGGATGAATCAGAGTCTGGAGAACCTGAGAATGCTGCTTCTGCAAGGCCCTGAGCACAATGTAAGCGAACCACACTTTTTATTTTCTCAGCATAATGTCATCTTTTCATTTTAGATCTGTGTTCTCAGCTAAGTTTGTATTTCTAAAATTTCCATTCAAATTTTTGCAGAGTCCCACTCAAAGGAGAATAGAGAAAGCAGAGATCTTAGAATGCACCGTCCTGTTTTTGCAAAAATCTGTCGCTCAGGCCAAGAAAGCAAAAGTTGTGGAAGAAGGAAAGAAGTGTCAGTTCATGGATGGCTTTTCATCCTGTCTTCAGAAAGCAACCCGCTTTCTGTCAGATGAAGGTAAGGCCCGTGGACTAGAAGGTTCAGTAACCGCCATACTGTGTCAGCGTCTGTCCCAGCCTTGCGTGTCGACCAACATCCGACTGCCTGCCAGAATCCAGAACTCGCCCAGAATGCAGGTTCCAGATTCAAATTCACAGCATCATCTGCAGCAGAGCTCTGTCTGCAAACAAGAACTTCCAACAGCTTGCAGGAACATTGTGCCATACCCGAACAGGATTCCATTCAGAAGCACAGACTCCAACACAATGCATTCGACAGCCCCAGCAACATCTCAGCACCAGACAGTCAGCCAGACAGTCTGGAGGCCTTGGCCTTAAGAGAAATTAAAAGACATTTACAGAGAAATGGACTCAAAATACTGGGCTTGTGTAATCATTAAACATGTTTCATCTCTTCTAAATTATAGGCTTCAGAGAGACATGTTTATTTCCGAAGAAAACGGTTTTTTTTATCATCTAACATCATGTTAGAAATGTAAAATGTGTAAATAGTGTATGATAAATTATGCAATATATTTTTACACAGATTTTTTTTTCTTTTTTGCATGATCTGTACTGGGTGTATGATCATTTGTAATACATAGCTGATGTATGTCTTTATCTATTTTGCACATTTATTTATTCATGACATTCCCTTTTTATAATTGTATATTTGGGGGATTAAAACATACATTCCATCATTAAAATGTAAAATTGAAATATTCTTGTGTATTTGTTTATTAGAATTTAAATACATATTAATCGTTGATTTCATGAAGATTTGAGATTTAACATTTAAGATCGCCTTCAGCACGCGCCCAACATTTACAGTCCACTTTGATCATCAAACCCTTTGAAATGCGCACGACCAAATGTGACGCTCAAGTGTCACTCCTCGAGGCGCCAAATAGCTGGCACACTTCCACACGACTTCTGTTCTGGCACCTCCGGTTCCTCTGCTCATTTGTCTGCTCATGCTTATAAATAAAAAAGTGAGAAAAGCCGCCACGTGCCTTGGCACCTTGGAGAAATCCGCCTAAACAAAGACATGCCGTAGCCATAACTCCCCCATCTCATGAAAGTGCGTTTCAGAAGCACGATTACCTTATGTTACGATTTGGCCTACTATTTATACGCAGAAATGGCTTTGGCGTACTATTTATACGCAGCTTTGAGTAACTTAAGACTATGGGCTACATTATGTCTCAGATCACATTTTTTACATTTGACATAATCCAATGGGTGGCGTTTTTTTATGTGCAGGAACATAGTCCATAGCTAATGAGAACATTTGTGCGTGCATGGAAATAAAAAAAGAAGAATTATATATCTTTGGACATATTTACTCTCGTGTTGACTATAGTGCAACTTAAAAATCTGGGATAATTTTATTCCGCTTAACTGTTTTTTCAACTCTTGGGAAAAGACTGCTAGACATCAGAGACATGCTAATGATGACAAAAGGCTAAACTGTTACCTGGTTTAACACGTCGTGGGCTCACACTTTTGTCTGGCAAGTGTCAAGACCACATGACTCAACGACTGGCACGCGCATTTCCATCCGTTTGAATCAGACAAGCGTGAATTTCTTTACGCAATAAAACCGTATTGTGGCCAGGGAATAAGGGTCAGATGTCTTTCCCACGCTTCAGCCTTTCAGGTCGTTAGTAGTTTCCCCCCCCAGTAAAAGAAAAAAAAAGAATTGGAATATAAGGCTCTCAATAAGGCTAATTTTGAAAATATACCTTAGTCGCTCTTGAGAAGTGGGACAAAACAGGGTCCAAAATTGAAAACAAAAATAAAAGACAAAAGAAACTACGTTTATGAATCATATACTGAGCAATGCTTTAATTCAATCTCCCAACTTTTAACAAAATGTGTTTTTTACCTTGGACTTTGTAAATGTGATTTATCTTTAACAGCATTCAACAACATTCCAAAGCACATTTGTCATGTTAGCAGTATGATTACACTTTCACATGTGTCCAACAATTCCACAACAAATATAAAATATCACAGTGAAATATTAACAAAATATTTGTGGTGACAAAAGCCTGAATTATAGTCATTTAACTATCAAATACACGAAATCAATAAATTACTGTATTGAAACAAACAGCGAGTGTGTTATTGTTTATAAAGCTTATATTCAACTCATATTTAAATATTTGTATATAGCCTATCATAAGAACACAAAATCTTCAACATCAAATTGTAAGTAATGTCTGACAGCGTACACAAAATGTGTGGAAACAATTTCGAAACCTTATGAAACATTTATGTCACTGAAAAACAACCTTGCTTTGATATGAGATATTATTAAGTGTTGCTTTTCATAAAACCCTGTCTTTTTCATCATAATAAAACATTTGTATTAATTTTAAAGCATATGAATGATTGAACCCTTCACTGTTTTAAATGTTGTGAGAGGACAATAAGAGTTGCATAGATGTGGTATAATAATGAGAGGGGACAACTGCATTATATGCATTTTATTGTCAATCCCTCATCACATTTAAATTTTAAAATATTTAGCAGTTACACTTGCTGGACCTGTTTTGTCCCGCGTCTCAAGATTGACAGACCTACTAATGCTTAATTGTGCAATTGATGTTGAAGAATTAAAATATGCTCAATGTTGTTTTTCCTGATTTGGAGGAATTTCTTATTCTCAAAATGTATGATGAATGGCTTGTATTCCTCAAAAGTCGTTTTGGATAAAAGAGTCTGCTGAATGAATAAATGTAAAAAAGGACAGCCATAGCAGCAGACAGCTTCAGAAATCTAAACAATCTTTAGAAATCATCACTGGCATTGCAAACCATTAACTGGTTATATATTTTACTTTTCTTTCTTTCTTTTTTTTTCTGCAATTAAAAAGTGAATAAATAAACGTAACTACAATTTATTATGTACATTAATGAGACCCATACATAAATGTCTAAATTTAAAATTGACGTTTATTGATGCTTGCAGATTGAATATTTAAAGTGGTCTCATCATATAATATTACTAAAGATTATTAGCTATTAATAACATGGTGTTCTATTCTAAAAAATGAACAAAGTAACATAAGTTTGTGGCATTTACAAACTTATACAGTTAGATAAGATGATAAATAACAGCAAAATAGTTAGCATAAGTAAAATAGAGAGGCCTCATGTAGAGGATTTATGGCCAAAATTTGTGTAAAAATCATATTAGGAATCCAAAACTATATTACTTTTGCACACATACATTTTTAAGGCATTTAAGCCTCTCTTTGCATTTTTTAAATAAGATTTCATTTAATCTAGGGTAGCGACAATTCAAATCTTTTTAGCACAGTGTAATTTGGGATGCACATCTTCACTCTGAAACCTCAAAACAATAGTTAACTGAGTAACGTGTTCACACCTTCATCAATACCATAATGCATGACATTCATTAATACCTAGTTTTAATACCAAATTTTGATGAAACATGCTACATGACTGTTTACTTAATTGTATAAAGTTTTAGTTTTATGACATCTGTTGCTTTAACTGAAAATTAATTTTAATTTTAAGTTAAGTTAAGTTACAATATGCTTTTCTGGATCAAGAGAATAAATGCTGAAATTAAGTGCCATTTTATTTGTTTTTGATTAAAGGGCAATACCTGCTACTTTTATGTTCTGTGTTTTACCATTTTGCTGAAGAGTAAAGCTTGTGGTTAACTTGTGTATGAAGCTTATATGAATAAAGTATTTCTAATGAATGATGCTGAATTCAGTGAGCAATACTAATGTCAGTGCTGTGTAACTTTTTACTACACCATTGTAAACTTCTGCTAGCTTAAAAAAACTCTTTTAAAATGTACATAACATTAAAAAGATTATATTAATATTACTATTATTAGTTCAGTAATGTAACAACAAATATAAGGTAAACATTTTAAAAGGTTGTTTGAAGACAGGGTCAATAAGCTGGTGAATCGGGAGAAGGAAATCTAATCGGGAGAAGGAAATCTAAAGAATGTGTCTGTTTTAACACCAATACATCTTAAATACAGGTATTTATATCAAACAGTAAAGGTAGGATGCAATTCATTTCAAGTTCAGACGAAACAAAAAAAAATTACGTAAATATATGTTATGTAAATATGACATGAGTTCGAGCATAAATTCAGCTGTTACTCTCTCAACACATCTTCAAAAATACAATCCGACCACAACCCTGCATTATCATGAGAGCAATAACAGTGTAAGCTAAAATATTGCAAATTAAGCATGTTATGTTTAATTATTTTATACTTTATTTTTACACAGTTAATGGCTTATTTCTATCATGAGATTATGGGCAGAGCGGGCCTTGGCCATGGCCATAGACAAGGTTGCCAGGTCTGCATAACAAAACCAGCCCAGTGGGTACTCAAAACAAGAACAATGGGGGGAAAGAGCTATCAAAATTTCTCCACATTCATGTTCCGGCAGGTCAAAACCTCCTTCCAAGGGGTTCAACCTTGCACCAGAAACCAATTCTGTTTCAGTGCGCGAGGTGTTTTGCTTCAAAAAAAACAAAAAACCACACACAACCAAATGGTCCAGCTCCCCGGACATACATCTGCTCGGTCCTAGCTCCATTCCCATGACTCTCTGCCCTGGCCTTCTGTCCACATACCTCCCTTATCCAAAGGGCAGAGAGTCTGAGCAGCAGTGTGTCTGCAAAGCTGAATCTTCTCTATATTTTAGTTTCTCCACTCTCTCTTCTTTTCTTTTTTTTTTGTCTCTCCTCTTTCTTTCACTTCCTGCCTCGTCTGTCCTTACCAGCAGGTATCAAGGTTGCGATGTCGGGCCCTTCACTGGTGGAGAGGGAGTGTGCATAGTCTTGATGGTAGTTTCCCAGAAGAGCAGCAGTGTTGACAGCGAACACTTGCCTTGAAAGGTACTTCAGGAGAAGTGGGCAAAACAGGCACCTCACGGCGGTATTACAGTGTTTTAATACCCCTAGTGAGCAGGCCAAAGGGAACAGTGGTAAGGAAGAGAAGGGAGGGAGAAACCTTGGGAGGAACCAAGACTCAGCAGCTGGGACCCATCCTCTTCTGGCCAACACATATAGAGAAAACTGCATATTTTGTAATTAATACAAAACTGCCCCATGTGGAATATGTGTCAAAATAAACTTGACTCTATATACAGGGCTTAATTTTTTACTTGTTGCATCAGTTCATTGTATCAATCCATTTGAATGGCTGAAGAGCAGGTAATTGTTACATGGACTCGAAACTAATGAAATGCTATACATAACGACCTCAGGGTTAAAAGGATAGTTAACCTGAAAATAACAATTTACCCATGATTTACTCATGTCATCCTAGGTAGGATTGAAATTATTTTGAAGTCCAATAAAAGTGCATAAATCCATCATAAAACACACCCCACATGGCACAGGGATTTAATCAAGGTGTCAATGATGAATTGATGCATTTCTGTAAGAAAAATCTCTTTATTTTTTTAACTGTGGTTCTATTTTTTGTTTAACTTCAAAATCTTAAAGCCAGGACATTTTTAATATACTGTAACTCCGATTGTATCTGTCTAAAAGATGAAAGTCATTCACCTAGGATGGCTTGAGAATGAGTAAACCATGGAGCAATATTCATTTCTGGGTGAACTATCCCTTTAAGACCCTTAACCATACTTACCTACACTCTGACAACTTTAATCCCAAAATCAGCGGCCTAAACAGGAATACCTACCAAAACAACATTTATCTTTCAAAGTCAAAGAAGCTTTATTGTCACTTCAACTATATTTAGCAGATGCAGTACACAGTGAGGTGAAATGACGTTCCTCCCAGAACAGATGTGCTACACAGAAGTACAGAAATACATGGAGCTAGACATGGTTTTAAAGGAAAATTAAATAAATAATTTAGACTTTAAAAATGTAAGGCTAAAGACTTAAGACTAAAGATATACAGTAAAAATTATGCTAATCTATATGCAAATATCCTAACACATACAACAAACAAGTGCACAGAAGATAGACAAGACAAACAACTACATACAACTACAAGCCTTACTGGGACGACCATGACAGTTTGGTGCATAAATAATGATATAGAATGGATGGGGAACAGAGATGGACAATGTATCAAAAGAAAGGTTACAGAGGTATAAATATGAGTACAGATTGAGATGATAATGACAAAAAGTGATGATGAAAAAAGTGACATGTGCGTGCAAAAAGTGATGTGTGTGTAAAAGAGCATTTTTAGTATGTTTGTATATGTATGACTGTGTCTGATTATGTCCAGCATAGTCTAGGTTGCTGTCCGTGTATGTGTGTGTGTGTGTGTGTGTGCGCATGTGTAGCCAGGTCAGCTCAGTACTCTGTTGAGATACCTGATTGCCTGAGGGAAGAATCTGTTCAACAGTCTAGTTGTGCGGGCCAGAATGCTACTGTACCTCTTTCTGGATGGCAGGAGGGTGAAGAGTGTGTGTGAGGGGTGGATGGGATCATCCACAATGCTGTTGGCTTTGCGGATGCAGAGTGTGTAGTAAACATCTGTGATAGAGGGAAGAGAGACTCCGATGATCTTTTCAGCTGTCCTCATGATGCGCTGAAGGGTCTTGCGATCTGAGACGGTGCAATTCCCAAACCAGACAGTGATGCAGCTGCTCAGGATGCTCTCGATAGTCCCTCTGTAGAAGGTGGTCAGGATGGGAGGTGGAAGATGAGCCTTATTCAGCTTTCGCAGAAAGTAGAGACGCAGCTGGGACGTGCACACTCCCAGACGTACTAGTTCCCAGTGTTGATCTGCAGTCTAGGACTTAGACTGTGGATCTGGCTCTGTTATGGTCCTGTGGTCAGCTGTGCCAGTGTTTCAGCCGCGAGCAAGGTGCTGATGGGGGCCAGATCTGTAGTCGTGGATCTGAGGGGTGTCTGGGCTGTACGCACACCCACATGGAAAGAATCTATATTAAGATATATGCGCATATATGAAACCTATATGCAGTATATAAGCGCATATATGAAACCTATATGCAGTATATATGCACATATATGATAATATATATTTGCATATATGAAACCTATATGCAGTATATATGCACATATATGATAATATATATTCTGCATATATGCGTATATCTGCCACATATAGGCAAAATTGAGGCATATATGTGCATATACAGGCCATATAGGTCTCCTGTATTGCTTCTTTAATTTTAATAATTTAAATTTTAAAGAAAAAGTGGCCTAATGGATGGGGAGTTGGACTTGCAACCCAAAGGTTGGGGGTTCAAGTCCCAGGTCTGGTAAGGATTGTAGGTGATGGAAATCACAGCTCTCTCTCCACCTTCAATATGCTGAGTGCTGCCTCGGCTGGTCACCTCAGGAATACCAAACCTAAAAACACTTACCTGCACTCTGAATTAATTCTGTATTGTGATGTTGATGCCGATCTAGACTGCATCTCTGGATTTGAGATGGTTCTGTGGTCGACTGTGGAGCTTGGGATACCTGTGTTGTGGCTAAATGTGACTCTAGCAGTGACTCAAGGGGAGATAAATGTGACATGGACTCGGAAACCCCTTACGAAAACTAAATGAAAGGCTTCTGTGAGATAACTATAGGCTGATTTATTTTGCTGTGTAGCTGTAGATTGCTAGTTTTGGTTATTTGGGGATGTAAGGGATCTTTTTAGTTGCTGAAACTGCAGTGTCTCTCTATAGCTATAACAACAACATGCCTTCTCGATTTGGTGTGTTGGTTTTAGATTGTGTAAATAAAACTGACCTTGAATGGATAACGCTTTTGTACTTCAAGAACACTTTAAAGCCATTTTTTAAAAGACTCAGAAACACTGTATTTGCGTGCATTTACTAGTAGGCTACTAGATGGCAATGTGCTTAGCACCACCTTGTGGCTGTATCAGCATACTACAAATCTATTTTATTTTAGGCTTACTAGGCCGGCGAATTTGTACTTATCCGGTAACTTTTATAACCAGCAGAAAGTTTACATTTATGTGAAGTGATTTGAAAATGTCCCTTACATCTGGTCAGACTTAACTGTAAATGAAAGAAAACTGCGTCATTCAAGAATAACTCTTTTAGAAACCCTTTTCCCACTTCTCTCTCTCTCTCTCTCGCTGTCTTTGACTAAAGCTGAAATCTGAAAGAAAACTCATAATGTAGCTAGTTTAATGTATTGAGAACAATGTCTATTGTTTGTGTAGAGCACACTCTCAAGGGCACGTTATGTTTCCAGTCATCTAAAAAGTTTTAGGGTCCACAGTAAGTAATATTAAATGAATAGTTGTTTACCAAAAATCTACATTGACACACCTTTGTCATTTTAAACCTGTATGCAGTATTTCATAATGGAATGGAATATATTTTAAAGATATGAAGATTTGGAACTATTTGAAATTTACAAGGACAATTATGTGGGACTAAAGCTTCAAAAAGAAAATCTAAGGGAAAAACTCGGTTGTGTTTAGGCTATAAAAATATATTCGATGATGATTGATTAAAACGAGGCTGATAATGGACAGATAAAACAACCGAACGACGGATAGATAGATAGATAAATAGATAGATGATAAGTGGCGGTGATACGTGGGTGTGTTCATAAGTGAATCATATAATTCACTCTGTGAATCGATTCAGTAACAAACAACACAAGTAGCTTAGAAATGTGGCGGTTGCTGTAAGTTTATATGGAACTGTTTTCATTGATGACACATTGATTACATTTTTCTCAATACATTAAACTAGCTACATTATGAGTTTTCTAAGTAACTGGCACTAAAGTTTACTTTAAATCCTGAATAATTCATTTGAAGAACCGACTCATTTGTTGTGATTTGAACTACTATTTGTTTAGAGCTCGACGTGTTTTCTCATGCTTATTCGGTGTTTTATTTAATGACTTTCAATGCTTAAAATTCATTCACAGTCATGTGCTTTGTAGCTTATCGTAAATGTCTTTGGTAGGATTAGAACATACTGCGATGTTAAATGGACACATCGAGCAGCAGCCATGTTTATTTGCACCGCAACATTTTATTACTATTATGACATCATCTTTTGGAACACAGTTGTGTTATAATCTTTATTCTGTTTCAGCCGGGTTACCATGGTAACGGTTTGTTAGGTGACAGCATTAACAGGTAAGTTAAGTAATGTTAAACAAAAATGTATTACAATATAAAATCAGTATTTTTCACATAAAATCAGTGTACTTCTGATACTGGTCTTCTGTGTTTCTTTCTATACTTCATCTACATGGCACTATTTGAGCCTTTACCGTGGTAAATATGGATCGGGTAACATCATGAAATTAATAAGGTATGTTGAATAACAAAATACTCATTGTATTATAAAGTCGCAATGCATTTTTTTTTCAATACACCACAAAATCAGTGTACTTCTGATACTGGTCTTCTGTGTTTCTCTGCTTAAATCTCTTCATCTGCATGCCACTGTTCGAGACTTTACCGTGGTAAATGTGGGTGACAAGATTAGCTTAATAAGGTATGTTGAATAACCCAATACTCATTGTAATATAAAGTCTCAATGCATTTATTTTCAATACACCGCAAAATCAGTGTACTTCTGATACTGGTCTTCTGTGTTTATTTCTATACTTCATCTACATGGCACTGTGTGAGCCTTTACCATGGTAAATATGGCTCTTATGACAACAGTAAATTAACAAGGTAAATTAGTTCAACTTAACATGTGTTATAAAATCAGTATTCTTTTTTCTTATAAACCATAAAACCAACATTTCTGATATTTGTCTTCTGTGTTTCTGTGCTTGAATCTCTTCATCTACATATAACTTTGAG
>JAUMHG010000038.1:21445207-21460478 GCA_032359395.1 Enteromius anoplus
TATATATATATGTGTGTGTATATATATATATGTAATGCAAGTCAGAGTGATTATTGCTGGCTAGTGCTGGGTTTGCTATTAGCCGTGCTGTCCGCCAGCCAAATCTAAACTAAATATTGAATATATTTGAATGAAAATCCATTGTTGTTAAATATATATTTGACACCAGCTTATCATTTATTGTTTTTTTATTATTATTTTTTATTATTATTTAGCTTATCTTGCTGGCACAAAATCACAAATTACTGTTCCATTAAACAATGGTTGTGTTGTTTTTCACAGTGGATCAGACCCGTATCGGCTCTACAACTTGGATGTTTTTCAGTATGAGCTACACAACCCAATGGCCCTTTATGGAGCAGTTCCTGTCCTCATATCTCATAGCACTGACCGCACCATGGGCATCTTCTGGCTCAATGCAGCAGAGACATGGGTGGACATCAGCTCCAATACAGCAGGAAAGGTGAGAGTGAGCAACCTGGGGCCTGTTCCATAAAACAAGTTTACCGAACAAGCCAGGCTTAGTCTGATTTATTTTGAAATAAATCCGCTGACAATAAGTCAGACTAACTAAAATAAATCAGGCTTATTTGGTAAACGTGTTTATGAAACGGGCCCCTGCTTTCTTTAGTTGTTTTTGTAAGTTGTATTGCTATTGGTTAATTAGGTTAATGTTTAAATCAGACACAATAAATCGGAAAGCTTTGCAATATTGTCTGATGTTAAATTTGTTTGATCAAATGTATCCGTTTTGGTATCAGAGCGTTTTTTTAAATGTTTTATAACAGTTCCTTTAAATGTGTGTCTCTATTTCAGACAATGTTTGGAAAAATACTGGACTTTGTACAAGTTTCCAGTGATGCTCCTCAGACCGATGTACGCTGGATATCTGAGAGTGGTATTATTGATGTCTTTATTATGCTAGGACCAAAACCTGTGGATGTCTTCACTCAGTATGCCTCGCTTACAGGTACACAAACACACAAGAAAAGGAAGGGTCACCGCACACTTCACTCCATGCAGTGTTAATTCTGAACTTGTGAACATTTCATGTTGGTTTCAGCTTAAATGTATAGTTCAGTTAGTCTGTCACAATTTACTCACCCTCATATTTTATATAACAGAATGACGTTTTGAAGAAATGTTTGGCTTAATATTGTTTACTGCCCTTTAGATCTGTAATCAGTTGAGCCAGGAGATCTGTAAAAACAAATGACATAATATGTAGGTCATATATGTACATATTTTTGGATGCAATTAATGGCTTGACAGCACTAAGATTACATTTTACTAGGTTAAGTTGGTCTCTGAATCCATGAATCATTGGCATTTTGAATAATTTTTAGTGGTATAATGTCCTTTATTCTGTATTCATAAGTTAGTTTGAAAGTGTTACATTCATCATATTCCTAACCATAACCCTCTCTTTCTTAGGCACTCAGTCGTTTCCTCCTCTCTCTGCGCTGGCATATCATCAGTGCCGCTGGAACTATAATGATCAGGAAGATGTAAAGACTGTCGATGAGGGCTTTGATGAGCATGACATCCCGTATGACTTCATTTGGCTGGACATTGAACATGCAGATGGGAAGCGCTACTTCACCTGGGATCCCAGCAAGTTCCCCCAACCTAAAGTAATGCTGCAGGGCCTGGTGGACAAAAGACGCAAAGTGAGTGTCTGAAATCTCATTTTATATCCAAACAACAATTAATAGATAAAATGAAGTCTTCCTACTTAGAGTCCAAAATCATAAATTCGCGAAATTGCTTTTTCTGTGTCCTCAGCTAGTGGCCATTGTAGATCCTCACATCAGGGTGGACAGCGGCTACAAGATTCACAATGAGATTTCCTCCAAAAGCTTTTACGTCAAAAACAAAGACGGAGGAGACTATGAAGGCTGGTGCTGGCCAGGTGGGTAGCTAAAAATCCAGCCGTCTTAAAATCAATGTGACAAACTCTTCATAGCTCTGAAATGCATTGTTTTCTCTGCTGAAGGTAATTCGGGCTACCCGGACTTCACTAACCCTGAGATGAGAGCCTGGTGGGCCGGCCAGTTTGCTTATGACCAGTATGAGGTGAGGGTTTCTGAACAGCTTCTACCTCTGGCTTTCAAAATTGTTATGTTGACATTGTTGATTTTAGTATTGTATTTTTATTCAATGTTGTGTGTCTTTTGTCCAGGGTTCTATGGAGAATCAGTACATCTGGAATGACATGAACGAGCCATCTGTGTTCAATGGGCCTGAGGTCACCATGCACAAAGATGCACTTCATGGCGTCTGGGAGCACAGAGATGTTCACAACCTTTATGGCCTTTATGTGGTGAGAGAACCTTTGTTTGTTCGCTCGCTTATTCATTTATGTTTTTTTTAATAGCCACATAAGTTCTTTATTCCAAAATATTTAATCTCACACATACCCACATGTCCTGGCCATATTTTAACCCCAAAATTACAAGAAATAAAAAATATTTACCATTAAACATTTCAAAGAAATCAAGCATACTTTTCATATATTTTTTGGATTTATTTATGATTAGCATGATATAATTAAATGAAGTAATTTTCATCAATTATTATTATTATTATTGAACATAGGCTGAAGTGGCTGTGGGATCTTCTTAACAATACTTTTTGTGTACCAGCAAAAGGCAACTGCTGACGGCCTGATTCAGCGCTCAGGTGGAGTGGAGAGACCTTTCGTTCTGACTCGAGCTTTTTTTGCTGGATCCCAGCGTTACGGTGAGAGGCACATTTACGTCACATGCAAGCGTTGTTTGTGTTTGTACCAGAGCGTTTAGTGACTGATTCCTGTCTCCGTGGCTCACAGGTGCGGTGTGGACGGGAGATAACGCTGCTGAATGGGGTCATCTGAAGATGTCCATCCCCATGTGCTTGAGTCTTGGCTTAGTGGGCATCTCATTCTGTGGAGGTGAGTGACGAGAGGTGCTGAGCTTTAGTATGCGAGCTGAAATGCAAATAAGAAATGCCTCTCATATTTAAATAACTTGGTCATTTCATTAGTTTTAAAGCTTTTGTTACTCTAATAATTGTGGTAACCTCTCATGCTGTACCTGTCTTCCTCAGCTGATGTTGGTGGTTTCTTTAAACATCCCAGCGCTGAGCTTTTGGTGCGATGGTACCAGGCGGGAGCCTACCAGCCGTTTTTCCGTGCACATGCTCACATAGACACACCCCGCAGGGAACCCTGGCTGTTTGGGCCGGAGAACACTGCCCTCATCAGGGAGGCCATACGGCAGCGATATGCTCTCCTGCCATACTGGTACCAGCTGTTCTACAATGCACACCGCACCGGACAGCCTGTTATGAGGTGAGTCATCCCAAGTCAATCAGGGTCTGGATTTAGTGGTGGGGGAATGCTATCAAGATTAACAAAAATCTGCCCAATTATATATAAAGTGCAATTAATTATGGCTTTCATGGTTAAAGTGAAATGTGAACATGTTTGAGGAGTTGAGTATGATATCACATTGATGTTGCATCAGATCGATTCTGCACCCTTGCGAATTAAATTTGTTCGAACTAATTTCATTTTTAAAAATGAATTGTGGTATTAGATTTTGAACGTAGCAGTTCTCAAACAGTGTTAATTAGGGGTTCATATAGCTGATTCTTTAACTTTTTACAGACCTTTGTGGATAGAATATCCTAATGATGTCGCCACTTTCTCAATTGAGGATGAGTTCTTGATTGGTGAGTTTTTATACATAAATGCTAATTTATGTGCCCAAATAAATGTTGTAGAGAAGGCTAACAGGTTTATTTCTCTTTGCAGGGAAGGATTTGCTGGTTCATCCGGTCACTGATGAGGGGGCTACTGGTGTTACTGCCTATCTGCCTGGGAAAGACGAGGTAATGTATTTTTTCAACACTGAATGGCGGGATTTTTAGCTCTTCCAAATCACTCTAAAGTCTCCTCTTGGTTTCTCTTGTAGGTCTGGTATGATGCTCATACTTTCCAGAAGCATGATGGAGATAAGAGCCTCTACATTCCTGTCACCATGAGCTCCGTGAGTCCAGACATTTATTATTATTGGGGTTTTTTTTTTGTTCTTTTTAAATGTTACTCAAATTTGCCTTAGATGATTTCCAGACCTTACTATGACAAGCCACATGGATTTTTACCATCTTATGTTTTCCTATACACTTATTTAAATGTTATATTATTGCAGCAGTATTTTGCGTCAGACAGCTTAATCATGCTTTTCTGTGTCATGTTCCAGATCCCAGTTTTCCAGCGAGGAGGCTCTATTATCTGCAGGAAAGACCGTGTTAGGAGGTCTTCGTCCTGTATGGAGGATGACCCATACACTCTTTATGTTGCTCTAAATTCTCAGGTGAGTGTGTATCTTAGCAGATTTTCACTCATACTGTACATACTAAGGTGTTATATAAATGTAATGAATCATGTAAGGCTTTAAAACTTTTATCAAATTTTGATAATTGCCATAAAATTTTTTAAACCACTAAAAATATGGGTTTCTTGATAAATACTACCGTGTATTGTGCACGTTGGGTTTTGACAGACATCAATGCTGTGATTGGTGAATTGGATTCATAATAGTTATTTCTTAGCTGGCGAATATTCAGTGAAATGAATGATGCCCATGAGTGTGTTAAGTTAATGTTGTAAGTCATCATATTACAACCCACATTCAGCAAGTTTTTGACTGACGTGATGATGTGCATACAGGGTGAAAATGTGTTCGAAGTTAGGTTTAGTGTCTTTATTTTATGGCTTAAATATATTGTGTGTTATTTCGAAACTGACAGGTTGGGTTGTTTTTTAATACCTCTTATAACAAAAATTTTAATTATTTAAACCTATGAAATTACAGATGCTGTAGTAAATAATAGTAAAAAGATCACTCATTTTAAAACTGTGGTTCCCCATTGAAAATTATGATTCTTATACGCATGTATACAGCAGTGAAATCTATTTTTTTTAAATATTTGGCATCGAACATGGATATTGTTTTCATCTGTTTAGTAACTCTTCACATTCACTGTTATATTGTGCTTCAGGGCTCTGCTGAAGGAGAGCTGTACATTGATGACTTCCATACCTTCAGCTATAAAGAAGCAAAGCAGTTTGTCCACAGACATCTGTCTTTCTCTACCAACATGCTGTCTTCCAGGTCAGTCTGCACACTTATTCTTTATAGCTCTTCTTCGTGTTACTTTTTTTTGTTTCTATGCTTTTTCTTATAATTTGGTCACTCATCTGTTTTTGATTTTGTTTCCTTAGAAATCTGGCCCCAGACTCCCAGTTTTCCACTGCCTCTTGGATAGAAAGGATTGTGATCTTTGGAGGCAGTCAACCGTCTTCGGCCACACTGAAAAATGCAGGTCAGTGTCCCTGTTATTTTATAGTGGTTAACTGTTAATATCGTTGGCTTGCGTATGATAAATTGCTTATGATTTTTCTTTATATGCTTATATGGGTAAAAGTGTCTGATGATGTCATGGAATCTGCTTTGGCATTCTCAAGCTTCTACCATGCAGGCTCTTATCAAACAAACAGATTAGCAACAGTTAAAAATAATAGTAAAACAATAGGCTTACTAAAAAAGGGAGAAAATCCTCAACAGATATTTTTGAAAAGGGAAAATATTTAAAGGGTTACTCCACCCCAAAATGAACATTTTGTCATGAATAATTTTACCCCCATGTCATTCCAAAACCATAAAAGCTTTGTTCATCTTCCGAACACAATTTAAGGTATTTTGGATGAAAACCGGGAGGCTTTTGACTCCCATTGACTGCCAAATAACACTGTCAAGGTGCAGAAATGTATGAAAAACGTTGAAATAATCTATCTGCCATCAGTGCTTCAATCCGTGCACTGTTCTGTGTCAGCCGCAACACAAGGATATATGTTTTCTACATGTATTTCTACATTGATTTTGAATGAAAACAACACATCCTCATGGCACGGCTGTCACAGAACTGCGTACGCTGTTTGTGTCAAGCCAATACTCTCCTAAATGGTTCTATGGGGACGTGGAGCTGCAGTGGCTACCTTTAGCGTGGGTGTAAAAACATAAACCTATAAATAAACTCTTCCCCTGCACTTTTTCTCAAGTCAAGTGTGTTAAAGTAGAGGTTTTCAAGGGCCAGTGAGAATAAATCTAGATATAAATTTAAAGTTTTATTTATATCCAATTAGGGTTGTAACGGTATACCGGTATGGCGGTTTATCGTGATATTTACATTTACGATTGCTTATTAACGGTTTTGGAAAAAAAAAGAAACCAGATCTCACTTGCGCTTGACTGCTTAGACTCCTCCCATACAGCGGAGAAAAAGTCTGATACAGAGGCTGCTAATTCTAATCTCTATGTTCCGCCGAAAAACTCATTAAAATTGACAGTATGGCAATATTTTGGGTATCCGAAAAATGATCGCGGGGTTGTCCTTGAAGATGGATACCCACATGTTGTCCCATATTTGCGAGCACCATCCCTCCCTGAACATATAAAATATTAAAGAGGTATTATTTCTGTACTGTATAAATCAAAATCTAGCTGTGCAGGAAATCAAATCGCGATGTGCGTGTCTGTGAATATACAGCGCACAAACGCTGCCATATATTGTAATTCTATATTCTGGGTCTCTGTATGAATGAGCAGCGCCGTTCCGCCTAATACTGTATCTCTAGTACACACTCAAGTACACGTGATGCTCGTCTGCTGTCTCACTCACTATGTGAAGATGTGAACACATCAACATATCCAGAGCTGCTCTCAGTGAACACTTAATGAGCATTTTATAATTTTATTAAAAAGAATATATATCATCAAATACACAAACTGAAAACTCAAAGGTGTTTAGTACAACCTGTCAAAAAAAAAAGTTTGGTTTAGCCTGAAATAAGGACTGAAATATGTTACTGTTATTAAATATATTAGCTTTTTTGCCCATGTTAGTAAAGTTAGTAAAGCTCTCGTGTTCAGAAGATTTTCAATAAAATATTTTGTATTGAATTATAGAATCCAGACCAATTATATCAGACAACCCATCCAAGTTATATCCAAATTTCAGTTCCTTTTACATCAATTCAACATGACCCTGCACATATTGCTCTCATATATGCTGTTAAAGAAGATTAGCTTGATTTATTCTTGTCTAATATAAAGAGAAAGAACTTATTCCTTATTTTGCTCTAATGGGAGATGCAAAGTAGAGGTCTGCGCGGGATCGTTTTTTTAAATCCCGCTCGCGCAAGGTTTTATTCCGCACCCGACTGCTCCCGCTGTATATTCAGTCTTTGTTCACCCGCTGCCCGCTTAGAATAATTTTCTACCCGACCAAACCGTTCCCGCTAAATTTAGATCTGGTTTCCAAAATCTCACATTTAAAGTGGGTACTACCAAAAGAGAGAGAAAACAGACAAAACTGTAGGTTGTGCAAGGATTGTATTTATTTTTATTCGTCTTGTCAAGATGCTTTTAACATTTATCTGTCATCATGGAAAATGTGTTGCAAAAATAAAATAAATAAAAACAAATGTATGTATAACATTGTAGCCTATATTTATCACATCGTGCAAAGGGTATTTTTTTTCCCCAAGTGCGTCTATGACGCATGAAAAAGACTTCCATACATTAGACTTGCCTGATGTGGGTTTCCTAACATTAAACTGACCATTTTGTAATGCAAGCTGAACGTCCTTCTTGTGCATCTTCACTTTGCTCATGTTGGTAGGGCCCGCTCTGATGCGCGCTCAGACTGTGCAAATAAAGTGCACGCGCAAAAACACTGGTCCATGAGCTCAGCATGTGTAACAGTCGTGAGCCACTGACTGTACCGGTGCTCAATAAGAATGAGGAAATCGCCGATATGCTGTTCCGGAAAAACATCGGGAACACTATATTGTTAGACCGCCCGCTCCTGTTTAAATTACACCAGAGTTATAGACCGCTTCCGCATTTTATTTGGAAATTTATTCCCGCGCCGCAAGAAGTCTGGTCGAGTCCCGCGGGAACGCAGACCTCTAATGCAAAGCTTTATTTAATTTTTCTCCCCAAACGTTAGAGTCATCCTTCCATGTTTTTTTTTTTTTTTTTTTGGTAAAAAAAAAGTTTGTTACAATTAACCATGTTCAACTAAAAATCATATCTCTTTTTATTCATTTAAGGGTCATTGTAGCTGATTATAATAATAATAATGATAGTTTGATATAGTATACCGTGATATTTTCTGAGACGATTGTCATACCGTGAAAATCTCATACGGTTACAACCCTATATCCAATACGATATGAACATCACTGAGCACTAGGGATGTAATGGAATTGTAAATACTGTCGTCCCGCAATATCAAATTTTTTCCATAATACCGTGGTGGCATGACTCGATAAAACGATAGGTCTTCTGAGAAAAGTTTGCTCAGGCGAATGGAGCGAACAGGAGGTAGCGGGAACTACAATTCCCATCAGCCCAGGCGTGCCCATCATTCTTTGCGGTCTGTTGTTAATACAGATAAAGACAAAGTCGCTAAGTTGGCAACACTGATATTTAGCGACTATTCAGATCCCCTTGGCGACTTTTTTCCTAAAAGCGACTAGCGACAAATCTAGAGACTTCTTGAAAAAACCTCAGTGAGTCTCCGGTACTGCTGCGCGAGCTCTTGTATTCTCGGCGCGCGCACACTTCTCTCTGCGTCTGTTCTGTTCAGCGAGAGGCTGAGAGGAGCAGGGCTTTCAGTTCAAATAGATATTATGTTGCTTCTAACTCTATTTTACATGCCATAGCCATTGTCTATATCTTATGTGTACTTGGTTTCATTATTATGAATTATAAATTTAATTATAAACAATTATTAATAAGGATTTTAATCTAGATTAACATCTTGTAAGGTAGAGCTAGTTCAGTAGGCCTTATAATGGGGTGCGTTTCAGTCACTATTTCATATTCATTCTGTTTTTCTGACAACAGAAACCATTAAATATATCAGTGAAAACAGTTCTATTGAGAATTAGGGTGCATTGAAAAACATTATGTGACCCCAGAGAAGCAAGATAATATGACGCACTGACGTAATGAATATGCAAATTGATATATGACATCATCTAGCAATCTAAAGCGGGTTTTTCCTGTTTCAAGTACCATGAAATTTAGATTTTCAATATATTTTCTGCCTTTTTAATATGTAATAAAAATTGAAAAGTGTTTGTACGATAAAAGAATTAAAAATGGTCATTGGTAAAATATATAAAGAATATTATAGAAGACATATTATTGGTTATTGTCCAGCAGTGTATTTTATTCCTTAACCAATTAAAAGTAAGAGAAAAGAAACATTTTTTGTCAATTATACATGAACAAATATTATAACTATTATTTTTCTTATTACATTTGGCATTTCTGTCCCTCTAAATATAAAACTTTAGCTTTATGCTGTTTTTCTTTATTTGGCCAAACAAATATTTGTGGCTCCACATGAGTTTTATTCAGGGGGAAAGGGGCCAAAATGGCTCTTTTGACTTTTAAGGTTACAGACCTCTGTACTAGGACAGTCATAAGCCTCCATTTTTCCTCTTGATATTGTGTTCCGAAGATACTATTTTCATTTTGGGGTGGACTAACCCTTAATTGCATTTACTCAAGCATTTTAAGGAAAAACATAAACTTTTGAAAACCGGTAAGTTCACCCCAACATTCTGTTCTTAACGCACTCTTAAGTTGTTAACCTTTGTGAAACTTTTTCTTTTGCTAAACACAAAAGATATTTTTAAGAATTTTGGTAACCATTGACACTATCAATTTCATTTGTATTGTGTTCAACAGAAGAAAGAAATGCACACAGGTTTGGAACAAAGTGAGTTTGAGTAAATGGCATAGTGTCTGTGCCTTTAAATAAGGATTCACAAACAGCAAGGAATGGATTTTGTTGTGAAAAATGTGTTTTGTGCAGTTATTTTTTGATTTATTGGCTTAGCAGCATTTAGAAACCAAATGGGCATGTTGTTTGGTGTGGCAGTACATAATACAAAGGGTTTTTTTTCTCTCCACTTTTGTACAATTAACTTTTTGATACTTTCAGTTTTCCAAAGTAAACCTGGGTCCTGAAGTAAATTGAATTGATTTTGCACAACATATGGAGTAATTTTTTTTCCTGCTCTTTTTCAGATGGAACAGAGTCCGCTTTAGAGTTTGAGTTTGACTCTAAACTTGCAGTTTTGACTCTACGTAAGCCAGGGGTCAACGCAGCGACAGACTGGACCGTAGTCTTGCGGTAACACAAGGATGACATGCAAACAACAGAGAAAAGTTTAGCACTTAATATCACATGACCAGAAACAAACATTATAAAAATAAGAGACCAAACAGAGAACGGGAACATGCATAGAGGAATTGAGAAATCAGATGTTTTTAAGACCATATGTGTGTGAGAAATATGAACGCAAACGAATATTGAGAAGCAATCAATGAAGAACAGGACCAGCATATTAAAAGAGGTGTCCGATGACATTAACCTATGTTGTGTACTTTCACATAACAGGCTGGAACATCTCATTTAGACAGGCATTTGACATTCAAATTAACAAAAAAATAAACTCGGGTTGAAAGTTTAAAAAAGATGTTAATTTATAGTTTAGTTTTTTTTTTCTTTTTCTGTCTCAGGTCATTGAGTGTTTTGGCATTTAAAAATAAATTTTAACATTCAGAAATGAGAAAATTATGTGCACTTTTTAAAAAAGATTTTCACTGGGCAATTAAAAAACTGAAAGTTATGAATAGTCAAACAATAATAATTGTTTTTACATTTAAAGAACAACACATTCTGATTAATGCGTGAATCTTATGAAACCAGTATTTCAATTCAAAATCTAAAGAAATAAGTACAATTTTATTACATATTAATAAATGTACTTTAGGACTATTTTTTTTAGTGGCTTAGCTCATTCAAGACAAAATTCTCATTTGTGTAAGAAATTAGACTTTTGTTAAATCCCTATTAAAAAGACTGTAAGGAACACTTTTTAATTAAAAAAATTTATTTAGTTTGTAATATTTTAAAATGTATTAATAGATGTGTATTATAATTTATACATTTTGTTTACTAGAGCACAGAAGCCATCAATTAAGTTTATAGTAGTAAGTTTTTAGTAGTAGAAAGAGACTGGTGGGTTTGAGCAGCACAAAAACCTCAACTCTCCAACCTTGCAACTCTTGATTCAATTTCCCAAGTTTGTTCAACACTTAGCAGTCACGAGGATTGATTTTTGAAGAATTCAGACCGATGAAATAGATTTATGAAAAACAGTAAGAAAAATGAAGGACACAAAAACAGGATTGCAAAGCCGGAAAGTGTCATTGCAATGAATGTCTCTGGCATAAGTCTGGTAGAAATAAAAGTGGCTCAACTGATATGTGGTGTGTGGTTTATTTCAGTTCATGACATTCTTTTATACATGCAAACATCAGGCAACGTAACAACATTTACAGATTTTTAAAAGCTACAGTTAAAAAGTCAGTGACCTCCCATTTAAAAAAAAAAAAAGAAAAAAAGTATGTAAATACATACTTTTAAATAACCTTTTTTTTTTAAACATTTAAAATCAGCTTTAAGTAAGACAAACCAAGCAATAGAATCAGTAGAGCCACTTTCTGAATCTTTAAACGCTTTAGTTAGTTAACTGCATGTTAAGATGCAATAGTGTGCTTAACATAAAATTACAAGATGATAGTAAAACTAAAAACAGTGTCTATAGTAACTTAGTAACAAAAACTAGGCAGGTACTTCATGAAATGTTCTAGGTTCTGATCTATTTGAAATGACAATAAAAAAAGTTGTAAATATGTTTCTTTGTAAAAACAGACAGTCATTTAAGAATATGCTTTACAATGTACGTCTACAGTATTCATGGTGTATAAATGCATAAGTGTGCAGTTTGTATTTTTGTTAAAATGCATTAACTTCTCAAAGCAAGAATAGGATTTAGGACTACTGTTCTAATCTTCAATGTCACGTGATCCTTGAGAAAGTATTCTAAAATGCTTTTTTAACATTATAAACTTGCTAAATAATATAAATTTCTCACCTCAAATATATGAATGGTAGCATATCATGGTTTCCACAAAAATATTAAGTAGCACAACTGTTGAGAACAATCAGAAAGGTTTCTTGAGCAGCAAATCAGCATATCAGAAGGATTGCTGAAGGATAACTTAAGACTGGAGTAATAATGCTGAAAAACCAGCTTTGTCTACAGCATTTACATACAGAAAACTGTGATACTATTTAAAAATATTATAGTGTTTACTGTATTCTGGTCAAATAGATGCAGCATGGATGAGCAATAAAACATGAGACTTAAAGTCCAGAACATTAACCAACCTGGTCTTATACAAATACGTACCTCTGTGCACTTTTTGTGCAACATTTTTACGTGCCATTTCTGCACATTTCGCTGAAGTTTTAAAGAGAAATGTCACAGAGTTGCGCTAAAACACGGGTTTACATTTTATGTATTGCTGCAGTTCGGAATTGAAATATCCATGGATTGTTGGAAATATGCCCTAACCCTACCTGATAGTGTTAACAAATGCAAAACTGATATAAAAATGCATTTGTTGATGCAACCGTGCCATTAGAACTTTTTTTTAAACGTTTTTTTAGCTCCTTTCCTCTGAAGTACTCCTTGAGCTACCGAACAAACCTGCCACCTTTATTTTGAATTCATAACATGTTATTCTTTAAGTAATTGTGCAAAAATGACTCTTTATGAATTGAAACTCTGTACATTTGTGTGAAAAGGAATAAAAAGTTACATAGTTTTACTGCCTCTAGTGTTTATTTCTTTTGGAAACTGCAGTGATATGTACTTGTTGGTACGTATTTCGTGTCTCGCTAAAAAGTGCACCAAGGTACATTTATGCCATGAGACCAGGTAGACATTAACACAAAAAATAGCTTGAACGTGAATTAAATCGGAGTATGGAATCTTTCCCTCAAGCTGAAACTCACAATAGTGTGGGTGACATCCAGTGAGATGACTGGATTTTGCCCACAAATTTTGCTGAGCATGAGTGAAAGTGCTTAGTTACTACTAATAATGATAAGACGACACTGTCTGGTCGCTAGCTTTTAGTGTAATGAAGGATGCAACTTACAGAAAGTCAAGGAATCGGTGTACAAAACATTTCGATGAAAAGAAAGAATCCAACTATTCAAGTCACTGGATAAATCAAAATCCACACACAGCTTATGTATACGCACTGACAGAGGCACCGCAGTGATGATGTGTTTTTGTAGGCCAACACATCAGTTCACATCATTCTGATTCTTTCAGCAAAAACCCAGTAGGATTTTTCCACTGGCTTGTGGATTACTGAAGAAAATATTGTAAGATCTGTGGCCAACAAAGGTTTGAATCTTATCTATAAATTTTAAAGGGGTCATACAAACCCAGATTTCCACAAGCTAATATGATTCTTTAGGGTCTTAATGAAAAGTTTGTAATATAGTTTGTTTTAAAATTTCTTAAAGATAGTTTTAAAAACGTTAATTTTAACCTGTCAAAAACAGCTCTTTAGAAATCACTCTGTTCTGCGTACTTCCCCTTTAAATCTTCACGAGCTTTGCTGACTCCGCCCCTCTTTTCCTAGTCGCTCTCGGAGGATCTTTTTTTTTGCCGTATTCATAGTGAAACTTGCTAATTACCACATGATTAGGAAAGGCGGTTTGCAAAGATTCATTAAAAGAAATTATACTCACTGCTTCTGTAGGTGAGGCTGGATCATAAATGATTCGTGTGAACATAAACGCATGTCGGTTGATCAAAGGCGTGTTTCCTTTCAGAACCAAACCTAAGGTTACTCTTCTGCGACTTCAGTGACTCTGATGTCGGGGGTAAATGAGTACTGCTATGTTCTTTAATACATTCAACAACAAAACACCTCAATCTCTTAGGAGTCTTGCTTGTCCCTGCGTCTCGGTCTGATGACGGCTCACTCAGGGCGGGTCTGAGGTAAGACACCAGTTTAGTATGTGTGACATGCTGCTGTCAATCAACTATTGTGGGAATGGCCTCTGTCGGTGTGACGCCACATCGACATGCATTTAAGAATGGCTTGATTTCAGAAGGGGCAACTTATTTTTATTAAATCAAAAGAAAACTACCTGTGGATCTTTGTCATTGTAGGGTGTTTGTGTACTCACACTCCCAACAAACATTTCAGTCCAAACGGCTTGTAAAAGTGCATGTAGGACCGAATGACCCTTTTAAAGTCCATGTAAAGTCAGTATTAATTGTGTATTCTGAGTTTGTCAAGCCACAGAAAAATGTGTTAACCGCCCAGCCAAATTCGAATGCTAAAAAAATGCAATGTGAATAAAATTAGGTATTAAAATCTTGAAAAAATAAGCCATCCTCTCTGCTCTTAAACACTGACCACGTTCTTGACCACATTTATTACATTTCGTCTGCTCGCTTGGAAGATCAAAGAATGATGGAACTGATATAAATACTAATTTGCAAATTCCATTTGGCCTACAAGTATCATCATTCTGCTGCCGTCCCTCAGTCCTGAGAGGAGTCGTTCATGGCTCTCACCAGCATCTCAAAGCTGAGGAAGGTCACGGAGTTCACAGGGAACGCTCTCACGCTGTTCAGAAGAAGGCCTTTGAAGAAGACCCGCATGCCCTCTTCACGCATACTCACAGTAATGCAGTTCAGCACACCACTGTACATGCGACCTCCGCCACCACACATCTGCAGTCGAGCCTTCACCACATCCATAGGGGTGGCACAGGCCCATGTGACCACACCAGCAACACCACCGGCCACCAGCACAGCAGTGTTACCTGAAGACCACATATTCATATTACTCGCTTTATCACTATGAAAATGTATCGGATTGCTGAACATGCGTTTTGCTTACTATTAAGTAAACAACCAGTCCTAATGAATGATGAGATGTATTCATACATATTCTATGTAATAATACACAACTTAAAACACTACTTATAAATGATATACTATACATATAATGTAAGCATAAAAATAAATAACATTGCAACATAAAATACTCTGGAACTATAAATTCATATTTTATTAGAATTTTCAATCATTTCAAATTATTTACATGTTTAATTTAAAATAACATACAGCCATAACCACAAGCTTAAGAATGTTATATATATATATATATATATATATATATTGTCGCAGGCGGAAGAATCACACGACTACTGAATGCAGTGAAGCCCCGGAGGGTGGATTTATTTACAAGTGCACACA
>JAUMHG010000038.1:21476799-21507085 GCA_032359395.1 Enteromius anoplus
CACTCTACACACCATGTTTGGAGAAGGAATAGCACTGCCCACCACCCCAAGAACACCATACCAACAGTTACGTTTGGCGGTGGAGGCATCATGGTTTGGGGCTGTTTTTCAGCAAGGGGTACAGGCAGACTTCGTATTATTGAAGGCAGGATGAATGGAAAAATGGACCGAGACATTCTGGATAAAAATCTGCTGCCATCTACCAGCAAGCTGAGAGTGAAAAGAGGGTGGACATTTTAACAAGACAATGATCCCCAACACAAGGCCAAGGAAACGATGAAGTGGTTCCAAAGAAAGAAAATCAAGTAACTTGAATGGCCCAGTCAATCACCTGACCTAAATCCCATAGAAAATCTATGTAGAGAACTGAAGATCAAAGTTCATAAAAGAGGCCCAAGGAACCTTCAAGATTTAAAGAGCGTTTGTGTGGAAGAATGGGCCAGAATCACTCCTGAGCAATGCAGCTGAATGGTCTCTCCATACAGGACGCGTCTAGAGGCTGTAATCACCAATAAAGACTTTTCTACAAAGTATTAAATAAAGTGTGTTCAATACTTTCTTCCCTGTGTCATTTCACTTTATTTATTCTGACTCAAATTGTATACTTAAATGTTCTGATTTCTTTTTATGAATTCAATATTTGACTTGATGGCAACATGTGGTGGAAATTGTGTCAATAGCCCACTTAGAAAGCCTCTTACTGATAAAAATGCTGATGTGTCAAATACTTATTTCCCCCGCTGTATTTATTTATTTTTTAAACAAGCACATTTAAAATGTTTTTAAAGTTCAGCATGTTACATTATAGAACATCCAAAACGATTTCATGTCAGCTATCTGCATATATGTTCAATCTATACCAGACTCAAGAAAAACAGAGAAGATGTGGATACAGTACTATCAGCTATGTGGTTATGCTTATATTCCTTTACATATTTAAGAGCGTTGAACATTTGGAAAGGGATGTGGGTCATTAAAGCCTCTTTTTGCTTGCATCAGCAAGATTGCAGTATTGGAGAGAGATGTAGAGCTATTTTATGGGAGAGAGTAAGGTACGAACAGGTGCAGGTTTTCCAGGATACAGACTGCAGATGCTCTCTGAAATTCGAAAAACAAAAGAAGCTCCCACCCCTCCCCACACGACTATCCCAAAGGAAACCTTTACACTGGCTTACAGCTCTGTGTATTGAATCCTTCAACATGGTATTGTCCCATTTCGGCACAAAATGTCCGTGTCTTCATACACATACACAAATCATGTATCTCTGACCACACAGGCTCCACATGGTTCCTTCTCGCTGCATTATTGAATAAAGGGAGGGGCCAGGAATGAGGGAGCGTTCTTTGATGAGTGTGTCTTTAACATGCTTTTTCTCCTTTATTTTGAGAGACTGGGGTGTGCAGAGAATAAGTTTGCTTTGAGGTCTACAATATTAATCATGTCAGGTCAGTTTTGTTATTCAAAGAACATATTGTTTCAAACTGAAAATTGTGCCTTAGAGCAAGCCGAAGGAGATAATGACAAGCAAAAAATCTGAAGATATTCAAGAAACCAGAATCAGCCCGGAAAATCCCATTCTCTTCTGGTAGGCAGTTATCAAAATAAATGTCCATAAGTCAAATCGAAGTAACATAATGTGCACCGAACTGGTAGCGCAGTCTTGAAAACAACGGTTAATTGGCATCTATGGTTCCAAAGAATCTTTAGCATGAAACTGATAGATTGCATAAAAGTGCAAGTGAGGGGGGAGGGAAGCTCGTTTCTCATCGGTTCCCACTTTTTTGGGAACAGAAATGCTCTAAAACAGCAGCTTTGCCAGACTAACTTTGCTTGCAAAATAAAATGTAGCGTCACAGGAAGTATGGGGGGGCCAAGGCTACAAAATTATGGCTTAATAATTTAAACTGGTATTTGCTATCATACTACTTGTATTATTGTAGTCATAAACATGCTGGTTTTGTAGAATGCAATTTTTCTTCCCGCACTTATTCTTCGGCTGCGTCCAAATGAAGTCAGAGCTTTCCCTATCCATCCCCCCACCCCCTTATATCAAGAAATGTATGCATCCACATACAACCACTAAACACAACACAATGAGGTATACATGCCAGACCAGCTTGTGGTGCACTAAAAGTGGAGAAGAAGACTTGGACTATGAGCATTAACCTCGTAGGTGGTTTGCAAATTACAATACATGTATTAATCTGTATTAATATAAGTTTATTAAAAAAAGGCCACAATCGTTCAGTTTTTGTTCATGTTTTTGTTGCTGTTACGTTATGTAACGGTGTCTGATCAGTGAGACTTGGGCTGATGACATCATTGTTTCAGGAAATACATAGATTCGCTGTCTACATGAAAACTCAAGGATGGCGTTTTAGGATTTATTAACTCTGGGAACTGGTTTAAAAAATACCGGTTTCACTTTCCCAAAACGCTGGATCCCTCTGGATGAAGCGCTTATACGTTGCAAAATGTATGCATACACCGCTAAATGCCTCTCTGTCTGAATGTGGTCTTAGTCATTGCAGATACTGTAGGAACTTGCTACTACCAATGCATACGCTAATCCGATGCTGTGAGTATTTAAGACATACTCCTGCTAAACAAACAGCAAATAAAATAACCCATAGGAAATCTATACAGGTGGAGCTGGAAAAACCCTAAAAGTGCACTGCAAAATGCTCTATTGAATGCTAACAGCCATTGAAATGTAAAGCAGCAAGCACATTGGCTGCATATGCAACATGAACCAATCAGTTTGTGCCAATGTATATATGCTGCGTACCAGCCAGGTTTTGAGCCTTATGATAATTTACAATCATTTTTATCACCAAAGATGCTTACCTTGCTTATTTGAGGGAAATGGAGGAGGAACAACAGTGCATGAGACAAGAGAAGCTGTTTTACCTTTTATTTTAGTGTAGTGCTTGCATAAACACTGCATCCTTAGGTGCTGCCATTGTTGTTTTGCGGGCTATGTGACGTAAGAACTCAGAACTGGGAGTACATCAATCTAGCACGAGTTCACGGGTGGGAAGTCACAGGTTTGATGTCCGTTCCAGTGCTCTTTCTCGGGTAGAAGGTTGGAAAAACACAGATTGGCTGGAACGCAGCATAATGCAACCCATCAAACCTAGCAATGTAGAGCAGGGGTACCCAGTTATGGTCCTGGTGATCAACTGGCCTGCAATGTTCAGCTCCAACTCTAATCAAACACAGCGATCCTACAGACCTTAATTAGTCGCTTCAGGTGTGTTTGATTAGAGTTGGAGCTGAAATTTGCAGGACAGTCGATCGCCAGGAGCAGGATTGGGCACCCCTGATCTACAGTTTGATATTTATTTCCCAATCACAGCTAATTAATCAGAAGTCCTAGCATTTTCGTAGATTAAAATAGCTTACTTCTGCTTTGCAAAATAAGGGGATAGAGGGAAAAATGTTTCTTAGATTATTAAAATGATCTTCATGTGAGGAACCGACACCAAAACGTTCATCTGTCTTTGCTTTGTTGTAAAGGATAACCTATTAAGAGTGAGTAACAAGCTGCACTATGGGTGTCCCATGTTGCTGGTATAATGCCATAAGGGTTTGCTGCTGTCAGAATTGATTTATGAAGGTCCCAAAAATGGATGCATCCCACCAAAAAGCTTGTGTTTGTCGTGCTATTTGTTTGTTATTTGCTGCAGATAGGACGCCAAAGAGAATATAACACAAGAACATGCATGTAAGAGGGGAAAGGTGTGCAGGCTGAATTCCACTACAGGAGTGGCGCGAGAGTGAGAGATCGACGTAAAAAAGACACAAGAGAATATTAGCGCGAGAGAGAAAGAGAGAGAGGTGCGCAGTACTGCAGCAGTATCCCTCTCAATGAAGCCTTCTCAAGTCTGTCTGCCTGACTAACTAGTGCTGCAGCGGAGGAGAGAGACAGAGAAGAGAGAGAGTGTGAGGGAGACGCGGCGCACACGCTCACTCCAGTGCTGCAGGACTGGATGAGAGGAACTGAGATAATATCCACACCACCAGCATCCATCACCGGAGCTAAAGA
Organism: Enteromius anoplus; assembly: GCA_032359395.1. Lineage (NCBI taxonomy): Eukaryota > Metazoa > Chordata > Actinopteri > Cypriniformes > Cyprinidae > Enteromius > Enteromius anoplus. The sequence goes on from JAUMHG010000038.1 coordinate 21,480,849, forward strand.
GCCATCTCAGCCCGTCACGGCGCTCGCAGGCTGTTAACGGCACTATGGCACAAGCCGCCAAACATCTACGCAAGAATAAGGATTTAGAGGCGCTCGCCGAACAGGAGCGGAAGGAGAAAGAGGAGGAGAAGGCGAAGAAAAGGAGCCGCTCGCGGGATAAAAGGCGCAAGGTAAGGAAGAGAGATAAGTTGACAGCGGATGAAGGGAGGGGGACAGCACTGGGATATTAATGCTGGGATAGCAGCAGAACACGCAGGGCCAGGCATTCGCTGCTGTTTACACGTGCATGTACAGGTGAGGTGCTTCCCCTCGTGAGGGTCCGCTCGCACCAAACGTCCCAACACGAGTCTGTTGGAATTATCCCAATAGTGTTTGTTTTATTTAATTATAGTTTGTATGTTTTAATGTGAAAATTCTGTTAAATTAAAAGAAACTGAGAAGAAATCGTTGAAACTGCGTTTATTCTATACACACTGATGGGCATGAAAAAAAAAGAGAGGAGATGCAGATCTGTAGGTAATGTATGCAAACAAAGCCACCTTGCTGACTTAAAGGGATAGTTCATGCGAAAAAAAGAAAGATAAATATATATAATTTACTAAACCTAAAGTTGTTCCAAACCTGTATTAATTTCATACATTTCCCTATTGACTTCTATTCCCATGCAATTACAGTTAGTAGAGGGGCGAACACATTTTTTTTTCTACTTTTTTTTTTATTTTTATTTTTTTTACACGCATTCTTCAAAATAACTTATTTTTTTGTTCAGCAGTAAGAAATAAATTAATACAGAGTTGGAATAACTTGGAGGTGAGTAAATGATGACAGAATCTCCATTTTAAAACTATCCCTTTAAACATCAGCTTGGAAAGAGTTTGAGATTTAGTACATGCACATACCAAATATATTTTGTGCATGAATACAAACATGATTAATTCAATTAAATTAGAATCAGTCATCTTATAATGCAATTGATATTCAGTCTTTTCAGTCTGTAATGAGCCAGAAAGACAGTCTGTGAGCAATAATGTATAGCAAAAGAACAGTTTTGAGCTAAACTACCTACAAATATTACATATAGTAGCTACCTTTCCATACAAGCAGTTTATTTCACTTAAAACAAGAGTCTCCTTTAAAAATCTCATATGCATACAGAAGGTTTTGCAAATTTTTCATACCTTATCCCCCAGTTTCACTGACAAGGCTTAAGCTAGTCCTAGACTAAATTGCATTTTTGAGCTGTCTCAGATGAAGATATCTTGCTCTGAAATATCTTAAAACATGTCAGTGTCAATGCTCTGTGTTAAGATGCACACCTGTAACATTTCCATATAAGGCATTTTTGTAAAAGTAGCTTAAATATCTTATTTTAACTGATGCCTAGTCCTGGCTTAAGTTAAGCCCCGTTTGTGAAACCGGGCCTATATCTATTTAAAATAGCATATGAATGATTCATTTAAGTGATAAATGAAATTGATGTGTTGTATAAGGCTAAATGTACAATGCACCACATATTAAAAGTATGCATATACAGCAGTAGTATTCTTGTTCACTCACACAGAAGAGCAGGGAGCTAGTCTATTTGAATAAACTACATGTGTATAAACAAAGGTTTAAAGGTTTTAAAAGGTTTGGTTATGTTAGTAGAGTTTGTTGCACTTTCATTCTGCTCGTCTGCATGAAGATGCGCTGATGTTTAGCTCTAACACTTAAACCATTTTCACTGCAGAGTTTCATATTACAGTACCTTGCTGAGGAGGGTGCTTGTGTGCCCGGATCTGCGGTGGGATATCAATAATCCCTCTTTCTTCCTTGATTTCTGCATGTGTTCAATGTAGAAATCACTTATTGAGGCTGTCAGTTTCTTGATTGATGTCAGTTTCGTTATGTGTTGTATTGTGCTAAAAATAAAAAAAAATGTATAGAAGAATTTTAGGGAAAATATCTATAGGCCATGGGATTTGTTTCTGATGAAAAAATGCTTGCTCTTAATTTTAATACATAATCTTTAACAAGTAGTTAACATCCTGACAAATTGTTTTCATGAATTCCAACCATACACAAAGCCAGCAGAATGCAAAGTCTAGAATGTATGATATACCTGCAGTGAACGGATTTGATTCTGACTCACATATTTCTTCTCCTTGCATCATTTTAATATTTATGGTTAGGCGTATCTCATTCCAGCGCAGAGTCTTGCAGGATGCCTTAAAAGTCATTTCGAATAGCAGCAATCAAATGCAAGGTCTTCCAAAAGGTGTTAGTGGGATGTCTTCTTCAAAATGAAGTCTCAACAAGGATTGTATTGCAGTGTTTTCACAGTTTTGAGGATACCTTGCGTTACTTCCCACCAAATTCTTCTTAAACAAGGCTGTTGAAATACTCACACTCATACACACACACACTTAAAGTTCACACGTCTTTCCTCTCTAGTGGATTGTCTTGCATTAATTGCACTTCTACATGGTTTCACTCTTCCACTCTGGACAAAGCCACAATTGTTGCTTAACATTGTGATTGATTTGAGAGTCTGTGTATTTAACGTGGCTTGCTACTGATGCAATATCTACAGTGTTACTGCAATTGGGAGAAATGGCTTCAAAAGAGTTTTAAATGTCAATTTCCACATCTTAATTTTAATCTGAGTATAGTTGAACCAAACCCCACAGTTACAGGTGAGAGCATAGTCTTCAAAACCAATTTCACTCATACTCAGTTTTCTATAATACTATTGTTCATCCAAAACATAGAAATAATCTTGCAATGATACATCCACTCCCTCATAAAAATACACACACACATATTATGCATTATATTCAGTTATATTCAAAGCTTGTGTTGTGTTTGGTCTTCTTTTTTGTGCTGATCCAGCACTTTTGTGATTTTTCTTTTCATGCTACTTAAGCATGATTTATATGCTAAGTGATGGAGAATTATTGCTTTGTGCTTCCCTTGGGCATGACATTTTCACCATCTATTTGTCTTGTCTATCACTGTATAAACTGTACCTTTTTAATCTTCCACCAACAGTGGTGCATATTTTTTTGCAACATGTAATTCACAAACACAAAGAATCAAGCATAATGCAATATTGTAAATGCTGTTCTAATGCAAACATGCATGTTTGGAAATTGCTTTTTATTTAGATTTTTCTTTGTGGTTTAGGATGCTAAACACCCAAGTCATTTTGAAATCAAAATGCAGCGGTGTTATTTATTACACATTTGTTGATGCAACTTCTTTATGAACCAGTGAGGTTGAGTCCAGCTAGCCAGCTGGCTTTTCACAGTACTGTGGATAGCATTTCATTTCTGACAGTCGCCAGCTAACAATTACCTTTATAGAACTTTAGTTTTGTAAATGATGCATGAAGTCAGACGTTGCAACAGGCTTTGCATTGGAGCGCATTGCTGAATATGCAGTGTTTCTTAGGTCTTGGTTTGGCTGTAGTTTTCAGTGTTACCAACATACAGTGTACTTTCAGCTTAGAGTGACAAAATTCGCAGCAAGTTTCTATTTTTATATATATATATATATATATATATATATAGAAATGAGCTTTGTGGTTTCTGTTTGCAGCAGATTTGCCACAAATTAACTGTAAGATTCCTTGAATAATATTTTGCAAGGACAGCTCTTTGAGGTAGAAGGCAGTTGTTGTTTTTTTGGGACAGATCCAGCTTGAATAATAAACTGTTGTTTTCATTAACATCTGGGCACATTTTTGCATATACGATACATTAACACATGATGACATTCTGTTTATTATATCAGAATCCATCCTGCATCATTTGCTGCTTGCTGACACACAAAGTGTTTCATTTTTATGCTACAAGTGGCACTAAATTTCATGACTTTCACAATTGACAGTTATTTAAGTTGACAATTATTTTTATGCCTTAAAGAAAAATGTACAGTTTTTTTTTAGGCTGTAAAAGGCGGCTGTATTTTAGGGCTGTATATGGCTATATACAAGAATGAAATAAATTAACATTCAGTTATAGATTTTTCTATATTGTTTTTATTTATTTTTTTATAGCAGATATATCTTTACAATGTCTGGGAACAATCTCAAACTTACAACGCTAGTTGAGAAGAAAAATCAGTAAGTAGTACCTTTGTATCTTATTTACCCCTAAAGAGTGCATTTTGGTCATTTAAGTGTACATTTTATTGCCTGCAGTGTACATATTAGTACCCATATCAGTACCATATTAGTAATTTTTGTAAGGTTACCGCCACACAACCTTAGACCCTTTTTTCCTGTGTATCAATGGCATACTTGTCTTGCACATTAAAAATTGCAATTCAAGTCAACTCTTGTGTTCTAATATTTGCCAGGCAAGTCACGTTTGTGCATCTAAAGATCTATGACCTTTTGAATTTTTTACCGATTATTTACATTGCACTTAGCCTCACCTCGGTCTTCTCTGCCTTGGTAGACGATTCCAGAAGACCTCGGTGCTGAGCTAAGCATCACGATCATCAATTCTAAAGCAGATAATGCTTACTGAAGCTGATGGACTTGTCAATAACACTGTATGTAACTTAAATACTAAATCATCTGCTGATTTTTATATCTGGATAGATGGATGGATAGACGGGCAAACTGAATAATAAAATGGAGGGCTGTAAAATACTTTATTTGGACAGATGGGTGAAGGTGATATGATTTATAATGCATACCGATGACAAAAGTAAATATATTACACTACATTTTAAAGCTGGTATGAGCAGAAATAACTGCATTATCTTATAATTTCTTATTATCTATCAAGGTGCAAACTTCAAATGTTATGTAGTAATCTGTCTGTATTCCAACGTATGTCATTGCTTCACTGCCCTCACTGACCTCATGGGATAGTAAAGTGTCCATCAGACTAGCACACTTTATAGTCTTAACAGAAGCATTAGGCCTGTTTTATTATGAGTAGTACAAATTTGGACATACTAATAATTAAATGTACTGTTTGTTTACCTGATACATATTAGAAACGAATCATGGTTCAAACGTGATTCTATTGGCCCATTTACCAAGAATGATAACAATGAAGATGACACATTAACACATGATGACATTCTGTTTATTATAGCAGAATCCATCCTGCATCATTTGCTGCATTTCTATGCAAGATGGATTCTGATTGGTCAACAATGATTTAATTAACTGGGAAATGCAAAAATGATTCCAGCAGTATCATTCCTCTGTGCTTTTATTTTTATACCTGTGGTGTGGATTCTTTAAATACAGAAGGATTTTAAAGCTTGATCTCTCTGCAAGCACACCACACTTGCAACTAAATGAATTATCTATTTCATGAATATTAAACTGAATTAACACTATTAAAAACGCATATGGAGGATTCAAAACTGTCATCGTCATAGAATACTCTTTGTTGGTCTCAATAGAGTTTACAGCTTTAACATTTATGTTCGTCTTTTCATGATCTGAGGTTAATTATTCATTGTCACTTAGTCATTCATTGTCAGCTACTATCCCAAGAAATGCTATTCAAAGTCGCATAACAGACAAATTCAACATTAAATAAGGCACATAATCAGTGCCCATACTATTGTAATTGTCTCATTGCATCAGGTTATAAGTTATAAGTTAGTCATCTTTTTTTTCTGGTCAAAACTTAATGTCAGTTACAGTAAAGTAAATTGGTCAATTTTTTTACCTGGTTATGTTTATGTACCACTCAAGTCAATATCAATATACGTTCTAAAAAAATCCTGCGTTGATTTGTTTGCGTTTCATGGGTCCTTTTTTATGTTAAAAAGTTCACTTAACAGTGCTGTACCGTATGTATTTTTTCTATGACTGTACTAAAGCAAGAAAAATACAAAAATATTTTTGCAGATATTGAAGAGACCTTCCGTTCTGTTCCTGTTGCATGTCCTCAGTCTGACTTTGAATTTTGACTGCAGTACCCATTGCAACCAGCTAGTTGTCAATATTACATACTGCACCTTTGACGTTAATTTTCTTCTTTTTTGGCAGATAACCTCAAGCATTTTCCTCCAGCACTCCTTAGTATAATGTGGAATTCATAGCTGACATCAAGGTGGAAAGTTTGTCAGGCCCTTAAGCTGTGAAACATCCCTAAAAACACTTCCACCACAGTTAGCATGAGGATCTTTTCATCAAACATACAGTTTGAAAGTGTGGCCAAGCAGCTTCACTTTTAAATCATCTGCCCTGAGCACATTGTCCTAGAAGGCAATATCCATTTTGGTCCAGAAGTTGGATGCTAAACTTTTTTTTTCTAAGAGCTCAAGCTTCTTTCATGCTGAATTCCCATGTAGAGTCTTTCTCTAATAGATAGATACAGTAGATAGATAGATCATATTTTCTTAATGGTGCACAGCTTCTATATATCAGTGTTGATTGCAGGGTTCTGTCACTGTGTTAGTGGTCCGGTGGGATTTGTGCTTTGCCTGCAGACACATGACTCAGCACACTGTGAGCATCACTCACTCATATTTATAGCTGAGTGCGGGCCTCTTTCAAACTCCACCTTTACCACCCTTTCTAATTGAGTGAAGGATGTTGTGGGCGGGGGTTATGTGTATGTCTGTGTATTTATGAGAAAGAGAAAGCTGACTTTGAATAAATGTCTTGGAATGGAAATGAAAGAGATTGAGTTCATGCACTTAGATAAAAAAGAGGCAACAATAAGCTTTTAGGTCATACTACATTTTAAGGTTGAATTCTCACTACTATTAATTATGGCTTATGTATCAGTAAACTCCTAATTTGCTGCTTGTTAAGTAAAGTAGCTTTTAAAGGAGTCATACAAAGCCAAATTTCCACAAACTAATATGATTCTTTAGGGTCTTAATGGAAAGTTTGTAATATAGTTTGTTTTAAAATTTCTCAAAGATAGTTAAAAGAAACGGTAATTTTACCCTGTCAAAAACAGCTCTTTTGAAATCACTCTGTTCTGTGTACTTCCCCTTTAAATCTTCACGAGCTCCGCTCACCCCGCCCCTCTTTTCCGAGGCATTGTGAGAGGATCTTTTTTCTGCGGTATTCATAGTGAAAATTGCTAATTAGCACATTATTAGAAAGGCCATTTGCAAAGATTCTTTAAAGACATTATACTCACTGATTCTGTTGGTGAGGCTGGATCATGAATGATTCGTGTGAACATAAACGCATTTAGGTTAATCTAGGGTGCTTTGCCTTCAGAACCAAACATAACGTTAATCCTCTACATCATCAGTCACTTAGATGTCGGGGATAAATAACTACTGCTATGTTTATAAATACATTCAACAACAAAACACCTCAATCGCTTAGGAGTCTGGACCACAAAACCAATCATAAATAAGCTTTCCATGTACTTATAGTTTATTAGAATAGGACAATATTTGGCTGAGATGCAACTATTTGAAAATCTGGAATCTGAGGATGCAAAACAATCTAAATACTGAGTAAATCAGCTTTAAACTTGTCAAAATGAAGTTCTTTGCTATGGATATTACTAATCCAAAAAACGCATTTTCATTAACAAAGGTTAATAGATGTTGTAAAAATCTACCCAGCACACAACGTCATAAAACGTTGATTTGGTTAAATCTTGGTTGCGATGTCAGGTGACCAAAATTCCACACAATTTCAACGTCTATTGTCAATGTTAAATTGACGTCCAATACTGACATCACCTGACATTTATATTTTGTTGTTTTTAGGTTGTGTAACCAAAATCCAATGTTAAGTCAATGTCAAATTGACATCAAATACTGATTTTTAATGCTAAAGTCCGACGTCATGTCCAACTTTAATCTAACGTTATATGGATGTCCAGTGCCTGTTGAGTCATTGTTAGTTAATGCACTAATGTTATTAACATTAGTACATTTTCATAAATGCAACAAATTTAAATCTTTAAAAGAGGTAATATTACCAGTAAAAAACAACTTTGGTATGTTCCTCTTACTAAGCTATCCTATAAATGGATTGGTGGTAGATCTGCATGTTTAGGGGAACTATACCTTTAAGAAATGCAGTTCCCTTGTTCAAAACACACACCATCATACTGAGTCAATTAAATATCAGAGTAATGTAATCAAAAGTCAGTATGACAGCTGTCAGGGGAAAATGTTTTTTTCTGATTACTTTTATCTGATCTCAGCATCACATACGATTATTGGTTTTCTGGTGCCGTACTTTCCTCTGGAAGGCCTTAATGCACTTCAGAATTGATTTGATATAATATGATTGAGCTTTAATGTTAATTTACTTTTTATTGATATTATTACATTTGTTCCAGTGCAGTCTTTACATAACTAACCAAGTGCAATATATTGTGCATTTATATTGTATATATTGCTGATCAGATTGGGAAGTATTTTTTTCATTGTTCTATTTTGTGATTATCATTAAACTGATACCAGAGAACATATAGGTTATGAATATAACCACAGAGACACTGCTTCCGGAGACGCTATGGGAACGCCTACTGCGTGATGGCTCTGAATCTGCTGTACCAACGTCCAATGAATGGGCACGACGTCAGGGTGGGTGACGTCAGACCAGGAAGTATATAAGGCACAACATTTTTATCAGCTTAAAACTGTTTTGAAGAACTGCGCTGGCAGGGGGTGCAGGAGGTATGGCTCCGAGACATGGTGTCTTGTTCCCTCAAGGAACCGTGGTGATATTCATAACCTATACATTCCTTTCCGGGAACTCGCACTGCGTCCGGAGACACTATGGGAACGATATACCAATGCCGCCATAACTCCAAGACCCTGCCCTGTGTCTATGTCTCAACATACACCACTAGGATGTGAGGGCCGATGATCCAGGGGTCATCCGCATGTCCAAACCGTTGTAACGGACAAACGTGGAGGGGGTGGACCATCCCGCAGCGTTGCAGATGTCCTCGACTGAGACACCTGCCAGATAGGCCTTTGAGGCCGCCATAATTCTTGTGGAGTGAACTCTGACTCCCATCGGCGAGGGGAGATCAGAAGCTTCGTAACAAGTCGTGATTGTCTCGACAATCCAATGACTGACAGTATGCTTAGTAGCAGGCTTACCTCTCTTAGACAGACCGACACACACCAATAACTGGTCAACTTTCTCCACAAGGCTGCCCTGTGCAAGTACGTGTCCAGTGCTTGCACAGGACACATACTGTTTAACTTCTTCTGGTCAGGATCCCAAACAGGAGGAGGATGGAACGCCTGTAGCTCCATCAGGCGTGGTGCCGTGGTTGTAAGGACCTTCGAAGTGTAACCCGGTTTGGGGTACAGAAAAGCTTTCGCCAGTCTGGGCGCAAAGTCTAAATGTGAAGGTGCCACTGAAAGGGCCTGAAGGTCTCCTACTCGCTTGAGAGAGTATTTGAAACTGCTTGACAGTAATTGATCGGCCTTTTTTCACTTTCTTGACTGATTTGAGGATCGAAACTACTCGAGCAGGGGACATTCGTGTCTGCATTGTGGTCGAATCCCACACCAAGCCTAAATAAGTGGTCTTCTGAACCCGAGAGAGCACACTTTTCTTAGTGTTCAGTCTCAGCCACAATCGCTTGATGTGAGCGAGGACTGCATCTCGATGCCTGATCACATCGCCCTGAGACTGGGCTAATATCAGCCAGTTGTCTAGGTAGTTCAAAATGCAAATCCCTTGAAGCCGCAACGGAGCTAAGGCTGAATCTACTACTTTCGTAAATGTTCGGGGCAAAAGAGCTAGGCTGAAGGGGAGAAACCGATATTGGTATGCTTGACGCCTCCAAGCGAACCTCAGGAACTTCCAATGAGAAGGATGAATGGACACATGAAAGTGTGCATCTTTTAGATCTGTCATTACAAACCAGTCCCTGGAACTGATTTGTAACACCACTTACTTGAGTGTGAGCATCTTGAACTTCAGCTGACTGACTGAGCGGTTTTGTTGCCTGAGATCTAAAATGGGCCTCAGTACTCCATCCTTCTTTGGAACTATGACGTATCGACTGTAAAACCCTGACTCTCTTTCTCAAAGAGGAATCGGTTCTATGGCTCATTTTCTTAGAAAGGCCTCTACTTCTTGTTCCATAACCAGACCCTGCTCGGGGCTCTCCTCGGTGAGCGTGACACCGCTGAAGGGCGGCGGAGGAGATTGAAACTGAATTAGATTACCTCTCTCTATTACCCGCAGGACCCACTGAAAGATATTCGGAAGAGCTTTCCAAACTGTTAACCTGTCTACTAAGGGAACCAGCCTTGGCTAATTCTCTCGCCCTCATCCAGATCCCGCAGCAGGTCTGCCTGATTGGCTTTGTGCACGGCCATAGTGTGTAGGCATGCTCCCGCCTGACTTGCTGATGAGTACCCCTTGCCTACGAGCGCTGAAGTTGTTCTTAACGGCTTCGTAGGCACGGAGCTTTTAGGTACGACGCCACATCGGGGGACAGATAGCTCGCAAGCATCTGTTCCACCTGGGGCATCGCCCTATGGCCGTGATCATCCAAACCCGGCACATTGCCAATAAAATCGCTGGCGGGAATGAAGACATGTGCCGAGTATGGGCTTTACACACGTTTACGCACTGGGGGCAGCTCTAATCTTAAACTGCATGCCACTCACACAGACAAACAGTTTTGAACGGAGGCACAGAGAGTGCATTCTGAACAGCAGAAAGCTGATGCTGGCAGGCACCATGTGCCTTATATACATCCTGGTCTGATGTCACCCGCCCTGATGTCGCACCCATTCATTGGACGTTGGTACAGCAGATTCAGAGCCATCATGCAGTAGGCGTTCCCATAGCATCTCCAGAAACAGTGGGAGTTCCCGAAAAGGAACATTAAAGGGTTAGTTCACCCAAAAAATGAAAATTCAATCATTAATTCCTCACCCTCAAGTTGTTCCAAACCCAGAAGACCTTCGTTCATCTTTGGAACACAAATTAAGATATTTTTGATTAAATCAGAGAGCAATCTGACCCTACATAGACAGAAAAACAACTGAAATTATCCCAGATCCAGAAACTTAGTAAAAACAGTCCAAAAGAAGAATGGTAGAGTAAATGATGTTATTTTTGTTTTCTTTGTGCAAAAAAAAAAGTATTATCCTAGCGTTGCAAAACTGAAGTTTAGCCACTGATGTCACATGGACTGTTTTACCAGTTTTTCTACTACATTTCTGGATCTGGGATTATTTTAGCTGTTCTGCTGTCTATGGAGGGTCAGCTAGCTCTCTGATTTCATCAAAAATATCTTAATTTGTGTTCCAAAGATTAACAAGGTCTTCTGGGTTTGGAACAACATGAGGGTGAGTAATTTTTGGGTGAACTACTGTGACCCCTTTAAATGTGGTAAAGCATAAATCATCCATGTTTGACGCAACAGAATAAACCTTAAAATAAAAAACAAGAGATATAAAGAGAATATTAGTTATCAGGCACATTAGAGCATCTCAATACTTTTAACTGCCCAATTCATATGGATTATTACTCAGTCTAACCATTATTTCAATGGAGGGACACAAACCTTTTTTTTTATTCAAAATATCTTCATTTGTGTTTCAAAGATAAAAAATTGTAATGAAATTGAGTAAATTACGATAAAATATTTTTTTCTTTCTATGGACCAAGTACGTTTAGTGTACTGAATTTCTTGCAGCTTGTTATTTAAAAGCTGTGTTTTTAAAAGAGCAGCTACTTGAAATTATGAGTAGTTTATAGCTCGGCAAGGCCCATTTATAAAGTAGCTTCATTAACATTGTCTGGATCCACTTTTATATTGTACATCATGACAATTTCACCCATGTCGTCTTGTATCTGTCTCCCTCTCAACCCCCTCTGACTCCATCTGCCAGGGAATGATAATCTCTCCTTAGAAATGGTATTCTGATATGCCAGTCCTTTCATAAAGCTCTGCATTAAGAACACAGAGATTAGAATGACCAAAACAGAGACAGGCATGGTGGAGGAGGGGAGTGGAGAATAATATCACGACTTGTGTGAACAATTCATCATTTAACACTTTCTCTCAGCATCTGCTTTTGGTCACAATGCTGTAAATTCCTAAGTAATTAAACATTTTAGAAACATGATTAACATAAAACATTAATAAAATATTTGTTTTTCCTTCTCTTAAGTTTCTATTTCAACTGTGAAACAATGATTGGGGTCTGAGGTGCTACCTTGTGGGGTGCAAGAGGCTTGTATTTGAGACTATATTTATGCAAAAATCTTAAAGTTTGAAGACGTTTGGTCCTACCAGCCTTTATCATTTGTAATACATTTGTCCTTTTGGTTTTATTGAGTTATTGCTATTACTATTGTTATTGTTGTGTCGTTTCATTAATTCACCATTAGTCACTTTACCGCTGCTGAACAAGTCTTACCAGGGTAAGCTGGTTTATGGTATACTGCTTGCTGTTTTTTTGCTAGTCTGTCAGCTAGCATTACTTGATTTTTTTTTGTTATTTTTTTAGTAATGATAACAAAGATAATTTCTGATTTGTAGTTTACAACAAGTTTCATTCTTCAACTCAGATTCTGAAAGTATTATTGTGTATGTATTGTGGTGAGAGTTGGTTAGGATTCATCTGACAAATGTTCAATCCTGACCTCCTTCAGTAGCATTTGTTGTTGAATTAACCACAGTGCTGACCTCACATGCAACTTAATCTGAACCCTGCAGACTGAGAAAAGAGATTGTGCTGCATCATCTGCCCATTTGCTATAATTTAATAATATTAACAGCATCCTAAACATCCATCTCACACCTGATTTTTCTTTCAAAGGGCAGCTAAAATCATCATACACAATCCAACTGACCACTCATAATTTTTCACAGCTGTGATAAGTCAGTAAATGATGACTGTAAATTTTGGGTGAACCTTTGAGGATTATCACTTACTTCTTGGTCAGTTGTTTGTTCAGATGTGGATCTTGAAGCTTTAAGTTAACAAATGCAATGATAATGTTGTGCTTTAGACTTTGTACTACATATACATGTTATTTGCAGTTTAACTGATATACTGTATTTGATACAATTTGATTGCATAAACATAATTTTAAAATTATATTTATTAATACTATTTAGATATTTCACCTAGCAGTACCAAACTTTTATGTGCAAATTAAAGTAGCAAATAGATGTTAAAATGTAGATAAATGTACACACTTAAACAGGATATGTAATCTTAAAGATTTGCATAAGAGAAAGCCGTATAAATCTATACATAAAACATTAACACACCTCTCTTTGTTATTCATATTCAAAACACACACAAAAAGAACACTTCATTTTAACATTTTAGACACTGTTTCCTCTAGGGGTCACAATGGAGAATGTCAACAGATTGACCAGTGTCTGAATCACATGTCCAAACACAACAATAACATTTTCATACACTTCTTCATTTGTAGGAAACAAAGCAGGTATCCAAGATGTATGGTGAAGGGAAACAGTGTCTTGTTCTCTCTCAGGGAACCATGATTACATGCATAACCTAAGACGTTCCCTTTCAAGAGAACTCAGGCTATGTCCTCTAGAGGTTGCTTTGGGGAATGAAATAACCACTTAACCATGCTGAGAGGAATGAATGCCATATTACCAGAAAGGGAAGCACTAAGTGCCAACTCCATGGGAGACCATCACAGTTACTCCTCAGATGCATTGGTAGCTGCCATTTCCATTAACCCCTTTGGCCAACAAGCCCAAGCTGCACGCCCTAAAAGAACTTACCTGGGGAGAGCTCAAAGTCATTGATTTGGAATAAAATCTAAATATGGCAAGGGAGTAAGGGAGGCAAGCGACCCACTGCCTCTCAACAAGGATGATCTAACATGTCTACCCCGACTCCTAGAGAGACCAAGGGATTGGCCGATGACCTGTATGGGGTCTGAGGCTACCTTAAAGGCTCTTTTTCTGGAATATTCACATTAAGCCTAATGACCTACAGCACAGAACTCTTCAGGAACGGAGTATGCATCATAACAATCCTCTGTAACAGAGGTCTTCAACCCTGCTCCTGGGGATCCACTGTGCTGAAAAGTTTAGTTCAAACCTGCTTCAACACACCTGCCTTTGTATTTTCGAGCAATCTTGAGGAGCTTGATTAGCTGCTTCAGCTGTGTTTGATTAGAGTGGTAGCTAAACTCTGTAGGACAGTGGGTCCCCAGGAGCAGGGTTGAGAACCTATGCTCTAGAGCAGCGGTTCTCAATCCTGGTCCTCACAGCCCCCTGCTCTGCATATTTTGCGTGTCTCTCTTTGTTAACGCACCTGATTCTGATAATCAGCTCATTAGAAGAGAGATCCATGCATTAGCTGTGTTCTCAATCGACATGGTCCCTATACAGTTTCCGTTAAAGTTCACTTCACTTTGGAACATTCATTCACGGATTTGTACCGTAAATAAGTGAATACAATTTAAATGACGTCTCGCACACTAAAATGCACTTTGAATGGAACGTATACATTCAGTTCAAACTGGAATCACGGCGGAGTATTCGGTAAGGTCCACTTTGAAGTGCGCACAAAACAAATGACAAGAGAAACATACGGAATGCGCAGAGCGGGATTGAAAACCGCTGATCTAGCACAGTGTGTGCGAGTGTGTGACACGTAATTTAAATCGTACTCACTTATTTACGGTACAAATCCGTGAATGAATGTTCCGAAGTGAAGTGAACTTTAGCGGACACTGTGTAGGGACCATGTCGATTGGGAACACAGCTAATGCACGGATCTCTCTTCTAATGAGCTGATTATCAGAATCAGGTGCGTTAACAAAGAGAGACAAGCAAAATATGCAGAGCAGGGGGCCGCGAGGACCAGGATTGAGAACCGCTGCTCTAGAGTGAAAGAGGTACTGTGAAAAATACACCCAAGACCTTCAAAAGGAGCTTCCAGGGAGCCTCGCAACCTAATAAAGCTGCAGATCAGAGTCAAGCTTAAAAACCTTACATAACAGAATGGAGCTCTAGTCACCTAATCAGGACACTCAACAAGAACCTATCAAATGAAAAATTTGCTACATGAACAAGCTCCAAATCCATTAGTATCAAGGAGGCTTAAGAGAGGCCTTACAAGCCTACCATCAGGGAGGCCTATGGAAGTCATAAAAATCTGAAACTGTAATATGAAAAATTTTAGCTGGCAGCAATTTGACAAGACAGCTCAATAAGAGCATTTTCAGTTTTTTCAGTGTGGATGATCAAGTCTTCGGGAACAACTGAAAACGATAGTGTAGACGCAGAGCGCTTTTAGGGGAAAACGCAGTTTTCAAATTTATCCGGGTTAGAGTAAACGTAGCCTTAAGGGCTCTGGACTAACCTTAGTACTGTTCTGGATAGTGAAATACTCACAATCAACCCCAAAGAGCAGCACACCTGAGAGCAAAGAAGTACTAGCCAAACTCAACCTCAGGCTCTCCAACAACAAGCATAACAACTTGGTACCACTGCTTGATCAAGTTTTAAGAATGGATTCCTCAGTGTGATGCCTCTCTGAAGTGAGAGAAGGCCTGACTACATCCTATACTCAAGAAGAGAAGAGGCCTATGTGGAGAGCAGAGGCAGCGGACTATCAACAATTGGCTTTGTGTTTCAGTCTCCTGAAGACAAAGAAAAGAAAAGTGTGCTCTTTCAGTTTCTTATGGTTACATTATTGTTGTGTGTAGATATATGTATCAGACACTGGTCATGCTGGCAGTGTTCCAAATAGCAACCCCATGAGGACGCAGTGCAAGTTCCCTTGAAAGTGAACTAGACATCTGTTACTCTCAACTGAATCACATTTAGTCTTTAATAGAAATAAATATAGATTTAAAGAGGTCTACTAATGCTATTTTAAAGATCATAATTTGTTGTGTAACAGAATATGTTGACATGTTTTAATGTTCAAAAACACATTATTTTTCAAATGCTGTACATTAGTGTAGCTCCTCTATGCCCCGCCTCTCTTAAACATGTCATTTTCTACAAAGACCCTCCTTCCAAGAAGCACAGTCTGCTCTGCTTGGCCAGCTGACACAGTGCATTTTGACTGGCAGAATACCACAAGTTATAAATGTCAAGATAATGTCCTTAGTAGTATTATCATCAGTTCAAGCATGTAAGGGGAACAGAGTTGTGTGACAGACAGTGCTTGTATGTATTTACAGTACACAAGCTGCGATTGATTTCACTGTGATGTGACCCTGTCTCTCTCTCTCTCTCTCACACACACACACACACACACACACAGTCAAACACACGCACAGGCACACATACACACATACATTTTAAGGTAATTTCACTCAGGTCTAAGAATGTGCTGCTCTATGACAACCATTCATTTCAATGGCTTGCGCCTTGTGAGTGCAAAACTTCACATTTGAACAATCAATAGCAAATACTTAACAACACACACTTACAGCCACTGTTTCAGAAGCTACAGATTGTTAGAGCAAAGACAGAATTGACCCTTTTTTTAGAAATAGCCTTTGCACATCCCTTTGTATTTTCCTTGGTTAACAAAACTCGTCGATAAAATGCGCTACACAAATTTAAACATCTGGGTTGTGCTGTTCTGTTGTAAGTAATCTTAAATATTCCTAACTGCATCTACTTTAAGAAAGCCAAATAAAGTGCTTTGGCAAAGAAACACACAGCATCTTCTGACGTTTTTTTTTTTATTTTTTTTTTTTAACTAATGTTAGTTAGGCCTGGGTTAATTTCATGGCAGATTTAAATTGTTTCCAAGATTTCAGAAATGTTTAATTGTATCAAACATTTTGACATCTTACAAAAAACAAAACATCTAACTCTAATAAATTATTATACATTGTCATTGTGAAATAAAATGTCTATCATGATATAAGATTTTGGCCATATTTTCTTTCTCCTTGATATCTCATTGATATATGCTAACTGTTAATAATTTAACATTGAAATTTTGCCTCATTGTTTAATTTGATTGGAATAAAAGTGAAAGAACCATGATGGCACCATCCTTTATGCTAATATCAGAAATGTGAAGTTTGAAATTTTCAGGCCAAGTTGGAAGTGCATTCAATTTTAAGAGTAGGAAGTTGGAATCTTTTCAAGTTAAATAAAACACAGCACACACAAAGACACACATGCATTTTCCTTTTTGTTGAGGTTGTTGTAGAGGAAAAAGGGAAGCTCCTTCAATGTTCTCATCATCTCTGTCAAGATAATAATGAGAAATATTATTACAAATTGTATTATTACAAAATGACTTGATTCATGCTAGTGCTTCACTGACTTCTCTCAGATTTCCCCACCCTGCTTTATCCTAACATATGAAGCAGATAATGGATTCCCTGAAGGTAAACACGGTGCTTTCTTCTCCAGCTGCTTGTCTGCAGTGAAATTGATCTGCTGCTTGTACATGAGGTTGACACTTAACAAATCTTCTTCCTGCTGTGTGCTAAAATATGCGTTGAACTAGCAATGTGTCTTCCACGTGACATCAATTTTTTACTTATGCACACAACTAGGCTAAAAATTACTTTGACATAAAGCTTGAGATGTATTTAAGGCAGAATACTCTTAATTAACATTGAAATACACCAAACAGCAATATTCCTTAACAAAATGTATTAGGTGGTTTAAAATGAAAGAAAATACAATAACTAGGTTTTTGTGTGTTCTAAAGAAAATGTGTGCTTGCCTGTGCACAATAGCAGGGTGTTCTGGGTGGTTGCCAGGGCATTACTATGCAGTTTGCTAAGGTGTTCTGAGCATTTCTCTTTACATGTTGCTATGCGATTGCTAGGGTGTACTGAATGGTTTCTAGGCTGGCCTTAATGGCTGCTCACTAAGTTTATTTATTTTTGATGCAGGCTTGGATCCCGCATGATTGTATATACTTTATTGTACAGCTGAAAATTCTGTTCGCTTAGAAAAATAATCACATCACTTGTCACCATGCAATTTCTATTTTAGAACAGTCAACCATTTTAGTATTTCAGGCATGTCAATTTAAAAGTGATCTGTCATATATTTTTTTTTTAACTTGGATAAATTACAGTGCTGTTGAGGTTGGTATAAAAATAAATAAATAAATAATGATTTTAAGTCTCACCAAGACTGCATTTATGTGATAAAAAATGAAGTGAAAGCAGTAATATTATGCAATATTATTACAATTTTAATTAATAGTTTTCTATTTGAATATGTTTTAAGATGTAATTTATTCCCATGATGCAAAGCTGAAGTTTTAGCAGTATTATTCCAGTCCTTAGTGTCACATGATCCTTCAGAAATTTAAAAACATGGTTAAGTATATTTTTTTGAAAGAACAGCATTAATGTATTTGAAACAGAAATGCTTTCATTTGAATATAATCAACGTTTAAATTGACAGAATATGTAACACTTAACTTGCTAGCTTGCATATTACTAGAATACTAGCCATTAATATGAAGCACATATTAATGCCTTATTCTACAAGACCTTAATCTACATCTATTATCACACCCAATACCTGAACTTAACAACAACCTTACTAACTATTAATAAGCAGCAAATAAAAAATTTGTCGAGTCAAATGTTGTAGTTAACAGTGAATATGTCACTGATAGCGCCTCTGTGGCCCTCTCTGAACACCCACAGCGGGAACCATCGCCCGCATTCTAAGTTCCTACCTGGACACTTTATACCCACGTACCTCCACTTATTCCGCTAGAGATGTTGTGCATTATCGGGTCATTATATTGCCTATTTAAGGCGCAAACATTTCTCAGATCATCGCAAAGTCTTAGCATTCCTTATGGTGGTAATTCTGAGCGTTTTCTCTTGTGTTGGATTTCCCGTTTATGACCCTGGACTGTTTATTCTCATTCTGATTCTCGCTGCCTGCCATTGTGACCTGTGCCTGTGTATAACTCTGTTTATTGGATTATCTGCATTGTTCCCATTGACTGGTGATTACTTTGACTTGTTGACAAGTTCTAATAAAGCCTGGCAAATGGATCCGTACGTCCCTGAGTCTCTGTTAAAGAATAAGTGTTACCAAAAATATAATGTAGATTTGCTGAATAAAATAATTCATTTCTTTCTATATAGTGTATACATTTTGAACTTTCAAATAATCCAGAAAAAAACCCCAAATTAAACTCTCCTAGAGTTAAACAGTTTAGTTTTACCCTTTTTGAATCCATTCAGCTGATCTCTGTGTCTGGCAAAAGCACTTTGAGCTGTACCTAAGCATAGGCCATTAAATCTGATTAGACTGTTAACATCCCACTCAAATATCTATATTTTTCCTATTTAAAACTATAGTTACATTTTTCTACATCATGTACTAAGACTGACAAAATGCAAAGATGCAGATATATATCTAGGAACAATACTGTCATTGTGGCATAATAATCAAGGACCTTTGCTGTCGTCCCATGGCAGCAGCAGGCATAATGATATTATGCAGCGCCTGAAATTGATGGGGACTATTTTCAGGTGCTGTGTAATATCACTGCACCTGCTGGGACAGCGGCAAAGTTCCTTGATTATTATGCCGGAATGAGAGTATAGTTAATAGTAAAATCAGCCTAACTTTTCATTTTCCATCTGTCTTGGTACACAATGTAACTATAGAAGAGTCACGTTTTAAATAGGAAACATATTGAAACTCTTTGGTTATTTCTGAGTGTGATGCCAATGGTCTAATCAGATTGAATGATCTATGCTAAGCTACAGCTACAACTACAGCCAGACCCGGAGATTGGCTGAATAGATTCAAAACTGGTCAAACTCAAATGTTTAGTTGGAAAATTAGCCTATTTTCAAAAAAAGTGTTGTGTTCCTTTAAGTTCAAATTTCCAACCCTAAGAATCAGTAACAACAATAGCAATGGTTACATTAACACACATCACTAATGATTAACAAAGTGTACCAATACTGAGTTAACAGTCATTTTATCACCTTTGACAGTTCCAGGTTCTTATTTGGCTACCTACAGCCCCACATTCCCCACAATCTTGCTTTGGTAAATGAACCACCTCCATCCCTACAAATCTTCTGTGTCCATTTATAGGAGTAGTAGATTTGTCTCCAGATGGTCCTGGTGATATCTCTGTGCCTCACACTGCTTTTGATCGGTGCAAGGCGCTTGCTTACGTCAGCCGTGCTGCTTCACAGGTGGATTCATGCTGGAGCTGGAGAGGCAATGCAACTTGATGGATCTGTTCTGGTTCCGTGCTTTTGCGTGTATGCATGTTGAAGTTTAATCTATTGACTCGACCTGCTTGATATATTCTCAGTCTACATAGTGGCTCTTAATGCCAATATTTTTATGCATTAGGATCTGTAAATGTCCTCCTGTGCCCTTGTTCCATGACAAGTTGGCATTCACCCCCTCAGACTAAGCATCTGGCTCATCATTAACATTAACCTGCATGAAGGTTAGAGTGTTTTTGTGACGGATGTGTATTGGTGCTTTTCCTATTCAAGTGAAAATGAAATCACTGATTTTTTGAATGTTCTGATGCTGTTTGCAGAATATAAACAAGGTTTTTTTTTGTTGCCACAATTAATTGGTTCTCTGCTTTTACAAGAGCCTGGTCTTAATCAGTCACTTTTTATATGAGATCTTGTGAATTAATAGTATATATGTGCTGAGTGCACTGAATTATTCTCCTCAAATGATTTTATTGCTATTTGGTAATGTAAGCTCATAACTTATGTATTCACCTTCCTTTTAAGAAGCAATGGAGAACACATTTACTGACAAGACTGACATTGTACTAGGCACATATTACACATCTTACATAATTATGTTAGTTAAAGGGGTTATGGCTTAGGCTGCTAGTCTAGACTGCTACATTATCACTGCTATATTATCTAACATCACTGAACCTATATACTGTACATATGTTTATACCAACCAACTACTTTTTATTGGTTAAATAAGACAGAAATGAATCATTTTATGGAGAATTGGCAGATTATCCCGTTTTACAGTGTAGCTGCACATTTTTCCCTGTTTGTTAGTTGATTCTTGAGCTAGATATTGCCCACAAATGATCTTACTATTACGCCGTTGTGAGCACTGTGAGCTATTGTCTCACTGTGAACAAGCATGTCTACAGATATTGAGCATTAAATCTGATTCTAACTAGGGGTGGGCGATATGATGATTTTTGATCGTGGGCGCTAAAAATTTCTTCACAATCTGCTTTTTAAGGAATATCGTAGTATCGTGCTGTTTTATCATCTCCGTCACAATATGCTGTACAACGCGATATACATTCACATCAGTGTTAACTCAGTGATAGAATTACACTCACCGGACACTGCACTTATTCTCAATCACAAAAGTACATTATTCGCTTAAAAGTCTTGCCGATTAAACATTTCATATGTGTGCTGTCCAGATGCTTTACTCACTTACATGTTGTCACAAACCTGTATTAATTTCTTTCTTGAGACTTAAAAAACTATTTGAAAAAGAATCGGGATAAAAATCGTGAATCGTGATTTCCCCAGAAAAATACGTGATATGATATTTTTTCTATATCGCCCACCCCTAATTCTAACTATAAACTGAATATATGCAGTGTTCGTATTTTGCTGTGTTTTCTTCCTTTTCCTTCTTTCTCCCCCAGCTCCCCTCCCTACATCTTCATTTTTGCTGGCTCTATGTGATTCCATTTTCTGCTGAATTGCTGAAATGTGAGCAACTTTATCTATGTTCTCTTCCCTCTTTTTCTGCCCTCCTCTCTTAGTAGCTTGTTCCTATTACAGGTTTAACTTCTCAGTGCAGATTTCATTTCACTAATTTAGTATTTTGTATTATCTCTATTGCTCCAACCAAAATTAACATATCTAGCTGCTTAACAAACAGACTGCTGTCATTAAGAGGAAAATCTGAGAAAATGTGAAAGTTTAGTGGAATTACAGGAGCCTGTGCCATAATGGCGACTTTGGAGGTAAATTAAAGGGTTTGTGAAAGTGACACTTTAAGTCTAAAACGAATAAAATACTAACACTTCAAGTTCCATATATATGATTTACTGGAAAATAATATACAATATAAACACTGGCTTTTCAGAAATCCAAATCCTTCTGTATGCATCAATGCTGAAAAAAAATTTCATTGAATCAACCTAACTACTTTATTACACAAACATAATACAATTTATGGAGTTAGATGAGACAGAAAAAACTCTGTACATTATTAGGGGCTATTTACGCTTGGCAACTTCATGCGTTTGATTTGATATCAGAAATGCCTGCAAACACCTTTACAATGGATTGCAATCTAATTGTACAATCCAGACACAGCTGGGCAGATCATTGTTGAAGTCACATATTTTATTCCTCCCAAAATCAGTTTATGATAAATAAAATCTAGAGCATATCTGTTGCTTTTGGTGAGGCAAGTTCTGTTGAGTTTGCTTACAGCACAGGAACTGAAGTTCAAATTTAAGTGTAAATGGAACAGTTTTAACAAATACTGTAGAATAGATCTAAAAATTACTAAAGGTAAAAAATAGTAGACTATTTTATTGACATCTATAGAAGCTTTCCTTTACACAACATGTTCTTTATAGTAGAAAAAAAAGTTATTGAGATTTTTAAAAAGGAATAAAATTGGTTTTATTATGTATTTCATGTTCTTTGGGGAACTAAAATGGTTCTTCTATCATAAACGCCGCGTCCAGAAGACGCTTTGGGGAACGCCTTTAGCGTGACGGCTCTGAACAGTGTGTAGAATCAAACCAATGAAATGGAGAGACGTCATAGGCGAGTGACGTCACCGGCCAGGAAGCTTAAAGGACATGGAGTGATACCGGCATTCAGCTCCTTGTCATGAAGCAAAACGCCGCCAGGGATGCAGAAAGTGGGGTCGCCTAGACGCGGCGTCTCGTTCCTTCGAGGGTTGCAGTCGTAACCTGAGACGTTCATCTTCAGGAACTCGAGCCTCGTCCAGAAGACGCTATGGGGAACGAGATGCCCCACACTTTCAAAATCCTGCCCAGTGTGTGTGCCTACTCACCAAGCACAGCAGCACCAGGAGTAGCTCACAGGTCAATACCATAGAACCAAACGAAAGTGTGAGGGGTGGACCACCCCGCCTCCGCACAGATCTCCTCCAAGGGGACTCCCGAAATAAGGGCCTTGGAAGCTGCAATCCCACAGGTCGAATGAGCTCTGTCTCCCAACAAGGGTGGGAGGCCAGAGGACTCGTAAGATAGGTTAATCGCATCCAGAGTCTATTTGGTCGCTGGAAAAACCTTTCTTAGGTGGACCAAAACAGACCAAGAGCTGTTCGGTTCTGCACCACAGTACCGTCCTGTGGACATAAGTGTCCAGTGCTCGCAGCCTGCAGCACTACTGGCTGTGGTGAAAGTGTAGGGACCTTGGGGCTATATCCCGCTCGAGGGTATAGAAATGCCTTGGTCATGCCCGGGGTGAACTCGAGGTGGGAAGGAGCCACCGAGAGAGCTTGAAGGTCCCCCACTCTCTTCAGAGAGCATAAAGCAAGCAAAACCACCGCTGTTTTGATAGTGAGCAAGTGATCCGAGATTTCCTCTATAGGTTCAAAGTGCGGCCTACCGAGGGCCTGTAACACCACAGTCAGATTCCATGATGGAATTCTAGAGCGTGCCGGAGGCCTTAACCTTAATGCACCTCGGAGGAAACGTATTACCCCAGTGGAGAATCTAGCCTGCAGGAAGTCCAGCACTGTACCGACTGGGCAGTTAACTGGATCCTGCTGACACTCTCTACACCAGGAAGTGAAAAGATTCCACTTCAGGGCATACAGTTTCCTCGTAGCTGGAGCTCTGGACTGGAGGATACAGTAGTCTCAACAACCTCAGTTGAGAGACCTGAGGCTATGAGCTGCGCCCCCTCAGAGGCCACACTCTCAGTCGCCACAACTCCGGGTGAGGGTGCACTATGGCCCCTCCTTCCTGCGAGAGGAGGTCCCTCCTGAGCGTAATCTCCCACGGGGAGCCATCTAGAATGGACGTCAGATCCGAGAACCATACTCGGCCTGGCCAGAACGGCACTACAAGTAGTAGACTGACCGCGTCCCGGCGCACTCTCTCCAGAACTCCTGGAAGGAGAGCGATCGGGGGAAAAGCGTATAGACGAAGCCTCGGCCACATCTGTACCATGGCATCCAGTCCCAGTGGAGCTGGATGAACTAGAGAGTATCAGAGGGGAAATTGCACATTCTCCCTCGTTGCAAAGAGGTCCACCTCTGCTCTGTAAAATACTCTCCAGATTTGCTTCACCACCTCCGGATAAAACATCCATTCCCTGAGCCTCAGCTCCTGCCTCGACCGAAAAACTGCTTCTACTTTCAACCTCACAGGTAGATAAACTGCTCTGAGTGAGAGGAGTTTTTCTTGGGCCCACAGAAGGATATGGCACGCTAGTTTGTACAACAGGCTGAAAGTATTTGGGCAACCACATCTATTCATTTGTTTGAAAAACATCTGAGTAGTCCATGCAAAGGTGTTCAAAAATTTAACAAAAAAATTCTGCAACAAAAAGCCCTTCCTATACTGTTACAAAAAAAGTGTAAAGCACAGAATTTTACTTTTTGGTGTAACATTCAGTAATGGCATTACTTCAATCACAAGACCATATAATTACATGGGAAGGTTCGCATACTGTTGACTATATGAAGTAGATAATTCATTTTTATGAAGATTTGAGGAAGCTAAGTGAAAAGCAAGGTTTTAGAAAAGTTAAAAATGCAGACAAAAAAAAATCTAAATTAATTAACGAACAAACAGTTCTTTTCATTAAAAATAAGAATAGTGCTATATATACAGTATATATATATATATATATATATAGGTCTAGATTTGTCTACAGGGCTCTCAAGTGTCACGCATTGAGTGTGACAGTCACTCATTTCGGTCTATTTTCACGCACTCCCGCCACACATTGTATTTCTCACACAGAAAAAACTATTTATAATATATTTAATATACCGCAGCGCCCAACATTTCTCTGGCCGCGCCGCTCTCCCTATGGAACCGACAGAATTCAAGCGCGTCTCCCCTGGAGTTCTTAGTCTGCCACTTATCAGCCAATCAGAAAAAAGAAATAGGCAACACAATAGCCAATCAGAAAATAGCACTATTGCATCTGGGTAAGATTTAGCGCAACAACCAATGAAAAAAAGCATCCTGAAATTGTTCATCTTCCTCGTTCATCCACAGAGGAACAGCGTTGCCAATTAAGCGACTTTTCAGACCCCCTTGGCGACATTTTTCCCAAAAAAGCGACTAGCGACAAATCTAGCGACTTCTTGGACGAACCTTAGCGAGTCTCTGGTAGTGCCGCGCACGCACGAGTTCTTGTTTTCACAGCGCGCGCACCCCCCTCTCTGCATCTGTTCTGTTCAGCGCGCGGCTGATGGGGTGCATTTCAGTCACTATTTCATATTCATTCCGTTTTTCTTACAACAGAAACCATTAAATACATCAGTGAAAACAGTTATATTGAGAATTTGGGTGCATTAAATTACATTATGTGACTACAGAGAAGCAAGGTAATATGACGCACTGACGTAATGAATATGCAAATTGACGTATGACGTCATCTAGCGACAGGGGGGAATGAGATGTCACTCTTGCCTGTCTTCAAAACTTGAGAGCCCTGTGTCTAGATTTTAGCCTTTAGTTTAGTGTTTATCAAAACAATACCATTTTTTTATTTTTTATTTTGACCAGTAAATAAAAATTTAGCAAATGAGCATAAGCGAAAGAGACGATTTCTTAAAATGTTAAGCAGTTAAGCAATTATTTAATGCTTAACTTCGCAGGGGAAAGCACACAGTCTATACTGAGACTCGCTGTCGCCCCTTTCACTCTTTGCTGCTGATTTGGACATACTTTTTTTTTCTTATGCTTTCGCTGAGATGCTGAAATGTTTGCACACACAGAGTACGCTTTGCTGAATGACAAAGAGCTGAATGCCGCTATCACTCCATGTGCTTTAAGCTTCCTGGCCGGTGACGTCACCCACCTATTACGTCTATCCATTTCATTGGTTTGATTCTACACACTGTTCAGAGCCGTCACGCTGGAGGCGTTCCCCATAGCGTCTTCATTGTAGGTTTGTTTTAAAGAGTGTAGATAACAATTGCAGGTTAATAGTGTACGAAAAGTTTCTTCATATTTTGTGTACACAATCGTAGTCTGTCCACCCTCATTAAAAGCATTCTTTTATTTGTTCAATTCAATTCAAATTTTCAATTCAAATTTATTTGTATAGCGCTTTTCATGATACATATCATTGCAAAGCAGCTTTACAC
>JAUMHG010000038.1:21519270-21531106 GCA_032359395.1 Enteromius anoplus
TGTTGGCGCGGAGGGATTTTAAACATAAGTAGTGCCGGCTATGCGTTATTACTTTGGAGCGGTTATTATTCGAAAAGGACGAACCTGCAAATGTCTCAACTGACCAATCAGAATCAACCATTCCAGAGAGCCGTGTAATAAGTCTTAAGAAGCCATATCATTGCTTTGTGTGATACCTTTGTCCACTGATAATCTTTCCTTCAGTAAGCCGTTGTTTGAGTTTGGATCAATGTGAATGGTGTAAAAAGAAATTTGTGGCAGTCCTTTCCAATGAACCACTCAGGAACTAGACTGATATGTTGGTGTAGTTGTATAGGATCCAAATGCACACTAAAAGAAATGGTCAACACCAAAAATGTGAATTACTTTCTCTACTTGTGTTATATGAAAACAGGGCAGTGTCACTTGATGTTGGCCAATAGACATAAAATAATCGCCCGTATGTACAGTACACAGAATATGTACAGTTTTTGGTTGTTAAACACACTTGTAGTCTTGAAGTTTATAGTCTGTTAATTTTAACATGGACACAGTATAAATCTCAATAGACTAAATGCCTCATACTGCACCTCAATGATAACATAATTTTAAAGAAAATCAAGCATTAAATGAATAAATATTTACATTTTCCTATAAACCGTGATAACATGCAGTTGTTACCTACCAGATATATCACATAAAACAATTAGTTACCTTTCAGATTATACAACACTATTCACTACTAACTAGTTGCTTATTAACATGCATATTACTGGTATAATGCCTGTTTATTAGTAATAATAAAGCACTACTGCTACAGCACTGTCAACTACCTGACATCTACCTAGTAAATATGTGGGAAAACTGTCTAAAGCGTAACCACTTTTGTTTTGCTGGCAAAAATCACTGTATTTAGGGTAATGTTTTTATTTGAAATTTTGCCATTTTAATTTTTTACAGTGTTAAGAACCAGCTCTACTGAAGTGTTTTGTAAGTTTGATTATCTAAAGGCAGATTTATAAAAGCTCTCCCTTCTTCTCAGTCTCTGCTTTCTTCTCCGCTGTCTGTTTTTGAGCTCGCTGTACCTTTGAACTGTTTGCTGATGCAGTAAGTCTGCATGGAGCTGGCAGCTTCTACTACTGAATTATTCATTAGGAAGAAATCTGCAGAGCCCCTCCCCCGTCATCTTATTATAAACATTTTGCATCTTCATTGACTCTTTCACTAGTATTCAGTTCAAAAAATATATAGAGAAGGCATCTGCACTGTACTTTCTTGTAAACACAAAGTATGCTTATATAGTCCGATCTTCAAAAAAACTAAATAAAAATTAAAGCAATAAGCTCCAAGAATCCGTGGTTTACAATGAACAGTTAAGGGGCGTTGTTATGCACTGTTAAAAATTCACTATAAACCACGATTTATTACCTTTATTAAAACGGTTATTCCATATATGTAGTAAGGTTTCACAAAGTAAAACAGAGCAAATAAAGTGTAATGATATTAATAAAAACATTATTCTTTTTAGTTCCTCAGAAACGGTTGTGGTTGGAACAAATTGATTTGCCAAGCAACACACAGACATAAATAATTGCCAATGGGAATCAATTATATATCTTTACTCTCATGACTGTATCACCACCTCGGGTGTGCATTATTTTTCTAATAATTTAACGTCCCGCAGTCCATTATTCCGCTTATACTATGGTTGACACACTTCAAGACATTGATCAGATGATATCAAGTTATTTTTCCAGATTTGTACTTAAAACACATTGTGAGTAGGATTATTTCTTCCGCATCTCATCCAAAGCCTCCATTGTTAATTCCAAAACATCATTTTAAACCTTGTAACTGAGGCTTGAGCTGTTGATAGCAGACTAGTGCATTTAAAAGCTAAGTTATGAGTGTGTGTGTGAGAGAGAGAGTGAGAGATGTAAATTATGAGTCTGTGCATCTTTTAAAAGTGTTCGGCTAAAACAGTGAAACTTTAAGTTAATTTTCTTCACTAACAGCACCGCTGTTACCTCGCTTGTGAGAAGACAAGTTGATTTTAAAGGATAAAGTAGTCGGAGTTAGCGCTAGCAACATTAGCGCATATATTAATGTGTGTGCGTCTCTGATGGAGTATGTGATTACGGTACACAATAAAACATATTTTTGTGGCAGTACATGGAAATGAGCTGTCGTTTTTATCATATTAATTACTACATTTATTTGTTATGCCAGTGTCATTGTGACTTTTGGTTATTTTGCTGTTCTAAGCATAGACATGTATATATATCTTTGGTAGTAAGACCTTTGAAATAATACAAACCATTTGGGCGAAGCGATACGGAACTGTTACGTGGTCAAAGAGCTGCCTGGATATACAGTCCATTTGCAGTTCCTTGAAAATAATTGTAAACCATAGAACGTTCGTCAGCCAATCAGATTTAAGCATTCAACGGCCCCGTAGTATAAGTACTAATTTGTGCCTTTAAGGTACCAAAATGGATGCTTTAGGTACAAACATGTACCTTTTGCTAACACACCGTTCAGCTTTTGTACCCTTATTTCTGACAGTGTATGTACATGCGGCACAGAACTCTACCTGGAACAATTCACAAGTCCTAGTCATATTATGGACCACTTCAGCGATACCTTTATGGTTCTTTTGCATCCTTTTTGAAGCTCTAATTGTCAATCATTGTAATTGCAAGTAATAGCAAGACCATATCAGCTCTTTAAAATGTCTCATTCTGTCTCCCACTGTTGAAAAAATTTATTATTAAGTAAATAATGTCAGATTTAGATTAAATTTGGTGAAATAAACAAAGATAAGTAAGTAACTTTGCAACTAGACTGTCTGCTTAATAACTTCTAACACTTTTTTGATGGGTCCACAACTTACAACATACTATCGGAACCTTTGCAAGTATATGTCAACTTATTCTACTAACCCTAAACCTACCCTCAGTACTCTGAGAGTTAGCAGACATGTAGTTGCAAGTTAATGAAAATTAGTTGACATGAAGTTGCCATGTAGTTACAAAGTTACTTATAATTAGTAGAATGTCTAAAGTGGACTATCAAAATAAAGTGTAACCTACCATCGCACCACACAAATGCATGGCACAGCACTAGTGAGTTCTTGCATGTGAATAAAATGTTCTTTTGAAGTGGTTCAGCAAATCAAACTGTCTGAAAGATTTTGTGGCTCAAACAGTACAGATTTACAAATTACTCAATCAAAACTCACTTCCAGGCATGCTTGACAGTCACTCCAACTCGAACTAAAATGCCAGAACTTTTGATCCTATGATTCCTCCAACAGTCACTGAGCTTAGGAAATAGTTCTGACTCGGAATGAAGAACTGATGAGACAATATGTCAATGCATGAACCCAGAACTTTATTTTATTCACTTTATATACAAACATGTAAAACCTAAATGTGTCCACCGTTATTGGGTGGCTTTGATATAATTTCTAATACATGATGTCACTGAGTGATTACATTAATGAATCATTCATGAAATCAATGGAAGCACAGAACCAGTTCACAGAAAGGTATCAGAGTTCCCATCACTTCACAGCACTACAGTACTGTATACCGGTGCACATAGCAGGTGAACTGCATTAACTTGGAGAAATGATTTATGAAGTCTGTGTTACAGTGTTAATTGTAGTCAGAGGGAGTGCAGAACAGATGTTGCTGACTGTTTTTTTATTTTTTGCTTCTGAAATAACTCACATAGTTGCGCTCTAGAGTCTAGACACTAAAATTTTGTGTTATTTTTAAACTTTTGTTTTGCTTTTCTTGTATTTTTACAAAAAGTGCTCATTTGGAGCGGTTCAGGTTCAACTTTTGTAGAACATGAGGTAAAGTTTTTATAAACGGAAAGGAAATGTTAAGATTAATTAGAGAATTGCGTTCATTAGATTTGTGGATTGTGCTTGCCTCCCATCAGAGGTACGAGAAGGAAAGGGAACATAAAAAAAGAAGTTGAAATTAATGTGTATTTTTTGCTAAATTATAGGCTTCATCCTATGATGCTGATGCACCCCCTGACTGAACCTTTTGGCAAACTTTTCAATATTTTTACTCTAAAAACTGTCATTTTATGCATCTATAGATGATTACCAGATCACACCAAATCAAACTTTAAAAGGTGTATTTTTTCAGTGTTTTCAATCAATTGCTTTATTCCTTTCCAGCAGAGACAACTATAAGTTGGCTGAATTTAAGACTTTGAGATATTTAAACTACCACTTTTATATTGAGCAATTAAGGTCATTAAATACAGAAAATATTTCTACTTTCATCTTTTTTCAACCTATTAAACCTACCAAAAATATTTGAATGAGAAGCTGTCCTTTATTGCGTCTGTTTCAACTATCCCTTGTTCATGTTCTGTTCTCTCATTGACCTTATTGGCTGACTGTGTCTGTCCTTTGCTAAAGTCTGCAGCGTAAGAGAATTTGGGTATTTCTAATTACTTTCTGTCGAGGAATGTATTTTGTGCGAGTGTGTTGAATGTCATGTGAAAATAATGTTCCTAAAGCTTACACAATTGTTTTAGCTCAAACTAAATATGCACTTTTCAATTGATCAAAGGCATGCAATATCTTATTTTCAAAAGAAAAAAAGTAAATCTAGCTACTTTTATTCACACATCCCATAATGACACTCTGGTGCTGTTATCAACTCAGTTTTTTGCATTTAAAGTTTACTTAACCTAAAAATGAAAATATGTTGTCATTTACTCACGTTTTCTGTTATTTGTAAAATCCGGTGATCTAAAGTTTAATGGGTTTTTGTGCTTTTTCTTATAAACATTACCATGGTTTATCTCTGCATTCTTTTGCTGCTGGAGCTTCTTCCATGTTTTGCATCACAAATTTGCCATTGCTTGACAGAATCGCCCAAATTTAGAGTTAAAACAACATTTGCTTGTCCAAAAAAAAAATAAAAAAAGAATTAGACCAACATTTCTGTTCACACAAATATTTATGCTTTTATTAATTACCCTGGCACCATTGTTCTATGTACAGTATGTTAAATGTTTTTTTTCATTTAAAGGGTTTGTTGACTACTATTAAGAAAACATATGACTGGTGATGAATTAATGGTATAGGTTCGGTCAGCTACAGCCATAACACTATTTAATTTAAACGTTCCCTATGTTCAATGTATACCAGATCGCTTCTAATAAAAAACATCTGTTAAACTGCAAGTAACTCCATGGAGAGACACAACGATTTCATTAATATTTACAGATTAAAAAAAAGAAGTACTTTTGTACATTTGGGGACATCCTGAAATTTTGAAAACTGTACATTGTAAATGTTCTGGTAACATCTAACAGTAATAAAATAGCTATATCATAAATATGTTGTGTCTATACTGTATTACATTTTTACAGCTTTATATTTAGAGTCGTTATCTAAACATCACCATTTTCAAACACCTTGAAAAAAAAGAGAACAGGAAGAAAAATGTGTTTAGTCACAGCATGTTCAGTAAAAAAATAACTGATTGCCATTCATAGGTTTTAAATTGTAATATTTTTTAAAAATTATGTCATCTTTTAGATTATGTACATTAGTGATTAATGAATGTTATAGATCACAAATACAGAACCAACTAATAATTAACAGAATAAATCCATTAATTAAATATTGATTGATTTAAATAAAGCTTTATAATATGTTAAGTTGCTCATTCGTAAAATATTTACCTTTTAGATGCCCATAAAATGTCAGTGTTGTACATTTTATTGCTTATGCTAATACAAGTGAATTTACATTTTACATAAAATAGATGCAAATACTCACATGAGATCATATTGGGTCAGTTAACAAATGCTTGTCAACAGGTGTGTATGCGTATATCTTCATAATCCTATCAGTTTGCATAATAGTAGGAAGATGATTATAGTATATATCCCTATATAGCAAAAGAAACATACAATTGAGATCTTAACTCTTTCTCGTAGAATCGATTTCTTCTAAATAATTTTTTTGTGATGTAGACAGTTAATACTTCTCCGACACCAACCAGAGAATCTGAAATGTCCTCTAAGCTATCAATTTCCCCCGGGTTTGTTTGTGTCTCTTTGTTCTCCTGCACTTTCCTCTCATTCTGCCTCTCTTTTTCATGTTTGTCTGCCATCTCTCATTATATGACCTGACTAATTCAAGCGTAGGCTCTTTCATTCATGTTAAGCAATAGATGGGACTCTTTTCTCTTCCAGCTCTGTCTCTCTCTTTGACGCTCTGTCTGCATCTGTCTCTCGTTCTCTCCTTTTACCTGAAGAGTGTGAAGATTTAACGGCTTCTTGTGTTTATGTCGTGTGTCCTTTTAGGCCCACGTCGTTCATCGCTGGCTAATCGATCAGGACAATAGTGTGAGCTCTGAGCTGCCGGATGGCCAGGGAGTGTGGCACTATGATGAAACAGTAAATATCTGCAACATATATCAAAAATTTGTATTCTCATATGTATCTATATATACATATACATATTGTATATGGACATTATCTGTCAATAGATATGCTTCTGTCATTGTTGTTAGTGTTTTTGGTGTAGTGGTTCTAATTTCATCCGCATTTCTTTTTCTTGTGAATATGATTTTGGCACCATGAAGTTTTTATGTAACATTGAGTTTGACAATACTGTGGTTTTATTTGAGAGTATTGTATTAATGTTTGGTGTTGAGCTGGCTTTTTTTTAAAGTAACGGTAGATGTGGTAGTGGTCCAGGCTGGACAAGTTTTCTTTTTCGTTGTTGTTGGTTTCTTTGTTTATTATTTGTTTCACCTGGTCGTTTTATACGATTTTTTGGTTGCGTTCCGTTTTTTGTGATGTGTGGATTATTTTTGCGTTTATCAGTGTACTCACAGCAAAAAAGAGTCCACGGGCAAAAGGAATTACCAACACATCACTTTAACATAACATAAACTGCATACACAGTATGAGTAGGATACAAAAAGGCTGAAGTGAAACGAAGCTATTTTACCTGTGGGTTCTTAAGTGTACTTTTCACATGTGTGACTCACAAACACTTTATCGTGTGAACACATTTGTATCCAGACACCTCTGCATGCACTGACGTGTGTCGATGTTTACACACTATCCACATCCATGTTGTGCCGTGAGAGCTGAATCTGAGTGGTGAGTGAGGTTCAGTTTGTTTCATCTGTGTTTGTGCTGTAAGTGTTTTTTGTGTTGTGATGGTGCTCATGCGTGTGTGTTGTGGATCTGGTGTTTAGTGTAGTGTTAGTGTTTCTATTTGAAGAATGCTTTGACTGTCTTTGACTCAGGTAAGTCTCCAGTTTTTCTATAAATGTCTTTGAATGAAAGGAGAATTGAGGCAGATTTCCAAGCCATCTTCTTCTCAAAATTCTTAACCATGGGGAGATTTTTGAATAGTTTTGTTGTTTGTTCTGCTCATGAGTTTAAGGTTGTTGAGAGTGGGGTAAGATGTGTCACTGGTTGATGTTTTGCCGCCCTGCTAAAACACACAGGCGCACAGTTTTTGTTCAATGAAAGCACATGTTGAAATAATCCATACACAGCTACCTGGAATTGAGAGAAGCATATAAGAAACACATGAGCACATGAAAAAAAGTTTTTTTTTTACACATCACCTTGTCCTTTCAGGGTCTCCATAGTCTCTAAATGCAGTACTAGAAATAGAATTAGAATTAATAACAGAAATGCTCAATTCTAGATACATTTATATGTTCATTTTACCATAGCACTACACTATACTGACCAATTATTAACAATTAACTAGTTGCTTATAAGCATGCGTATTAACATACAGTATTGGCTGTTTATTAGTAAAGAGCACGTATTCTGCATGACCATATTCTACATCCCTAATTCTATCTACCCTACTAACTGTTAAAAAACAGCAAATTAGGAGTTTGAGGCAAAAGTCATAGTTAATGGTTTGGTAATAGCAAGAGTTGGGGCCTAAAATAAGGTGTGACCTATTTTACCTCTCATTTTTCCTTACATATAAGTAATTAGCCAGAAAGTGGCACATCTTACCCCACTCTTATCAATATTAGTCTTAAATTATCTATCCAAACAAACACAAGAGGCTAAAAGATGTCTACACCGGAAGTGAGCGATATGACAAAACTAAACCATGTCCTTTATTATCAACAAGGCCATTCACTCTAAGTCAACCTCAAGATTATTGTATAAGAATCATGTGAATGTATAATGGGAAGTGTGTATCTTCCTGCATCTTCCTGCAACTGCAACTTTTTCCACTATTCACATTTGACATTGTTCACGCAGTATGAATTTTCAAAGATTCCATGCAGTCTGTGAGTTTATATATTGATAGAAGTTGAATGTAGATAGAAGCTGCATGTACTGTATAATAATTGTACAAATAATTAGCAATAAACTGTTTAGTTTTAGATGCATAACTGTGTTGATTTGTCCAAAGTGTGTCAACTACCTGTTTGCAATTGATGGACAAAATTAACATAATAAATAAATAAATAAATAATTAAATAAATACACCTATTTTATTGAGTTGACAGCTTAAGCTCTTAAGTCTTAAGCTCACAGCTAGTCTCCGGTTGGTGACTGAAGTGGTGTATAGACTGCACTGAAGATGTTTCATTGCAACATGATCAAATGTTGGTCACTTCCAGTGTAGACATGGTTTTATTCTGTACAGATATGAATCTGCCCTGTGTTTTCCTGTGTTTGTGTTTCTTTGATGTTTTCTAATACAAGTATTAAGTAGATTTATCAAAGTCAGGGTAAAATTTCAAGCTCTCTGATACTATTTTGAGCTCTAAATGACTCATGTTTTCTTGCACAATCTTCCTCAATGGAAAATTATGTTTTGTGTGCAATGTGTGATGTATGAGTGTTTTTATGTTTGTGTTCGTTTGTGCAAGAGTCATTCTTTTAGACAGTATGCACAATCTTGAAACACACCTGAAAGTAAGCATAGAAACAGGGCAAAGTGATAGATGTTGTTCTTTCCAAATCTCTGTTATTGGACTTTTGCCAAGATATCAAACAGACAAGTCCAGGTATTATCTGATGTACCCTGCTCAAGTAGTGTTTAGAAATCCCTCCAACTTAGAGCTGAATTTAAATTACACAATGTGTGATTGAGTCCTCTTGTGAAAAACAAGTACACTTAATTCTGCTTTACATTTGCTTTTGTATACAAGTCAACACATTAAAATAAGTGTACTGCTGTACTTTCAAGTACTCAAAGGATAATTAATGCATAATTAATAAAAATGTACTTTGAAGTAAAACATCTCATTTTACATTATTGCAAAGTGTTGTCAAGTTAGTACATTAGAAGAGTGCATTCAAGTGTGCTTTTTTCACAAGGGTCTCAACCAAAAGTCTAAAACCTCACTGCTGAATTAGTTTATATTAATAAAGAAAAAGGCCTCTTATATTAAATGTGTTTACTTTAGCACTAGTGATGAGCACATAATGCATCAACTGACTATACTGTGTGGTCTAGCCCAAACATAAGTATTCTTACATTATTATCCTTTTAGGTCTTGAAACAACATTGCTATTAAATTTCAGCATTAAAAATATGGGTTGAGGTTATTGGCGTGAACATTTCTCTCAGATTTTAAAGGTGGGTTATGAATTTAACTGAGA
This sequence comes from Enteromius anoplus, assembly GCA_032359395.1. NCBI lineage: Eukaryota > Metazoa > Chordata > Actinopteri > Cypriniformes > Cyprinidae > Enteromius > Enteromius anoplus. The sequence goes on from JAUMHG010000038.1 coordinate 21,528,898, forward strand.
AAAAGGGCTACAACTGATTAATGGGAATGTTGTACCAGGAGTAACAAAGGAGGCTGATCCAGGATCCATGTCCTACTTAAAATCCAACATCAAGGAAGCCAGATTAAGGAAGTCAACCATGGTCAGGAATACAATGCTGCAGTCTTTGACATCCCATTATTTAACCCTGGTTTGGAATAGGCCCCATTTGACTTCCATGGACTGGATGTTAACTAGCAGAATACTTGGCAGGAGTGGTTGCTATGCATGAACCTCGCATGTTTGTGCACTGGTTGCTATTACTGCTTTTATTTTGCAGAATCTCTCCCGAAGTAAGCTAGTTAATGAAGTTGTTGCTGTAGTTTAGTGTTAAGGAGTGTTTGATGGTGCTTGTCTGTCAGAGCAGCATGTGGTTAAATGTCTATACAAAAGATGAGATGATAGCAGGACCAAGGAGGATTTCATGCCTTTCTTGATTTAGCACTTTTTGATCTGAAGCTTTTATTCTCTTGGAATGGAAGAGATGGATCAAGATGTCCTCAGAGTACCTGAAAGGATCAAGGTCACTTTGTTTCCAACATTCTTGTCACCTCAAACTTTCACGATTTCCAAGTGTGCTCAAAATCTGGGATAGATTCAGCTGTATATTGTTAGGATCAGAACCTCCAGGACCAGAAATGGGAGACCCCGGGGTCAGACAACCAACAGCTGATAGAGACACTCAACTGAAAAAAAAGGGGAATATAGAAAACGAAAATGTTGAGCTGAAAACATGAAGTTAGATGTTTTTGAAGACATTAACTACAAATTTGCTTGCTTTTTGCAACTTTGAAGACAATTCCAAAGAAGATTCAACACATCAAATGTTGTATTCTAGATTTTTATTTCATGTTTCTACCCAACAAACTCCACTTAAGCTCTTTTGTATCGTCTTCTTGCATGGTATAGGTATGAACATGGAGGAAGTCCTCACCATTTATTTCAAGTGCAATATGAATATTGGGACTCACATCTTTCTATTAGACCATTAACCGCTATTAAGTCTTTACCAGGACATCAGAGCATGTCGACATAGTGGCTGATTATCTCTTTGGTTTGGCTATATACTGTACTGTATAAGATAACCGTAATCAATAGCAATTCAGAAAATGATCAAAAAGGAATAGAGTTATCACTTTAGACTAGGGCTCTTCAATAGGGACGTAGTGATCACTGATTGGTCAAACGCATTCAAAATACTGGCTACCTGGCATTTTTCTTATTAATATTTATGGCATAAATACCTGTCTGTAGCAACCAGACCTGGTTTATTGGCAAAAACATACCTGGGGCACTTTTAAAAGAACGCTGTTGCAGAACAGTACCCAGAGGTATATATTTTTAGGAGACTGAGTTGAGAAAAATGCCAGAGGGAGAAATTGGTTCTCTAGAAAGGAACCTGCCAACTAGTTCCTAGAACTACACATTGTGAAAGTGCCTTATGTAATTCTTTTGAGGGTACTGTTGCTCCCTGTTGTTTTTGCACACGGAATGTGGATAGTATGTGAGATGAATATGACAGACCGTTGTCCAGTGTGGTGCCAAGATTGTTGGCTTTATCTTGTCTATGACGAGGTCTTGGCAAGGAGGTTTCTTGGCCGGGATGAGCAGCAGTGTGGTTTTCAGTAAATTCCGCTTCAGATGATGGGCATTTATCCATGCACAAATACATTTCCAGGTGATAACTTCACTAAGTGATTTGGTGTGAAGACAGAGTACATTTGATCCAAGTACTGATCCTGGTGGAAAACAAAGTTGGTGTAGAGATGAAGCAGATCCTTTTCATGCTATTTGGTCAGTTCTGTTTGGAGTCTGTAATATTTACTTCATTGGTAGTAAAAAGATTGATGTGTTTATAAGTGATGCATATTAAGACAGAATAGATAAGACAACAGAAAAAAACTGTGAAATTACACATTCATATGTAAGTATCTAGCTTTGCAGTCAATTACCTCACATGTATCACCTGACATGTCTTGAAACAAAACTTAAGGACAGTGCAGCAGCTATGCACATCAGAAGCATAGAATACACATAGCCATCTCGAGTTCTGCTTGCACTAGTCACGCATTACAAATGCGGTGCCCTCTAGTGGCTGATACTTTTGAAGTGTTTATTTTTTTAATTAATTAATTTATTTTATATATATATTTATTTTATATATATATATATATATATATATAAATATTTT
>JAUMHG010000038.1:21531341-21543471 GCA_032359395.1 Enteromius anoplus
TCTGCTTGCACTAGTCACGCATAACAAATGCGTCGCCCTCTAGTGGCTGATACTTCAAAGTCTTTATTTTATTTATTTATGTATTTTATTTTTATGTTATTTCACCAGTGATATGCTATGTGTCCTTTTAGCAAATGCAATAACATTTAATGTAAGTAATAGCAATTTATTGATTTACATTTCCATCATTGCACATGGTGTTCATGGTTTTGAGTAGTTTTTACAGTAGCCTATTTTGTTTATTTATCTGTAACTGTATTAAAGGGTAATTCAAAATTAAAAATGATCTTTCACTCATCCTCATGTTGTCCCAAACCTGTGATTCTTTTTCTTCTTTGGGACACCAAAGAAGTCAAAGGGGTTTGAAACAATATGGACAACATCTTTGGTGTTCCAAATAAATGCATACAAGTTTGGAACAACATAGGGGTATGTAAATTACACAGTTTTCATAAAGGAGTGAACAAGTTCTTTACGATTAACTTTTATTGTAAAATGAATCTGGGGTTTCAGGGCACTGCAGGTGAACAGGTTGGAAACTTCAGTACTTACATCAGAACAGTAGGCTGGGTAGTGCACTTGTATAACCAAAGTTGTTTACATTTTTATATAACAGTAATAGCTGACCCTAACCCTAACCGCTAACCCTAGCGGTAGACCAATCTTAAAGGACTGCGCCATCTGACCAATCACAGCAGTGAGGGTTCACAGGAGGGAGGGGTTTAAACTGAGTGAGTCTTTGAACTGCTTCAAACGAGTCGTTTACCAAACATTTAGAAATGGGGGTAAAATTATATCTATTTTTGGAAAAAAAATAGTTTTTTTTTTACCTTGCATACATGTAAACCTGTTTTAAAAGACTCATAAAACAATATTAGCCACCTTTAAAATGGCATAATAGGGGCACTTTAGCCTAATCCTAAACCTAACCATGTAGTAAGTATGTTAATTCATATTACTTAGTACTTACATGTATAGTTACATTGTAACAGGGACACTTTAAAATAAAGTGTAACACAGTTCATTACTACTCAGAAAAAAAATGTGTACATGAATTAAAACACTAAATTGAATGTAAAATTTTTCATTTTGAAAGACTTTTTTTTTTAATACATTCAATTTGCACTGCATTAACATGTTTTATTTACTTTGATAAAATGCTTTTATTTACTTTATTTAATACAGTTTATTAATGGGTATTAAAAAGTGTTCTGCAGAGGAGGAATAGCTGTAGTTTTTTCTTTGAAAGAATCACCTCTTGATTCCTGAGTCCCCTCAAAGGGCCGTGTGATTAACTGGCACTGCAATAAATCCCCTTGAGAGGGAATCACCATAGTAATCCCAATTCCTCCATATAAAACTGCTCACTAAAAACTCTCCCATTTTGACTGATAACCTGAGCTCTAGATGCAGTTTTGCTCCGTCCACTTCTGCAACACACATTTATTTGAGTGCATACCATTGGCGTAGATGTGCTTTTCCCAGCATGGGCCTAGGAGAGAGAAGATGGAGGGGCCTTTTCAGGCTGGGAGTGACAGATCTTTTATTGAAAGAGACTGGGCCCCCCTCTCACGCATACACACACCATGCCCTCCCCATCCGTGTCTGGGCTATTGTCACCAGGCTTGGTACTCCTGAAGTACCCCCCACCCCATCCCACCCCTTCAAGAGTCTTTGTCACTGTAAGTCCTTCTGCAGACTGAAACAGTGCCAAACCTCACAAACACACTCACATAATGTGTCCTTTTCCCAAAGGCTCATTCAGAAGGGTCTTTTGCTTGTCAGAATGCATCGAGCAGGTCTGCGCAGATCGAGAACGCTCAATGGAATGGAAAAATGGGGAAAGAGGCTTATGCCATTATCTAGTTTTGGGTAGAAGTGTGTGTGTGTCGATATTGACAGCATTCCTCTGGAGATAAACCCCTGTGGCCTCAAAGCCCCCCAGCCCCACCCAGTCCCTCGCAAGTCTGTGTGTTTATGCAGAGGGGAAAGGGGCAGTGCCCAGACCCCTACACCCAGATAGTGTAACACTGAAAAGCATTGAGGCAAAAGGCGTTGAAAGAGAGAAATAAAGAAGGTGTACTGGGATGCCAACTAAGACCATCATTTGTGGAGTAAGTACAACTTTTAATGAAGATTCTTTCAACTTCTTTCCTGTTTTTGTTAGATTTTTTGTTAGAACTTGCTCGTGTTTCCGGTTGGTTTTTGCCTCAAAATACTCTATGCAAACAATATTTAGGGCCACTAAATATATTCCTAATGCTATTTTGGTAACACTTTATTCACGGCGTTACATGTATTTAGTAGAAATAGCAATATATTATACATAATTACATGCAACTAACACTAAGCAAATCCCAAATTACTAAACCTAACCATAGATAGTAGTATATACATATATTGTTTACAGGGGCAATGCACATTAATCAACATAACTGTAAAATATGCCAGAATTAGCCAAACAAGGCTACTTTTCATCTGTGGACCCTTGACAGAATATAGTTAATTCATATTTCTCATTACTTAAATGTATAGTTATTTGTAACAAGGACACTAAAATAAAGTGTAACAGTTGCTTAAATGTGTCCTTGTGACATAGTAATTTCACAAAAACTACTGTGTAATATCGTACTCAGGATTGCTTTAGCATTAGTTGCTTGAAGTAGTTTACTATAGGAAATACATGCAACCTGTGTAAAAAGGCACATTATAATAGTCACAATTGTTACAAAAATGTATCTACATTTATAAAGCAGCCATCCAATTGCTTTGCCCTGTTCATTGGAGAATCTGGTGTTTGAGTCACAACCCAAACTATTATATGCAATCATCTTTGCTCTAGTAATTTAAAATGTATTTTACAGTAGTCAAGAGAGAGAGGAAACTGCATTGTTGCAAAATGTTCTCTCAAATGATGCCCTAAAGATTTGGTATTCTTTACATAATGTGCCAGTGAGGGCAAAGCACTGATGTAACAAATATGCATGGGGCATAGATTAAAAATATTCATACATATTTATACATGAGATTTAAAAAGTTAGAAGGTGTTGAGAGTTTCGCGTTGTGCATTACTTTGTTTTGTGATATGTGTAGCTGTGGCACAAACAACTTTGCACTTGGTTTATAGATATACCTCTAAAAGAGGAACTTAAAAGCTTACCTTCATTTTTACAAGAATAACAGGACATTCATATCAGATATGTTCTTTGATGCAGATTTCACAGGTACTTGAAATATTTGGACATATGTGTCTCCAAACAAATGCTTTTATTTTCTGAGCCATTTTGCAATCATTTTCTTCAGCTGATTTCAAGGTAATTTTAGAGGATGTATAAAATCGAATTTTGTCTATTTCTAATATTTAAAAATGTACAGCCTTTTTATTTTGCGAAATTGTAATTAACAATTACTGTAATTATGTTATTGTAATTAACAATGCACTTAGTGAATATTTAAGGTTAGGATTTCATTAAGTGTGTAGTTTCTTATAATGTTATCACAATTTCAGCTATTTTTTTCATCTTACATAATGCAGGAATAGTCTGTCTTTTTGCGCCCTCATGCATGCATGGAAGTAGTTAAGCATTTCTGCAGATATCTCAGTCAGCAAATGAATATTTATGATGAGTTATAGTTTACCTCTCCTCAAAAATGCATGCTTTTTAAATCAGTCCAAAACACACCAACAATTTTTAATTTATGGTCCTGATTAATGAGCCCCAAATGCATCCATCTAAAGGAAATGGTCACACAGGATATATTTGTAATATATAGTGCACACGAACATAGCAAGGCATTAATGTGCATGAGCTGAATTTTATGGTGTTGTGACGTATAATCTCATTCACTTTCCCTCCGTGGGGATTACGCATCACCACCTGGTCTCATATGTTTCCTGTGCAAGCACAGCTATTGTGATGGACCGCGTTCTCTCTGTGTATTTGCCTTTGTCTGTGTGTGTTTCTCAGTAGAGGTGAATTTAAAGATTCCTTGGTCCACTCGCTCCGTCTCTCTCTTGGATGCAGTCATAAACACACACACTGCAGTGTTGCGTCTCTGTGATGATGTCATCCAGTCTGCTGCAGTACTTCTGCTCTTAGAAAGGGGAGAAAAATCTTTTTTTTCATATCATTATATGACGGTTTTATTAGCTGTTGCATTAACTATCATTTGCGTTTTGCAAGGTTATTCATTGAACGCGTTATAATTCACAATGAGAAATCAACCGGAGTTTATTACTCTATTAAATGATAATGATCATTTTGTTTATGAAGTACTTCTTTCCTGATGTTAGGATGTCATTTCCAAGAAAGCCTATCAATTCTGAAAGTCTGGCTTATGAATCATGCAATATTTATATTTTGTGTTTCATTCCTTTAAGCTTTAATTTACCAACTGGACGGGTTTTGTTTGTTTTCTTGGCTTATAATGGTGCACTGCATAGAGATGTGGAGAATTTAGCAAGCCAGAGGCTGAGAATTAGGTGTGGTCTACATGATCGCTACCACCACCTTATCTGCTGCAAACACATGCTCATGTGCATGTGACCTCACATTTTACGCATGTAGAGGGGACTCCGAAAATGGTTACTTAATTCAGAGTTAAAAATGCATTACTGGAATAGGTAGTAACTACACATGATTTTGATTAAATATGTCATTTTGCTCTATTTTTTAGATTTAAAATTTACATTAAGTGGATTTTTTTAAAATATTAACTACTTGTTTTAATATGTTTTAAAATGTAATCTATACCTGTGATTAAAGCTGAATTTTCAGCATCATTACTCCAGTCTTCAGTGTCACATGATGCTTTGGAAATCCTTGTCATTTCCGATTATTACCAATGTTGAAAACAGTTTAGCATCTTTTTGTGGAAATTAATAGAGTTTGCTTTTTTAGGATTATTTGATGAATGAAAAGTTCAAAAGAACAGAATTAATTGAAAATGTTTTAATGTCACTTTTTATCAATTAAATGTATCCTTGCTGAATAAAAATATATCTAAAAAGAAATAATCTTGCTGACCTCAAACCCCTTTAGTGTAGTACGTGAATTTTGACACAGCCAAAGAGATGGGGGAGAAATATTGTGCTCTTAATTCTTAGGAGGTCATAAGGCGTCCCCATGCCAACTCACACTTTGTGTGTGTCCATGTCTCCATGTACTTGTCAAGTATATTTGATCAGTGAACCAGCCCTGCTGCTCGTGAAGGTACACACTCTCACAGTCTCAAACATTCTCACTGCCTCCACCACAGCAACAAAAACACAATAGATACAATCAGCTTACATTGATTCAAAACAACATCAGTCACAAGGACGTGAATATCTGTTCTGATACACAAAAGCAATTGAATCCAGATGTGGGATTAAAATCTAAGGGAGCTGCTGTGGAATTATGTAAATGTTCATGTGTTGTATATATAAATATATATAATATATATATAAATTTGCTTTTAGAAATAATTTGATGCTTGGCTAAAGGTGTGAAAGCCTCTGTCTACACTGAGTGTGTTTATCAGACAGAAAAATGGTTAACTATAAATGGTTAAATTCTCACTGAGTGAAGCTTCTTATCTCAGGACTTGGAATAAGGTTAAGATAAGGTCCCAATAATAGAAAAAAAATCAGCTATTTCCTTTTTCTGACTTTGTGCTCTGGTTTTGAAATTTATTTAGAAACGGTTGATTTGAGCAAATGAGTTAAAGTTTTAACAGTCAATAAAATATGAATTAACTTTTTTCAATCTTTTTCTTTCTAGCCACTGCTCTCCTCCTTACTCTTTCCTTTTCCAGTGTTACATAGTCTGTGTCGGTAATCTGACTTTTTGGGTTCCTAAAACTGACAAAACATACAGTACACACGTGTGTACATTAGCCTTTCTCATCCATGAAAAAAATGTACATCTTGGAAGGAAATAGTAAATTAATTTCATGGGACCTTTAAAAATATAAAATAATATGTTATCGTTGTACTCAGTTGTGTGTGCATGCTGTAAATATGTATTTGTGTATATATTTAATGTTGAAAAGCTTGTCCCTAATTGTTTTAATTTTTGGTGTTTTCAGGTTGTGCCCCGTTTTGTTGTTGTTGCTGTTGTTGTTTTACTTCAATGTCAGTCTTTAAAAAAAAAAAAAAAAAAAAAATATATATATATATATATACTGCTATTAACCAAACATTTTGTCACATTTGTTATCTTTTTTAACACTCTTCACATGAAGTTACAAGTCTATGAAATACAGATGGCTGGCAAAAAGTATACAGTTTTTACTATAGAATTTAGTCATGAAGAATTTTAACTCTTATTTTAAAATTCTATCCTCCTGTATTACTTCCTGTATTTTTTCTCAGGCTGATGCTGCCACCAGCTTCCTCCGTGCAGCTCGCTCAGGTAATCTGGAAAAGGCTCTAGACCATATCAAGAATGGCATCGACATCAATACAGCCAATCAGGTAAGACTTCCTTAACTCCCTGTATATCTCAAGAGGAATACTTTCCTGATTAATTGTCTGCCGGGGTCACAGCCAGGATTCATTCAGAGGTGAAATGTCTGTTTATAGAAGTTAATTTTTGTTATAAATGAATCTTGAGAGGTGCTCTAGAAGTCAAAATGTGCTCTCAGAGCTCTGGAAAGATATGTTACCTCTAGTTGATCAATCTAGAGCACACAGGGCCAGATGATACAAGGCCACTTTGCACACTTCATTATTTATGTAATGCAAAAACAATCTTTGAACACAAAAAAAATAAAGGGGGATTTTCTCAGCAATGCCACAGAAAAACCATTTGTGGTTCCCCAGAGAACTTTTCCACTTTTTTGAATGTGAAGAACATTTAGAATAACCTGAAGAACCAATTTTTTTACTAAGATTATTCACAATAAACCTTTTGGAATGGAAAGCTTCTACACCCTTCAGGTGTCATTGGCACAGTTTTGTTCCTTTTGGTTTCCAAATGTTTGGTTCCAGATCGGTGATCCATTCTTACAATAATTATTTTTCTTTAGTGTGAAGAATTTTTTTAAAGACTTTTCCATTAAAAAAAAACTTTTGTAAAGTGGAAAACTTCAATGCCTGTTAAAGATTAGAAGCATCAATGGTAAGATCCTTTATTTTTAAGAAGTAATGAGATCTGCTGAGCAGAGAGATCACCTATAATGGGAATTATTTTGCTACAGGGCAGAGAGCAACTGCAAGACAAGTCAGGGGTTTAGTATTGAATGCTATTTACAACCAAGCTAAGAGTGCTTTTCAACACCACAATATGCTGATGCCATCAATGCTATTTTGGGGCGATGAAGATCAGGGCAATATTCACAAAGATTTTTTAAGAGTTATCCTAAATAGCAGTAGAATTTGACAATTTAACAATCCTGAATGTTCCACAGATTTAGGAGCTGATTTTAAGACTGTCAGTTTCTGCTAAATCTGGTGATGTAGAAGCTACTTTTATCCTTAAGATGTTTTGTGAATACAGCTCACAGAAAGCAGCTAAGAGTTCAGGTTTCATAATTGCTCTTCTTTCATTAAATATTTGGTTCAACATGAGCCATCTAAGAGTGTGCATACACGGTGAAAGCCTGATGGTTTCATATAGGATATTTGTGTGTTAAAATATCTTTACCTTAGTGGAAAAAATTATTGGACATAGTTCTCCTAAACTGTGCACAGATTTTATTGTGTGTGTGGAGTAGATGCAATCAAGTCCATTTCTTTTCCCTTTAGCCTAGTTTGTACACTGACATTTTCTGCTGTGTGGTGGGCCGCCGTGTATCAGAACAGCAGGAGTAATTGAAAAGATAATGCCCTTTGATTAATGACTGCATGTGTTGTGAATGACTTCAGCGCTTTACTCCATTTAGTCATCATACTGAAGCAAACATGTGAGCAGGTCCACAGAGCTCTCTGGAGAGGGACCAGGTCTACATGCACCGCTGAGCTCTCTCAGAAACCTGCTGCAAAACTAATGAACTAGGACACTGTAGGCTATACTGTAAAAACAATATTTTCTTAGCATTTTTGTTTGGCTTAATACTTAAATTAAAATATCTAAATATTCTGAAAACAAGATATACTTACTTGACAAACAAAATAGTTTGAGATATAGAGATTTGATTTTAGGGAATATCAGTCTCATGTTGTACTGTCTTCAGTGACGTCAGGGTCTTCATGTATATGACTGGCGTATAAGGTATGCCTGTTGAACGATCATCACACCTGTTCCAATAACATAAACCCAGAGTTTGACATTTCCTCATCTCCATATTATTTGTTGTAATGTTCTGTTGCAGCTTTAAAACTGTTGGGAATTTCTTCATCCATCCATTCTTTTTCTTTCGCTCCTTCGTTTCTTTCTTTGAGTCACATTGAGATGGGGTGAGTGGTCTCTACACTCAGAGGGGATAATATCAGCAATGTGAGAAAGGTCCAACCTCACATGTCCTGTGAGGCTGAAGGAAGGCTGTGTGAGGTTAGACCTATCCCACATGGCCCGTATTCTTCCCAGCAGAGAGACCACCGGCCTGCCATCCACCATCATCACCACCACCATCATCATCATAATCATAGTTGATGTTATTTAACAATGCTCTGTGTGTTCTGTAAGAGGCGGAGTGATCTACAAACCCTTCACATCCCCTTTACAAGGGCCGTACTGACCGTTTGATTTGAGATCAGATCGCCTTCAGAGTAAGTTTGCTCTGATGTCTCTTTCCCTTCACAGAATGGACTCAATGGGCTGCACTTGGCCTCGAAAGAAGGCCATGTTAAAATGGTGCTGGAACTACTGCACCATGGTATTGTTCTTGAGACGACCACAAAGGTAAGAGTTAGAGCTACAGTGAGCTTGAAAACTATTTGAATGTTAACAAAAGTATAGATGTCTGTTATTTCTAGAGTTTCTTCTAGAAATATCTCTTTTGAGTTATTTCACATTTATATTTAACTAACTGATCTGAAGGTGAAGTCAGTTCCCCTCAATTTTGTGCAAGTATCACAGAGTAACCATAGGAGATGTTCATCACATTAACTTTGAACATGTTCAACTGTTGTATATTTTCCTAATATTTCATTAAGATTTTGACAAACAGACCCCATCTCAGTGCATAGGCCTGCCATGTAGAGGCAGCTCTAGACTGAGTGATAGTATCAATCACAGCTGACGAGAAGCCGGAGAGGTCTGACGCGTCCCGCCCAGGAGCCAGACGTGCAGGTTCCAAAGATTGGGGCGCGGGTGCCAAATCGTGCCCATCCCCTGAGAAAAGAGGTCCTTGCTCACAGGGATTTTCCAGAGAGGAGCTGCCGTGATAAGCACTGGGTCGGCAAACCAGGTCCACGAGGGCCAATAAGACTCTACCAACAGAACCTGCTCCCTCGTCGAGTTGTGACATGCGATGGGAGCATAGACCACCTTGCGGGTGGAGGTATCTGTGTTGACCACGACATGCCTGGACACCTGTCCTAGGGGGACTCCGGCCTGTAGGAAGGCAGGGTTTGGAATAGGCGGCGACACTCCAGGGAAACTCCCATTCAGAGAGTGCCACGGTGCCATGCCCATCTCGGGACTCGATCGTGTAACCAGTGCTGAAACAGTCTCATATGAAGCAAGCCCAGTGGTGTTACTTTAGCTGCCATATGCCCCAGGAGCCTCTGAAAAGTTTTGAGAGGAACTGCTGTTTTGTGCCTGAAGAAGTCCAGGTAATTCATCACAGCGTGCGCACGCTCGTTGGTGAGGCAGGCAATCATGTCGAACAAGGCCAGCTCCATGCCCTTTTCTCGGCCCAGATGGCTGAGGTGCCGAAGCACCAGGTCCCTGTGCATGCACAACAAATCTCTTGAGTGAGCTATGATGAACCAGTCGTTTAGATAGTTGAGGATGCAGATGCCCATCCGCCAAAGGGAGGATAGGGCACCCTCCGCGACCTTCATAAAGATGCGGGGAGAAAGGGACAGGCCAAATGGGAGCATCTTGTACTAATACACTTAACCCTCGAAAACACACCGCAGAAGTGTCAAGACAAGATCTTGAGCGGACAGTAGTGTAGCGGATGCCTGTGTACCTGTCCGGGCGCCTCCCGGACTGGATCGCATAGCTTAGACGTACCGTCTGTATCAACCACCGCGAGGGGCTGGGTAGCTGTAACCAGGCTCCCAGCCGGATTGCCAGGGAAATCATGGGAACGTTGACTGCAGTGGAGCAGCCTAGGTGGGAAACAGGGAGGGGACTTATCCCAGAAGGATAAACATCCTGGAGAAAAGTCAGGCTGCTCTGGGCAGCGCTTACCTGCTCCCTTGGTACCCCACTGGCCACACAGTGTTCTGGATCCGCATCTGAGGAACCAAAAGAAAGTTCAGAGGGGGATCTCAAGGCACTGGACCCAGAGGTGAGGAAAATTGCTTTTCTGTAAAAATGTGGGTACTGCCGACCCGTGGGTCGAATACAGCTAAATGCACAGGAGCTCCCGGCCATCCTCCAGGAGTGGGGACCGAGATGTCGTCGTCCCCCTAAGAGCAACCTCCATCACCTCCGGATTGCCCATGTCAGGGAAGCTGCACAGATCTGCGGGTGTTCTTGGCACGCCCCTGAGCTGCACCCCTTGTCCACGACCAGCTCGACGTCGGGCCGCCAATCTGCCATCATGAGCCTCAGCGGGGGATGGAGCAGAAGGTTTTGGGACGCCCTTGGCAACGAGCAGGCGGAAGCTGGGCACCTGGGGACCTGCTGGTGGAGTCCCTGTGGGGCAAGATGTTCTTGATCGCCTCCATCTGCTGCTGGACTGCGAGAACTTCTGGGCAAAGTGCTCGACAGTGTCGCCAAATAGACCGACCTGGGAAATGGGAGCGTTAAGAAAGCGAGCTTTGTCAACATGAACAGGTGCCGCTCCTGAACCACAACCGTGGACATCACCTGACCAAGGGAACGCACTTTAACCTTCGGCGACCGGAGGGCAAAGTTGGTCGCGGCGGGGAGTTCCTGCATCACCCCTTGATCAGACCTGCAGCGTTGCCATAGCATGCAGGGGGTCGGCAGCCTGGCCCGCGACAAAGTAAGCCTGGCCCACTAGAGTGGACGAGAGCTTACAAGCCTTGGACGGGAGACACGGGTGGACCCGAAGCGCTTGACCTTTGGAACCGCCACCTACCCCCTGGCTGCACCACCATCAAGGGTGGTGGGGGGGAGAAGCCAGGACGCAGGCGTGACGAGTATGGGGCTCACCATGACCTGGTTAGCTCCTCATGCACCTCTGGGAAGAAAGGCACTGGGGGGAATGCGGCTGGGCCGCGGTCCTGAACTCCAGGAACCAATCATCCAGCCTCGAAGGATCGGACGGGGGCACACGCGGTACCTCACACATGCGGTAAGAGGTGAGGAAACTTCCACACCCAGAGGGGTGCACGGTCGGATCGACATTCCGGTAGAACAACTTTCCAAACATGAGAAATTGTTCTTTTTTCTCTCGGATCGCCCAGGGAGGACCTCTCGCGGCAACTCCGTGCACTCAGTAGGTCTCTAGATCTCTGGTAGTGCAAAAAGCTGGTATTGCTCAGGTCTTTACAAAGGGCACCAACCCGCAGGACCCACTGACAGCAGAAACTCTTTTAAGCAAAATATCCTCCTCCAACTCAATCAGATAGCAGAGGGTCTCCAGCTCAGGAACGGCAAAGGCACCGAAGCGAAAGTCTAAAGGTGCACTGCATCTGTGCTCTCCTGTACTCACATAGTGACGAGGTGCACCTGGATGCAATCAGTGCACGCCAATGTTCATTGGCCTTTTCTTAAAGCTCAAAGGCGATTGGTCTCTCATGCGAGTTCCCATATGTAACGTCGGAGTGACTCGACTGAAGGGGAACCAAAGCTCACCACAAGTTGCTTTTCTACAAGCTGAGAAAGCCAATACCATAAATATATATTAGTGGTGGGCCGTTATCGGTGTTAACGCGCTTCATATATCGTTTTGAATGCGTTGGTATTAGCAAAAACCTGCGCGCTGACAAATTTGCGTGTAACGTGCGCGATGTGTTTGTTTATCCTGAAGCGTCTGATCGCCGCTGCGAATAAATGCACTTGCATTTTCTAATGCTTTTATACAAAACTGATGAACACACCGTCAGTTATGTTTTCAGAGC
>JAUMHG010000038.1:21543571-21554120 GCA_032359395.1 Enteromius anoplus
GCCTTCGGCAGATCTCAAATGAGCCATTTTAATCTAGATTAATCTAGATTAAAAAAATTAATCTATGCCCACCCCTAGTATATATAAACTGGAATATGCAATAAACATTCATTTAACAACATACACACAAACATAATTTAAAATGCAACGCAGAGAATTCTGGGAACTAATTTATGGGTTTTCTCTGTATATTTTACATTATTTTTCACTTCCAAAAACTGTATTTTACCGTAAAATTATATCAGTTACTAAAATGGCAATAACAGTTCAGGGGAACGTATCATTAACGTAAAGTCACAGTCATTTTTTACAGTGTATAATTGTACAGACAAGTATATGGTGAACTACAATATGCTTTAATGTAATTTCCATTACGCATATTTTTTCACCAGAAAATGATTATTACTTTTTTAATGCATATGAAAAAATGGTCTGTGTCATTAAATAAATGTTTCTCTTATAGAAAGGAAATACTGCTCTTCACATCGCTGCATTAGCTGGACAGGAACAAGTGGTCACAGAGCTGGTTAATTATGGAGCCAACGTCAATGCTCAGTCTCAGGTGGGTAAATAAGGGGTTGGTCACTAACTATCTGCGAGTATGTTGACCTAAACCACAATGCATAATAGAGGTTATATGTTTTCTTCTCCCCAGTTGGATTGGATTGGTTTTCATTTGAACAGTATGGTGATTTTGATAGTGTTGCTCTCTGAACTAAAATCTTTCTGCTTGTATTGTCATCTGTGTATTTGTGTGCTTGTTAGTTTGGTATTGTATCTGCATATGGGTGTTTATGTCTGTCTGCAACAGAAGGGCTTCACCCCTCTCTACATGGCTGCACAAGAGAATCACCTGGAGGTTGTGAAGTTTCTCCTGGATAACGGAGCCAATCAGACCATTCCAACTGAGGTAATTTTGCCATTGAAAAAAAAGCTAACAGTAAGCAAACAGAATACTTAGAAGTACAATCTGAATGTACTGTAGTTTTCTTGACACTTAACTACTTAAATGTTTTAGACACTTGACAGTAAAATGTAATAACTTACACCACATGCAGTTTATTAAAACCTTTAAGTCATGTATAAACCTTTTGCATTAGGCCAACACAGTCTGCACACCTCACCTTAACTTGCCATTTTGACACAAGTTATTGAAAGAAAGATGGATTAAATATGTGTTTGTCTTTCTGGCAGGATGGCTTTACCCCTCTTGCTGTGGCTCTTCAGCAGGGCCATGAGAATGTGGTGGCCCTGCTCATCAACCACGGTACTAAGGGCAAGGTCCGCCTTCCTGCACTGCATATCGCTGCCCGAAACGATGACACCCGAACTGCCGCTGTACTTTTACAGAATGACCCAAACGCTGATGTCTTAAGCAAGGTTTGTGTAAACTGAAGCACACAATTTTGTTGTTTTTTCATATCATACAGTACTGTATATGGTTCTGTCTCTAAAACTTGATTAAATTGACCAGATTTTTACTATTTAATTCATTTTTAAAAATAAATAATATCCAAATGGTAAAAATATTTCACAATATTACTGTTTTTTACTGTATTTTTAATCAAATAAATGCAGCCTTGCTGAGCAGAAATCTTTGAACAATAGAACATGCAAAGACATACCTGGATTTTTGCAATGATAATGAAGTAATCAAGTAACAACTGTATTTTAAAAGCAAAAATGTGCTGGTTACTAACTCAGTTTCCCATGATCCCCTGCAGACAGGCTTCACACCACTTCATATCGCAGCCCACTATGAAAACCTGAATATTGCTCAGCTACTTCTAAATAGAGGAGCTGATGTGAACTTCACACCCAAGGTCTGTCTTTTGAGTATTTCTACAGTGAACTTCTGCCTGTTTACATTTAATTACAAGCAAGTGTGGCCTTCTTTCAGAATGGGATCACACCTCTACATATTGCATCCAGGAGAGGAAATGTTATCATGGTCAGACTTCTGCTGGACCGAGGAGCAAAGATTGATGTAAAGACAAAAGTATGTTATAAAGCGGAAATCCTAAACTTTAATGACAGAGAATTTGTATATACGTTTATTGTTCTTTCATTTGTATTACAGGATGAGTTGACTCCTCTTCACTGTGCTGCCAGAAACGGCCATGTGAGAATAATCGAGATCCTTCTGGACCAAGGAGCCCCAATACAGGCCAAGACCAAAGTAGGCATACACCCAAATGATATATGGCCACAAGAAAGAAAGAAAGAAAGAAAGAAAGAAAGAAAGAAATACCCTGAGCAACTTTTTCAAGAAGAATTTAATAGTGTATTAAAATTTCAGCTATTGTTCTTATGAGGCTTTTATTTTCTAAGAATTTCTTAATAAACCTGACATTTATTTTATATATAAATATTTATTTTACATAAAAGCAATGCTTCAAATGAGAAAAAAATGGAAAGAGTTGCAAATCTTGACTGAATATTTATTCTAAGAATAAGATTTTTACTAAGACTAATATCATTTTTGACACAATCATATTTTATACATAATTCATATATTTTTTTCAGTTTACTTGAATCAGTGGAAGTCTGTTTATTGCGGGAAAAAAATTACATTTATTTAGTTTAAAAAGTATGAAGGTGGTTAAAATATTCGGAACACCTATAAACTATTAACTACAACTTTTCCTCTATAAACCCCTAATTTGCTCTATAAATGCCCCTAATAAAGCATTAATATGTGCTTAATAAATGGCTAATATTGTAGTAATATGCAGCTAATAGGTAACTAGTTAAGAGACCCTAAAATAAAGTGTTACCAAATATTCCTAACTGAGGAACTATCATTTTTCGGTTACTGTAGTTTGAATATGAGATTGACAATAACTGATCGACATTTATTGGCAATAAATATATAAACCTGGTTCCTGTGAATTTTAAACACATTCAATTCATTAGTACTTCTACAGAATTCTGACCTGTTTCCTTTCTGTTTTATTGCCAAATATGCATTTTATTAAGTTGCTAGTTTGCTTAAACTGTATAGTCTAAATGGATGGACATTTTATATGTAATTCCAATAAAATGATGCATCAATCTTAAATGCAGTAATAATATTAAACAACCTTAAAACACATCGAACATGTTATGTAAGACAGAACATGTAATATGAATGAAAAAAAACATACCTGATTGTCATAAATTTGAAAGAAAATACCATTGGCAGCTCTAAATGTTCCCATATGTTCACTGCACAGAATGGCCTTTCTCCAATACATATGGCAGCCCAGGGCGATCATTTGGACTGTATCAAACAGCTATTACAGTACAATGCTGTGATTGATGACATCACTCTAGACCACCTGACCCCACTGCATGTGGCAGCACACTGTGGACATCATCGTATGGCCAAGGTGCTCCTGGATAAAGGAGCCAAACCAAACACCCGTGCTTTGGTTAGTACACATTTAAATGACACACATGGCACAACTAATGTACATAATAATATTTTTGCTTTGAAATATCTCAAATCTGTTCACTTACATATAAATATCTCACGACATGTTTCAGAACGGCTTCACACCACTCCATATTGCCTGTAAGAAGAACCACATGCGTGTAATGGACCTACTGTTAAAGCATTCTGCATCCCTGGAGGCTGTAACCGAGGTGAGCAACAGGATCATTTCACAATATAACATAAATTAAGACAGAAAACAAGGATCAAATTCAAAATAAAAGTGCCTCAAAACATAACACAGATACAATGGTCATTTAAAGGGCAGTGAATGCATTTCAATATAAGACAAAAAAGAATAATAATGCAATAGTTGAAAAATCCTCTGCACTCAATAGGTGCCATCAGAATGAGAGTCTAAACAAATGATAGAAACATCACAATAATTCAGACGCTTTAGTAATTGATCATTTTTGGGTGAAATATTCCCATAATTAGCAATCACTTTTTGATTAGAGCAAAGTGTGTATAAACATTTCATACAGCCATAATTACAAGCTGTGACATGTTCAGTTCTCTGTATCTGTTTGCTTTCTGTCCAACAGTCAGGACTGACCCCACTGCATGTGTCCTCCTTCATGGGTCATCTGAATATAGTGAAGATACTGATGCAAAAAGGAGCTTCACCACATGCCTCAAATGTGGTAAGCAATATTAAAACGTACTAGACATGGAATTTCACCTTTTGATAGCAATATGTTGTTGTTTTTTCTGATTGAATATACAGTATGTTTTGACTGCAAGCTATGCTTGTACTGTAATCTTACTGTATGTGATCACGTACCTGTATGTTAATGTGTATTTGTAGAAAGTTGAAACACCTCTGCACATGGCATCTCGAGCTGGTCACTGTGAAGTTGCTGACTTCCTGTTGCAGAATGCAGCTCCAGTGGATGCAAAAGCCAAGGTGCATTTCATTTAATTTTAATTTTAATTTATTTGTATTTTAATTTGACACTTTATTAAATTCTTATTTTTTTTACAATCTTAAAAATAAAGGGACTTAAAAGGTTCTTCAAAACATTGCCATAGAGGAACCATTTTTGGTTCCACAAAGAAGAACCATTCAGTAAAATGTTCTTTAAAGAGTCATCTCTTTTTTTTTTTTCTTTACCTTTTTATAATCTGAAAGTTTCATTAAATAGACATCACAAGAAACATTAAGAGCTTTAAAAGTTTGCCTCTATATTCATAATAAGTAAACTTTTTTACTTTTACGTTCAGTCTAAAGTCTTTTTTTCATATTAGCTAGCTTTAGTTCATCATGACAATAAGTTGTAAAAACCACAAAACTATTAAACTGACCTAGTAACATTTTGGCTTATGACTAAATAAAATATATCAATATATATTTATGTGTAATAAATAAAAACCATACAGCATATTAATTTTAGTTTATAAGAATGTTTTTGTCTTTGGGAAAAATACATATTTTTGATTAATATGAACCTAAAATTAAGGTCTGAACCAAATAAAATATAATGTGAGAAAAACAAATACATTTGGCTGTGTTGCTGTTATTTGTTTAAAATGCTTTACTGAGTACACTGTACTTCCATCAGGATGACCAGACGCCGCTACACTGTGCCGCCCGCATGGGCCACAACGAGATGGTCAAGCTGCTGTTGGAGCACAAGGCAAACCCCAACTCCACCACAACAGCAGGACACACTCCACTGCACATCGCTTCCCGTGAGGGACACACACAAACTGCCAGCATCCTACTGGACATGAATGCCCAGCTCACCAAAATGACCAAGGTACACTGCCGCGTAAAACCAAGATCACCTGCTTATTTCATTAAAATGATCGAAACTCTCTTGAAACCATAATGCTGTTTGATTGGTGCTACGCAGAAAGGCTTCACTCCCCTTCATGTAGCAGCCAAATACGGGAAGGTGGATGTAGCAGTGCTGCTTTTAGAGAAAGCCGCTAACCCAAATGCTGCAGGAAAAGTATGAATCATCTGTATCATATGATATTATCTGCAAGTATGTTTTTAAAATTTACGTTTAGAATTTGAAGTAAAGTACAAGTGCACATTCAAAACAATTAAACACTATATTTTCCCCCTAAAGGATGTAGTATTGTATTGTAGCATTCATACTGTATCTATTGCATTTTAATTTGTTTCTATTGATGGTGGTGAAGTAAGACATCTTCTCCTCTATAGGCTGGACTCACACCGTTGCATGTGGCTGTCCATCACAACAACCTCGATGTGGTCAATCTTTTGCTCAGCAAAGGCGGATCACCACACAGTGCCGCTCGGGTATGACACTATTTATCGCTCTGCTTAACACGCTGAAAACACTTTCAGTATTCATTTCTAGCCACAAAGTGCATTAACCTGTTACCTTGCTCTTTTTTTCTCCTCAGAATGGCTACACTCCGCTCCATATTGCTTCCAAACAGAACCAGGTGGAGGTAGCGAGCAGTTTACTGCAGCATGGAGCTTCTGCCAATGCTGAGTCATTGCAAGGGGTCACACCGTTACACCTAGCCTCCCAAGAGGGCCAACCAGACATGGTGTTGCTGCTTATCTTGAAGCAGGCCAATGTAAATCTGGGCAATAAGGTAAGAATACTGTACTGTAAAAAAAAATAATAATAAATAAAGATGTTTGAACATCACAGATCAGTATACAAATATTGCACTGATATCATGCTAAGACAAAATTGAATTTGTTCATGTAAATGCATGCATTTGTTAGCATTAATTAACAAGATCTTCATATAGTAAACAAGTATTTAATATTAATTTGTAAATATACTGCATTTTTTAACTTTAATATCTTAAAGTAGTTAATGCATTATCTACCGGACCCTAACAATGAACAAGATTTGTTTGTTAATATTTGTTAATACTTGTTATTATTAACTTTAAATATTACATTAATGTCCATCCTAACATTAATAGCTTATTTTGTACATTTGTTAACGCATTACTTAAAGGGTTACTCCGCCTCCAAATTTTGTGATTAATCCCTTACCCCCATGTCGTTCCAAACCTGCTACATATTTTAGAGCTTTGTTTGTCCTTGGAACACAATTTAAGTTTTGGTTGAAAACCGGAAGGCTTGTTGCAAGACATGAAAAGACATCAACAAAATATTCCAAATGGTCCAACTGAATGTTATGTAGTGAATGAGAATATTTTTTCTATGCACTATGTTCTATGCGACACACAGATAAAGTGTTTTTATTATAATCAAAGCACAAATACATGTAGAAGACATATCCTTCTGCCGTGGCTGGCACAGAACAGCTTACGATGCTTGTGCTCAGTTGATACTCTCCAAAATGGCGCCATAGTGACATTACGGTTACAAGCCTCCCAGTTTTCATTCCAAAATATTTTTCACTTTGTTCCGAAGATGAATGAAGCTTTTACAGGTTTGGAATGACATCATGGGTAAGTGTTTAACAACAAACTTTTCATTTTGGGGTGGAGGAACCTTTTAATGTGAACAAACATGCACGTCTGTGTTTAAGCTGAACCTCTCTCAACATTATAAACACATATCTTGCTTTATGTCCAAATATTGTGACACGTCTCTTGTCTCTCCTCAGAGTGGTCTGACTCCTCTTCACCTCGTGGCTCAGGAAGGGCATGTTGGCATTGCTGATATACTAGTGAAGCATGGGGCATCCGTCTACGCTGCCACACGGGTAAAAACTTGCATTTCTTACAATGAAATACAATGTTCATTTTTTTAAGGAGTGTACATAATCATTGACATTAATATTGATAACAATATTCATTGTTGATTTCTCTTCAGATGGGTTACACTCCACTTCATGTGGCTTGTCATTATGGCAATATCAAGATGGTTAAGTTCCTATTACAGCAACAGGCCAATGTAAACTGCAAGACCAGGGTAAATGAAAGATTGGTTTTGTTTTATTTAGCATTGTAAGTTGCTTCGTTTTTTTTTTTTGGTTTTTTTTATTATTGTAGATGTTCTTTCTTGGATTGCTATTCCTAAACATAAGCATAATAAAACAATATTGGGGTCTGAAACTCTGGAGGAAACACATTTGAGTAGCAAGACAAGAGATTTTTCTTTCTAATGAAATCTGACTGTCCTCTTTTTTGGCCTTTTAGATGGGATATACGCCGCTTCATCAGGCCGCTCAGCAGGGCCATACAGACATTGTGACGCTTCTCCTGAAACATGGCGCGCAACCAAATGAAATTACGTCTGTAAGAGCCCAAACTCTTTTAACTTATTGCCATCTTTTTCAAATATATTGGATGCTGACAAATGCAAACAAAAAAATTCCATCTCCTACAGAATGGCACGTCAGCTCTTGCCATCGCGAAGCGCCTTGGATACATCTCAGTCATTGATGTGCTCAAGCTGGTCACCGAAGAGACCGTTACCATGGTGAGTTAAAAATTTAATTAAAAAATGAACCTCATTTATACAATGGCTAATATGAATAAAAAGATTGTGTAGAAAGTCATGTGTTGTAATCCACATTTCCCTTTAAGACAACCACTGAAAAGCATCGCATGAGTTTCCCTGAGACAGTTGATGAGATCTTGGATGTGTCTGAAGATGAAGGTAAATCAGCTATCTGTTTAATGCCATGCTCTGTTTGAGAATTGTTAGAAACATTTTCATAAGAATTACAAGACACAGAATCATTTAATTTCTTTAAATGAGTGGACATTTAAAGAGCATCCTGCTCTTGGTTTTTCTAGGAATTGCACAGCTTACGTTAGGTATGAATTTCCTTCTTTCTTCTTTGTGCGGTGACCATTGTCAGTGACTTCATTTCAAGCACACACACACACTGTAATTCTCTGGTGCACTTTGAAAATTATAATGGATGTGTCACTAGCATGCACTGTATGCATTGATGTTAATAAGCCTGTTTTATTCCTGAAGGTATCTTACTGTTCCAGAACACCTAACTGACCCACTAACCTGCTACATTTCCTTATTCATTTTTCCTTTTTTTTTCTAAAGCAGCACAGATTTAGTTCTCACAGTAAAACAGTTATCATGCACTATGGTATAAATAAGTCTTGGTTCACGGTCGATATTGGGCCAAAAGTTAGTCAATATTTGTATTTTTTTATATTATTTAGAGTTATTATGTTGGCAATTTTGCTTTTAAAAATACATTTAAAAGATAGAATTAAGTAATTATAAATATAACATGATGGTTTCCTCAGAATTCCAATAGGAAAAAGTGATATTTTGTCAGACTTTTTTTAAGAATACGTTTTTAAAATCAGCTTGTCATATAAAATCTAGTTTTATACTGTGGACAGTGCTACATTTCAACTACTGGTGTTATTACAGAGTTTAAAGGTGTGTCCTGAAAATGTTTCACATGCATCCAGGCTCTCACATGGATGTGCTTCTCATGGCTTGCCTTGTGCAAATCCAATGCTAAAAATGAAGTTCCATCATTCAGTATTTATATTGACTATATATATTTGCCATATACAGTACATGTATATGCTATAATTAGTGTATATGTTTATGTAGGCAGACATAAACATAGTGATATACTGTACAGGTAGATACAGCATGAAAGACTTGCTCGGCTCGAAATTACCATTGAAGCCTGAAAATTCCGTTTTTGAAATGCTTGATTATGTAAAAAAAAAAAAGCATTTTCTGCTCTACCAGTTATATTATGTTTGCAAGACTTCCCAAGAAGATGATTTATAAAGACCTTATTAGACACAATTAAGATTAATGTCTCCTTTTTAATAAAAAAACAAGCACAGTTTACATACTGTATGACTATGCATTTAGCAGCGTGAAATCAGTGGAGGCATTGTGTTTTGAAGGTCATTGTGTCTGATTTGTAGTTAATTTAGTATTATATTAGAACACAAACACATATACACACACAGTTTTCTCATTAATTTCCTTTGAAATGTTTTGTTGCAGTATGTCCATCACACATCTTTCCCTTTTCTTCATACTTACTCATTTGCAATCAGTGTTGGGGAAGGTTTTGCAAAAAGTAATTAGCTAATACGTGCTAATTACTTTTTCTACATTCTAACAAAAGACTTTCAAACAGTAATCATGTCACATTCATTTCTAAACAATTTTTGGACAAAGGTATTCCAAATTTTCCTTTCAGATATGTATTTGTTTAGTCTACAGGTTTTTCAACCATTTAAAAATGAAGCACTTTGTTCTAAAAAAATGTTTATTTAATGTAACATTTTAGATTATAAAAAACTGTCAATGCAATGTAATGACAAAAAAGTAATTGTGACGGTGATTACTGAAAGTTATTATCTCACTTCATTACAGGAAATGATAATCTTTTTTAAAAAGTACTGTGGCAGTACCATGGTACAGTGATGGTTATACCATAGTACCTGAGTACTACTGTATATAATCAGCAAGGTAATCATTCAGCACCATGGTATACCAAATATACTGTACCATGGTGCTGATTGATTACCATGGTGACTACATACAGTGGCACTCAGGAACTTAAAAAGAATCTTGTTAGTACCATTGTACTTCTTAGTCACTGTCATAACATGTTACACTCATTTTCAACAGCTCCCAGTCCATTTATGTCTTGTCCATATTGCCCTGTCAGTGTTCATTTCCAGTTGACAGCATGTTTTTGACTAAATCTTCTTTTTCTCTTCTCTTTTCTCACCCCCTCAATGCGGCAGGCGAGGAGCTGCTTGGGAACGAAGGTGCCAGGTATTTGAAGATGGAGGACTTAAAGGACCATGATGAGGATTTCCTTTCCCCCAAGAATGTTCTAGAGTACGAGGGAGAGTTGCAGTGATGATGTTGAAGATGGTTAAGATTTAACAAGAGGAAACATATGTGTAAAGTAGAGGGGAGCTAAAAGATGCAAGAAATTATCTAGAATGTTTCAAGCTAGTTTGAAAAGAAAAGATCAGAGCCCAAACTGAGGAAAGGCCACTGAGATGAATCATCAAGTGACAGAGGAATTGTCATTTACATACAGTATTCCTTTGTGTCAGACTTATTTCTAACGTCTAGGTTACTATCGTAACCCACGTTCCCTGAAGGAGGGAACGGAGACGTTACATATGGGAACTCGCCAG
>JAUMHG010000038.1:21557668-21593199 GCA_032359395.1 Enteromius anoplus
AAAGCTCAAAGGCAAATCGGTCTCTCTGGCGAGTTCCCATATGTAACGTCGAAGTGATTCGACTGAAAGGGTAACTTGTGTTTCTTAGGAATCATTCCCCTGCTCTTCCAAGGATCCCTTGTGTGTCTCCTGAAACAGTCATGCTGAAAGAACATGAAATGGACCAGGTGAATGTGAATTTTGTTCAAATGAGTGCATGGTTTCATTTGTCCTCTTATACTTACATTTTAAAATGTCAGGTTTTTTTATATACTTTTATTCAGCAAGGACACCAAATACATAAAATTTATAATGTAAAGCAGCACAACTGTTTTCAACACTGACAGTGAGAAGAAATGTTTTTTTGAGCAGCAAATCAGCATAGTAGAATAATTTCTCAAGGATCATGTGACAAGGAAGGCTGGAGTCGCAATGCTGAAAATTCAGCTTTAATTGCAGGAATAAAGTACATTTTAAAATACATTACATAACAAAACATTAATTTGAAATCATAATATTACTGTACTTTACTGTGTGTTTGATCAAATAAATGCAGCCTTGGTGAGCATCTTTCAAAAGCTATTACAAACCGTACTAAGCCCAAACTGTTAAACGGTATAATAAGTAGACAGTATAGTAATATGAGTGCTAGTTGACACTTAGTTGCAAAGTTACTTACTGTTAACCGGATGACTGAAGTAGACTATTAAAATAAAGTGTTACGTAACACCTACCTTGGATTACCATATAATTCCATGCATATGAAATTTTTTACTTTTACCATGGCAGTGTAGTTTGTTCTGTATAAGGATATATATTGCCATTACTATCTGAAAGCATTATTGTGCCATGTTACCACCAAAGCACTTTTTATGAGCTTACATTTTTACACATCTACACATGTACAGCAGAACACCCCTCTTCCTTTGCCCAAAGAATATGATGAGGATTCGCTGATCCCCAGCAGTCCGGCCACAGAGACGTCAGACAATGTCAGTCCAGTAGCAAGTCCCATCCACACGGGGTTCGTTTTCTTGCCTCTGCCTAAAATACTGCACGCGTTTTTGAGGAATCAGATACTTGAAACTGAAATATCATGAATGAATACAAAGTGGATTGTGTTTTGTGGTTCTGCAGGTTCCTGGTGAGCTTCATGGTAGACGCTCGTGGCGGCTCAATGAGAGGCAGCAGACATAACGGCCTGCGTGTCATCATTCCTCCTCGTACCTGTGCCGCTCCAACACGCATCACCTGCCGCCTGGTGAAGCCACAGAAACTTGCCACACCACCTCCTCTGGTGGAGGGTGAGGGCCTCGCCAGCCGGATCATCTCTCTTGGTCCAGCTGGCATGCAGTTCTTAGGGTGAGCTAACCAGTTTTGCTAATAAAACAATATTTTTTTTAAATAAACTGAGACTAACACAACTCGCACTGATCCTGAAGGCCTGTGATTGTGGAGATTCCCCATTTTGCGGCACTTGGTCGGGGAGATCGGGAACTTGTGGTCTTGAGGAGTGAGAACGGATCAGTCTGGAAGGAGCATCGTAATCGTTATGGTGACGAGGTCCTGGAGACCATCCTTAATGGCATGGATGAAGGTGTGTACTAATTCTTGCTGTAAATTGAATTTATATCAATTTGGTTTTACTGTATTGACAGTTTCCCATGTATACAGTCACATTTGTCGCTAAGTACTTGCAGATTTTGTTTTATTTGGATTTTATTTTGAACCCAGAAAATGTACTCACCCACAGGCCATTCAAACTGTACATGAGTTTGTTTATTCATGACAACAGATTTAAAGAAATCTTGCATTGCATCACTTGCTCATCAATGGATCCTCTGCAGTGAATGGCTGCCATCAGAATGAGTCCAAACAGCTGATTAGTCCATCAGTGAAATGCTAAATCTTGTGAAATTAAAAGCTGCTTGTTGTGCACAGATCAAGCACCATTTGCAAGCCAATGCACTTCTAAACAAATATGTCTTTAGATTTTGCTTTAAAAGGACAACAGGAGATAAATGTTTTCACAAGATTGTGAGTTTGTGGATTGCGAATATGTATTTTGGGCAGAAGCAAAGGTTTCATTGGATTATGTCTTAACAATGAATTTGTTTTTTACAAACAAGCAGCTTTCTGCTTCACAAGATATTAATTGATGGACTGGAGTGTCTGGACCACTGTTGTGGTTTACTTGTGGATTACTGTGATTTTTATTAGCAGTTTGGACTCTCATTCTGATGGCACCCATTCACTGAAGAAGATTCATTGGTGAGAGAATGATGTATCCTGGTTGTGCCAAGTTCAATGTGTCCCTAGGTCAACATATTTTGTTGGCCCTGGAACAATATTTTAATTCAAAAATATAGTCTTGTCCATATTTCTACACCTAAACCTAACCTTACCCACGAGTTATGCATAAAATCATAGGAAATGATAGATGACTGACACTGATATATGATGAAGCATCAAACACTGATTGTAAGCCTAAACTTCACAAAAATTGACTGTTCAAATCTGATTGGTTAATCACAATGTTAACCTAGGGACATGTTGCACTTGGTAAAGTCAGGTTAGCCGGATGGCCTGAGAGTGAGTACATTCACAGAAAATGTAAAGTTTTCATCAACTACTCCGTTAAAGGCTTGATAATGAAGGCATAAAAGTAGTGTTTCAGTGAATTGTGATAATGTTGTCTCATTAATTTGCAAATTATGTTCCCTGTCGACACTTTCACTCGTACTGCGTCTGATAAGGCGCTATGGGAAAAACTATTTTTTTCCCCCTAACTAAAGTCTTTTTTAATTACGCGGTGAAACTGCACGGCCATTGGTTGTGCAGTGGTAACTTTTTAATCAATCGGTTGGACGCCGTGCTGCACCAACCAATGGCTGCTGCTCATGCCGAAGCTCGCCTGAGGGGGCGGGGCTGTGTTTATATATAGCGGCCATTCCGCTGCAGGACTTCAGATTTCTTCTCCTTCAGCGACATGCAACTTTGCTGTCCTTGGCATACGAAGCCAATGCCGTTGAATAATGCCACAGCAGCTGGACGATTCCAAAAGAGCAAACAGCGAGTGCGTTTCCTGCCTGGATATCTGCGATGAAAAACACAGTGCAGACGATCGGCAGATCAATGGCCAGCCTCGCCGTTCTCAAACGACATCTCTGGCTTAACCTGACGGAGATAAAGGACGCTGAAAAGTTTTTATTTCTCGATGCGCCGATCTCGCTGACCAGACTTTTAGGCCCCTCCATCGAGGGATTTGCAGAGCACTTCACGGAAGCTCACAAGGCATCCCTGGCAATGCGACACTTCCTTCCCAAGCGCTCCGCTGCCGCCGCTGCCCAGGCAATCGAGGCAGTCGAAGCAAGAGTCGAGGAGCCGCTCTAGTTCATCTACTAGACGCTTCCCCTTTCCCAGGAGGCAGGGACCCTGGCCCAGAGTAGTGCTTGACCCTCCGCCGCCAGCGTCCTCCTGATCTGCTTCGCAAGAGAGCGGGGCAAAGTCTTGCCACGGCCGGACCACCCTGCAAGCTGCTCCGTTTCTGTACTGTACCTCGCACAGGTCCGGGTATGACACACAACATAGCTGCAATAAATGGGTCCATAAAAGTGCCTATGCAGCGCAGTGTTATAGCGCACCCACAAACTCACAAAAAGAGCAGTTTCTCTCAAAAGCACATACACATGAGTCATATGTCCCTAAACAGCGACAAAGCGCTTGATGTAATAAAACCCTTATCCCTTCGGCAGATAATTAAATGAGGATAATAAAAAATGGTTACACCTTTCAGTTTGCAAGGCGGTCGCTGCCAATTACCACTTCAGAGGTGCGGACCAAATTGAAAGCAGAAAGAGAAAAAGGGTTTTACAGCCGGTACTTTTAACTCCCCAAGTGAGACGGCGGTCTGAGACTTTTACTTGACCTGAGACATTTGAATTGCACCCTATTAAATTGGTTGTTCAGAATGCTCACGCTAAAAGCCATTCTCTCGCAAATACAACCAAAAGACTGGATGCTTTCGCTGGACCTGAAAGATGTGTACTTTTATGTACAAATAGCCCCTCATCACAGGCCTTTCTTGAAATTCGCCTTCAAGGGGACAGCATATCAATACACGGTCCTGCCCTTTGGTCTCTCCCTGGCCCCTGGTACTTTTACAAAGTGTATGGACGTGGTGCTTTGCTCCTCCTCCTCGGTCTCAGGGTGAACCAGGGAACGGACATGTTGTCAGGGCGAGCAGTCCATCCACAGGAATGGACTCTTCACCCTCAAACTATCCAGTTGATCTGGAAGACATTCGGCAAGGCGGAAGTGGATCTTTTCGCTTCAGACAGCAACACTCGCTGCCCAGCTTATTTTACGAAGGAGATGGATACGCTGGCCCAGCCTCCCCCTCTATGCTTTTCCCCCAATCGCGCTGCTTCCCCAAGTTATCCTTTCACAAAGTCCTCCTGGTTGCCCCCTCTAATGGAACCAGCTATGGATTGCAGACCTGCACGCAATGCTGACGCCCCCATTCCCCTGATACTGGACCTCCTCTCTCAGGCAGAGGGCTCAATCTCAGCCCAGCCTGTGGGCCCTACATGTTTGGCAGCTCGACGGGAGCCGGTTTGCCTCGCAGAGGGCATTCTAAACACCATTTCTCACGCTAGAGCCCCATCTACGAGACATGCTTATGCTGTGAAATGGTCAGTATTCTCGAGGTGGTGCGCAGAGCGGGGGACGCTCCCCATCCACCATTAAGACTTATGTGGCTGCCATAGAAGCCCACCACGACCTTATAGCAGGACAGACTGTGGGCAAGGATATTCTTGTGGTGGGACCTGCCCACTGTGCTAGAAGCCCTTAGAGGCGCGCCCTTTGAACCCCTGCAAATGGCTACAGTAAAAGCGCTGACGCTGAAAACTGTTCAGTTGCTGGCATTGGCATCAGTTAAGCGAATAGGCGATCTGCAAGTGCTGTCTGTGAGCCCCCCCCTTTTTGGAATTCGGGCCCAATGACTCAAAGGTCATCCTGAAACCAAGGCTCGGTTATATACTGAAAGTGCTCTCCACTCCGTTCAGAGCGCAGGTGGTATCTCTTTCGGCGCTGCCCCCAAACAAGGGCCATGACTTTAAATTTAAAAAAGGCTTCAGTTAGGGGGGAAAAAAAGGAGTTTTCCCATAGCATCTTAGCAGACGCAGTACTCATTCCCGTGTCTCAGGGAACCTGCGTTACGGAAGTAACCTATTCGTTCTTTTTATTGTCTTTTTCCCCATTAACTGCACACTTAAGACCTTGAGAGTCAGGAGGAGCTTGGGAAGAAAAGAATCAGGCGCATCATCTCGACAGACTTCCCGCTCTACTTTGCCGTTGTGTCCCGTATCCAGCAGGAGAACGATCTGATTGGCCCAGAAGGGGGTTATCTCGCTAGTAAGCTGGTTCCCATGGTCCAGGCCAGTTTTCCTGAGACAGCCGTCACCAAGCGTGTCCGTCTCGGACTGCAGGTGAGATGGGAGGATTATGAAGAGGAAGATGTGATGGAAAATGGAGAATGCTTATCTCCTGCATATTATCATAATGTATCTGACAGCTTTTAGGTTTTTTTTCCTGTCTGGTCATAACCGAACATAATGAAACATCTCATCTTTCATCTCTGAGAACAAATTTAACCATGTTTTTTTGGAATGTGAATGAATGTAAATTTGTAAGTTGTTTAGATCTCTATGATTGAGTTTGATGATGGTAAAAGTGAATGAAGAAATATGTGATAGAATGTGATGGTATGATATTTGTTCCTGCTCAAAGTAGGTTGTTTCTACAGAAGAACCTATACAGTCACATTTACAGTGCAGTAAAAAGTAGTGCATAAAAACAATGAAGGTGGAGAATAGAGGAAAGATTCGCAGGTTTTGTTTTAATGGAATTGTAAGTAGAGGAGGATGGAAAACATGGAAGTTGAAGATTTTAACTGAATGAGTTTTAATTGAATGATGAATAATTCCTGTACTATTGCAAATATCTGAAGCACCTTATAAAAACCAATTTTAATAAGATGAAATGTCCTTCTGAGTTACTGTACTGCGTTTTGAAATTTGTATGAGATTTTTTAAAAACCTTATTAGCTACACAAAAATATTTTTTAAAATTTAAATGCAGATTTATACTTTAAATGTCAAAACCTAGAACTCATTTCTGTTTTATTTGCCCTGCAAGTGTAACAACCAGCTCATACCAAAGCTTTTTTTTTTCTTTTTTTTCTTGGTTTTAACTCATCATTTGTCAAATTATTATTTTGCTTCATTTTTGTTGTTTCTTCCTTTTGAGAATTGACCTAATAATTGAACATTGTAAATGTATTGACAAACTTGATACCCATTGTGCTGAATTCTAAACAGTTCATTTATAATTTTTTTGTGTTGTTTAAATGCTGGATGTCAGGAAGTCAGTTATTCTGAGGAGGCATAAAATCAAATTGACCTTAATACTGTAAATTTTTTTGCAGCAATAACGACCAGAAGTATTTTTCAGTTTTCTTTGTCATGTTTCTCATATTCCTGGAAATCTTTCAGGTCAGTTTAATAACACTGACTGGCACTGACCACTGATTCTTAACAGAGCTATTCACATTCAAGATGTTGGTAACTTTTTGTCTCGACTCGAACAGTAACCAGTGTTTTTAGCTGTGCCGATTTGTGATTCAATAAATGCAAATCTGTGGTTACCCGCATTTGAGAATAAAAAAGCATATCAGAGAACACAAAATGAATACCTTTAATAGTGAAACGATTGTCCCTTGTAAGAAACTGAACATTATTTACAACATTATTATCTGTAATCGCTAAATAAGTTCATTCATAATTGGATGAGATTCGCCAGTATTTTGCTTCAAAGAGACTTTGAGGTGAGACCAATGTGTTTTATTAAATAAAATTTAGATCTGCGCCGCTGTTCATTCAGATTTGGTAAACTAGTTCAACCAACCGTGTGCTTGAGGCTCTGGATTATAGGTAATAATTTTGTAAATAATTTTCGGTTTCTTGCACAGATTGATCATTTCACTTCATAAGACCTCAATATATCATCAGGAGCCATGGGTATGCATATTGTGTTTTGCCTGTACACGCTTTTATGACATTTTATGAATCACCAAGGGCCAAAGTTTTGTTAAAAAAATCTTTTTTACTGTTGCACTGAAGAAAAAGTCACTTCTATCTTGGCTGGCCTGAGGGTAAGCATAAATAAATAACACAGAGATTATAATGAACTGCACACTCAAAGATTTTTGATAGCTTTACAACAATACAGGGTCAACTTCTTCTTGTGTCTGTGTCTTGTACTCAAGTGAATTAATTTTGCACCAGCTTTGGTTCAATAATGTTTGTAACTCTTTTTCCAGTTAATAAATAAGACTGACTGACAAGCTAAATTTGGTGTCTTGAATTGCATTGTGCAATAATCACAATAATAAGAAAACAGAAATATATTGAGATCTTTTCTGTCTTTTCTTTACCCTAAATTCTCCCATGAATGTTTGGTACACATTTCCGAACCGAATTTGCCTCTCGTGCATTCATATGTAAATATACCATTGCTCACGCTACCAAATCTATTTCTTCTGACTTTCATTCCATGTTCTTCTCTTTCACTTTTGCTCTTCCCCACCCCTATCTTTTACTTTGTGCTCCACTGCTCTATTATGGTCTCTTCTCCCCCTCCATCCTTGGCACTCAGGCACAGCCAGTCCCTGATGAGCTGGTGGCCAAGCTTCTGGGGAACCAAGCCACGTTCAGTCCTGTGGTGACAGTAGAGCCTCGTCGGCGCAAGTTTCACCGTCCCATCGGCCTGAGGATTCCACTGCCTCCCTCTTGGAGGGAAAGTCCACGGGACGCTGGCGAGGGTGACACCACCAGCCTCCGCCTGCTCTGCAGTGTCATCGGTAAAAATCATCCAAACAGTTTACACTGGGGAGAAAATAGAGGGCGTGGCTTGTTTTTTCTACTGCAAATTGATTGGATGTAGTAAAGTAGGCATTTCGTTCAGAAATTAACACTGACAGTTGGAGGGGGATGGTTAAGGTTGCCATGCTCATGCCCAAGCCGTCAAACTGATGTCATCAGAGAAGGCCAGTCATTTTAGATAGATAAATTACATTTTCTTTTTTGTGGATTGACTTGCACGGATGAATTGTTCACCCAAAAAATAGCAATGTGAGCTAACAAAACAAATATAGTCAA
Source organism: Enteromius anoplus (assembly GCA_032359395.1). Lineage (NCBI taxonomy): Eukaryota > Metazoa > Chordata > Actinopteri > Cypriniformes > Cyprinidae > Enteromius > Enteromius anoplus. Next base: position 21,565,870 of record JAUMHG010000038.1, read on the forward strand.
TTTAGATTTCTTGTGGACTTTAAGCAGATTTTCTAAATGTATTTGTTTAGTCTTTTGTCTTATTAAAAGTAGTTTTTTTTCTGATTTATGCAACTGTAAGTGTTATTCTTAACTAAACCTATTTAGAAAAATGTTTTGTTTTGTTTTTTTACAAAAAAAAATAGAAAATACAAATACTAGATTACAAAAAAAATGACTGAAATAAAAATTTTAGGTACAATTACTCAAACTGAAATACAAATAAAATCGAAATAAATATATTAAAAAATAATAATTTCATTTAATTCAAATGAAATATAAAAAATATAAAAATACAACTAATTTGAAATGAATAAATACTATAATGTTGTATATAGAAAAACAAAATACTATAATACTATATGAACAGTAATGTTGCAAATCAGTTAGAATTCTTCATAATAATCTTTAATAATAATTCATTTCACTTTATTCAATAACACATTTTAAGGATATATAAATATGTTTACTAGAGAACAGTAATAATACAAAAATACTGATTGGGAAAATTAGTTTATATAATTGTGGATGTGTTTATGTATTTATTTAAAAATAATACATACAAATGGAAATAGGAACTAAATTAATGAAGTGTATTGCTTTAATGTTAATATACTTCTTACCACAGTATAACATGTACATACAACTAAGGATGCTGTTTATAGTTTGATTAAATAATGAGGCTGTGGTGCTTTAAAATATTTGTTTTTCGAAATTAGAAAAAAATAGAGGCTTCTTTAGAAAATAATGAGAAAAGAAAAAATATTGGAAATTATTTTTGATATTCCATTTATTTGCCTCTAGTGGCACAGAAATGACACTGCTCAGCAAGTGAGCAATGTTAGCATTAGGATTGGTTAAGCAATGTTAAATTATCCATATTTTTAAAAACCATTTACCATACACGTCTCATGATTAATGCTCTTTTTTAAGCACCGTTAAAATGAAAACGCATCTACTGCACATTTTATTTTCTCTACGTTTCATAGGCGGCACAGCTCCAGCCCAGTGGGAAGATATAACTGGCACCACCAAACTTTTATATGCCAGTGACTGCGCCAGTTTTACCACCAATGTCTCTGCCCGGTAAGTATCATATCCTGTATATCACATCTTTATATTTTAGAAGTTCTCAGTGTGTGTCGTCTTCACAGCAACATGTTATTATTCAACTTTGATCATATGAAAAATGTTCCTCAAATCTGTTTTGCTCTCCCACAGTTTCTGGCTGACAGACTGTCCTCGGACCGCAGAGGCTGTGTCCTTTGCCAACCTCCTGTACCGTGAGCTGTCAGCTGTGCCGTACATGGCCAAGTTTGTCGTTTTTGCAAAGATGAATGAAGCACGAGAGGGTCGACTCCGCTGTTATTGCATGACTGATGACAAAATGGACAAAACCCTGGAGCAGCACGAGAACTTTACTGAAGTGGCTCGGAGTAGAGACATCGAGGTCATATGATATAGAGTGTTACAGACGTCATATACAGTAGACTATACATAATAAGGCATCTATTGTGTCATCGTCCATGTGTTTACAGCGACTGCCATTATTTCTACAATAAATTATCATTTACATATAAACTTGAAACAGCATCTGAAAGAACATGGAAAGAAATACCATTAAGTATAAAATAGAAAAATTTAAATTCACATTTTGTGCAAATTTTGTGCACATTACTCCAAAATAAAGTACTAACAATAATAAGTCATCATATAAACATAGTAACTCAAAAAAGTTTAATACAGAAACAATTTAGTCTCAGAAATTGCAAATATATTTCATAATAAAAAGAAACAAATCTTAGAATCCACAAAAATTTATGAATTAAAGGTGAAGATTTGAAAAAACGGAAATAGTATATTACAATTTTTCCAGAAATCCAACTTGCAGTTGAGGTCTGGTTACCTTCTGAAATAAAAGAAGCTTTTCACAGTACAATTACATTCAAATGAACAGTTTTGAATCTCTTTGAATATTCTTACATTTGTGACAGTACAGAAGCAAAGTTGATGTTTCATGTTGACTTTGCTAGATATCATCAAATGTTTCATTTAAGCTGCATTATGTGTCAATTTGTTGGGGCAGTCGTGCAATACATTTCATTTGAATGTGAATGTGAATGTGACAAATAAAAAAAATTGATTTGATTCTGTAGGTCATGGAGGGAATGCCGCTGTATTTAGAATGTTCAGGAAACTTGGTTCCCATAAGAAAGGCAGCACAGCAGCCCCGCTGTTTCAGCTTCCAAGCCTTCAGAGACAACAGACTGCCTGTGTCCGTCAAGGTAAAGTCATCACAGCCAGCCACAGTACATGTTTATATGATTTCCTCCAAATTAGATTCTTTCACCCATTGTGAACTAGAATCTAGATGAGTTTATTTATTTGGTAGAAATGCAGTATTACATCACTTGCTCACCAATGGATCCTCTGCAGTGAATGGTTGCCATCAGAGTCCAACAGCTAAAAAAAACATCTCAATAATCCACAAGTAATCTACATGACTCAATCACAATCATTCATTAAACATCTTGAAGAAACGATTCCATCATTAAGATATTTTAACTTAAAAAAATCGCTTCCAGCTATGAGTCCATAATTCATCAAAATTATTTCTTCCAGTGAAAAAAGTCCATCTCCTGTTGTCCTTTAACATCAAAATCCACCAACATATTTGTTTATATCTATTTTAGACAGTTTTCTTGTAAATGCTTGATCTGTGCATTTTTCTATATAATGAGAGGTCTGGAAAAAACTATTTTATGGATAGAGGACTTCAATTTTAGCTGGAAGGAGTGGTTTGAAGTTAAAAATGTCTTAATGGATTTGTTTCTTACAAACACACAACTTTCCACTTCACAAGATATAAACTGACGGAGTCGTGTGAACTTCTTATGGATTATTGTTATTACTTTCTTTCTGATGGCACCCATTTAATGCAGAAGAAAATCTCTTAATGTTATTTCGGAGAAAAAAATTATAACATGTTAATATGTTAAATGTATATTTGATATCATATAAAATATGAGAGTATAAATATATGCATGCAAATATCTTCAAAAATCGTGACTGTATTTCCAGAAAGAAGGCACTGCATGATGAATAATTTTCTTTAATATTTATGAACAAATAGTTTCCTGTTTCTTCAAATGTTGTTGGTATATCCACCTCTTTTTTCTTTCCACAGGTGAGGGACAGCAGTAAAGACCCCTCTGGTTTCTTGTCTTTCTTGCGCAAATCAACCAAATATGAAGATAATCAACATGTGTTGTGCAACCTCAACGTTACCATGCCGCCATGCATTAAGGTAACATAGCACATGTTCTTAAGCTTACATTTCCTGCACAAACAGATGCTCACAGATGTAGTCAAATCTGCAGCCATTCGCTAACAGTGTTTATATCTTTATAACAGATTATAGGAAGTGATGAGCGAAGGAGAACTCTGACTCCTTTGGCTCTGAGGGAAAGATACAGTGCTCTAAATGAACCAGCCATGGGTAAGATTGCTCCCACACCGACATCTCCTGCATGTTAAACCCCCAAATCTCATACAACCTTTGCCTGACCCTGCTTTGAATAAGATGTGAGCTGCAGCATCAGATTGCTGAACTCTTGAGCCAATGATGGTCTGGTTTCTGCAGCATCACTGAGCGCCATGGAAAGGACGGAATTAAAGATGGCTTTAATAGCTGAACAGCTAGGCCTGAGCTGGGCTGGTGAGTGTGAGGGTTTGAATGCACTTCTTTTCGCTTAACAAGCATAATGCTTAACTGGTCATGTCTTGTCAAGGCATATCTGGATGTTATATCTCTGCTATATAAAGAATACAAAATGTTTTGACAAGTCATTTACTTTAAGATCCAAATTTACCAAAGCTCAAGAACATTCTACATTGTCTAGCATGTGCAGATGAGATTAAATACTGATTACCGTTGGCTTATTTCTTTTGGCTTTACAAAAGATCATTTTGCACAAGCTAAACTTTTTTCATGCTAGGGACTTCATGGGGGCCCATTCATGCAATGTAATAATCACTTGATGAAATAATTGACAAATCAATAATCAATTGATTAAATTAGTAAATCTACTGGACAATTATTGCAAAAAAAGAATAGTTACATTAATTAAGCTTTAAAGAAGATTTATTCTTACAGTTTCCAAATATATACTTTGTACAAAAAGTGGCAATGATGAGAGAATTTGAATAAAGCATGTCATATACTATATCAGTTGTTGTCAATGCACCCGCTCCTGCCTACACTTAATTTACATATGCAAAATTGCATATTCTTCAAGAAAAGTGGAGCATAAATACAGCACTACAGCATAAATCTATGATGAAAAAAGAAAATAAATGTGCTGCTCTTTCAAAATATGATATTTCTCAATTTTTTTAATACTGATTACTTATTCATAATTTGTTGAATCGTTTATTTTTTGCTTTATGTATCACCAATTTATACAGATCATATTTAATTGATTATTGATTTGTCAATTTCTTATTATAATAGTCTATTATTGAGTGGCACTAATGCAGCCGTCATGCAAATTATGATTTAGTCTAAAATTAGTCATTTAATAGTGAAGGAACATGTTAATTCCTGCCGGGGCATAATGTATCATATCTAATTCCTGTGCAGAGTTGGGACGTGAACTGCAGTTTAATGTAGATGAAATAAATAAGATCCGTGTGGAGAATCCCAACTCCCTTTTAGAGCAGAGCTCAACACTGCTCAACCTGTGGGCCGCTCGAGAGGGGAAGAGAGCCAAAAGTGAGTGCCATAGTGTCAATTTACAATGATCCTAAGAATACCCAAATTATTTGCCAGCAAATGTAACCATATTCATCTGTCTCATGTGACGAAACTATATGAACAGGCTGCCATATTTGTTGCATATCAGCATGTTTTTAATGTGCAGCTCTGTTGGGTTCAACAAAGGAAGCTAAACTTTTGTTTGTGTTTATTAAACTATAGAAAGTGAGTGACCAGATCGCATAAAATGCAAATAAGCCAACCTGGTCTTATAAAAATCCGTACCTCTGTGCACTTTTTGTGCAAAACCGTTTTTTATTTTTATTCTTTTTGTGCTTTTTTGCACGTTTCACTGCATTTTCAAAGAGAAATGTCCAATGAGCTGTGCTAAAACACGGGTTCAATATGTGAACCCCGGCACATTTTTATTACGTTGATATAGGTATGTATTGCTGTTTTTTTATTATGTAAAATATCCTGGGACTGTCGTAAACTTTTAATGCTCTACCATGTTGGAAATATGCCCTACACCAAATCCAACACTAAACCTAGCCGATAGTGTTAAAAAATGCAAAACTGATATGAAAAGTAATTTGTTGATGCAACCATAATTATGTAATTATGTAGTAATTATGTGACAATCATGCTCTATTAAAAATTAAAACTGTCAATTTGTGTGAAAAGGAATAAAAGGTGTCAGAGTTGCCTCTAGTGTTCAATTCTTTTGGAAGCTGCAGTGATATGTTTTTATTGGTGCGTATTTTGTGTCTCCCTAAAAAGTACACCCAGGTATGTTTATGCCATAAGACCAGGTAGAAATTAGTAGTCTTGCTGTGCATCATTACCCCTTATAATGCAGTCTCCTTTCTCTCACCACCCCTCTTCCCAGCTTACAAAGGCTTTCCATGCCCCCATATTTGAACCCTTTCAAATAAGGTAGAAATGAACTGTTGTTGAAATAAGAGTTTCATGTCACCTTGTGGCTTACCCCACTTGTTGACGCCATTAACTGTAAATAAAGATGTCACAATGATTGTTTGCTTTTGCTGAAATATCAGTGATTGGGTATGATGTCAATAGCTCTATTCAGATGGTAATTGTTTCTTACTTGGACATCTGTAAAAAAATTGTGATAAAACTCGTGGATTCCGATAGCAATTTATTCACAGCAGAAGAACGTGATCTGTGATCCAGTGAGGGGATGCAATGAAGGGAAGTTGCATGATTGTCCGCTGTAAATAAAATGTCATGTGCTTGGTATAAAAATATGAAAAACTGATTTCTTTCTTGCATTTATTCTCTCAAAATGATAGACGTCACACAATTCAAAATGAACATAATAAGTTAATACAATCTTTTTTTTACATGAAGTAAGCATAAGCTGCTTGATTTTTTTTAGTATTATTTTTATTTTTAATTTTTTGCATGTGACTGCAGGCCTATGTAATGCATATTTTAAAATTGTATTGCATACCTGTTGCTGCCATAATAATGGCCAACTTCAAATATTTATGTGCTTTTCTTTTCTTTTTTTTTTTCTTAAAAGCTTCTGCTTGCTGTGGAGGATCATTTATGAAATATTGTTCTTGCAAATAAACTCAGTATTTTTTTTTTGTAATAAATATGCATGCAAATTACAGCAAAGTGCAATAGTAACACAATTTTTTCGGAAACACTTTAGAATAGGGAACACTTATTTACTATAAACTACGTTTTTTTCTCTTAATGCATTTCTATTTTGCTGCTTATTAATAGTAAGATAATTGTTAATTTAGGTATTGGGTAGAATTAGCGTTCTAGAATAAGGTCACATACAATAAGAATTTAATATGTGCTTAATTACTACTAATAAATGACTAATATTCTATTAATATGTATTAATATTTATTAATATGAACTAGTTAAGAGACTCTAAAATAAAGTGTTAATTTTTATTCTTGTAATCTCAGAGACTTGGATTCAGATTATTCAAAGTACCACAGAACTTTGGTGTTTTCTACAATGCAGTAGATAATTTGGCCAGGGATTTTTACGGGGGGTAAAAAAGAAACACCTGCATTCTAGGTTAAATAACCCCTGTAAATGTTGAACATCACTTACATCTCCAGGAGAAACATTTACCGTTCGAATCAGGCTGAGAAAATTATTTAACACAGTATGTATAAAATTAAGTAATTAAGTAATTAAGTCATATTTTTAGTCTTAAAATTATTTTATCAATAATTTGTACAGGAGTGTAGGAGAAACCCCCCAACCCCCATCCCCCCTCTAAGTTATATAATCACTATTAAGAACAATCTGCTTCAAGATAAGTGTGTTCTCCTGAGGAAGAACTGTGACTCAGACCTGAGGAGAACAATAGCTGTCAGTTCTTCTTCAGTCAAGTAATTTCAGCACAGACTCCTTTATTGGAGTTGTGTCCTTGTACGACAGCACTTGAAGATCTTTAGGCATGCCTTTAGGTAATGAGAATTCCCCATTTTTGAATAAAGCTGGCCAGTAGCCCAATTTCATTGAGATTTTCGCTCTTCAAGTCACACTCTATAAGTGTGAAATCATTCAGTGACCAGAAAGTTGTGATGTTTGCGTACTACTTCCATTTCTGTCTCTGGCCACTGCTAGCAAACAGGCTATTGAGAAGGTATATAAAACAGTCACTTTTTTCAGAGTAGGCGACTCAGTCACTTCAGCTTCCTAGTGGACTGTTCTCTTGCTACATCAAAACATTCCTTGGTTATAAAGAGTGACACTGCACCAGGTGTGGACTTTTTGCCTGGGACTGGAGCAGTGGAGCACTGCAATTTCTGAACCTCCCTACAGTGCACCTTTTGTATTTTCCATACTCAAACACACCTGATTCAGGTCATCAGCTCATTAGTAGGCACTCCAAGACCTGAGTGTGTCAGACAAATAAAGCATTCATAATGTGCAGTCTTGAAAGCCTCTAGAAACATGTTTGGGGACCATGCAATGTACCCAGACTGCTATTGCTTGTGGTGTAGAAGTGGTGCAATTCTACTGTAGTTGAGATTTAAGTCTCCTAACTGCCCCAATTAGGAGTTCATAACATTCCTTTATAGTCCAAGCAGGATGAGCCATCTGAAGAGAATGCCAATATGTTTGTGCAGGACACAATGAGGTTTCGCTTCTTCACAGCCAAGGTTAATGCCAAGCTGTTGAGCCCCTAGAGGTTGAGTGGCCAGCAAACATGCAATTCCTACTTTCCAGTGTTGGAGAAATCCAGGCTGATTTGGTCAAAACCAGAACCTCAGTACCACCATATGGGTGTTGGCCCTGTTGCATCAACTTCCATCAACAAGTTTTTGTCAAAATAAAACTTTCCACTTCAAAAAACACTAAACAATGCCAAACTGGTGCACATTCTAGTTCTATATGTTTAACTTGGCGCTGTTCCATAGTTTGCAAAATTACATAGTATAACTCTCAATGAAAGTAGAGTGACACAGACAATTAAGAGTGAGAACTGGGCTGCTAAGCAACTTTATACAGGTGTGGGGCTCCTGAAAATAAGAAAAAGCTCACTGGTCACTGACCAAGAAGGCTTTGTCCCATATATCATTGACTTTATGTCTTGATACAGCTTATAGGTTTTTTTTCTCTTCCATTACTTTCCACGTGATGGTGATAAATATGGTGGCTGTTAAGAAAAGTTCACGTGACTGAGACAGATTTTTGCACAGTATCTATTTATTTTGAATAACAAGATTAAAAAAAAGATTTGTACACTTAACCCTAATGTCGTTTTAAAAAATATTGTTATTTGGATGCTTTTCCTAATAGTGTCTTAAAATCCTTTGGTTTTGTCAGTGGTGTGTCTCTGTCCTCATCCTTTATGTCCAACTACCCTGTCTTCCCCTTCTCCATTTCTCCACCATCTGTGTGTCTCTCACCACTGTAGTGGACAGCCTGTACGTGGCCCTCAAGAGCATTGACCGAGTGGACATTGTGAACATGTTGGAGGGCCAGGGACCACCAACAGGTCAGCAGGGGGGCTGGGAACAAGATGCCTCCAGGTCTAGGCATCATGAGAGAGACCATCTATCTCCTGGCATCACAAATGGTAAGTGGGAGACACTGCTTTGAGACACTTTCCTTACTTGTCCCACATAATCCTTTTTTTCCAAGAGCTGGCTTTTCCACAGTTTTTTTTTCTGCCCAAACCCTTGTCCCTTCTGTATCTTGGCCATGAACCTAACATTTCCTCTTCCGATTCTGATGTCACCAGGACCAGAACTGAAGACACCCCTCCAGAACTATGTTATGTTGCTATTCTATGTAGTCTGTCCAAATGTTTTGACTACATTTTAGGGAAATGTTTTAAAACTCTTCAAAGACCCTCTGTTCCTATTGAAATTGGGAAATCTTTAAGAAGATGATTTAGTGTATGTGAAAAATCAACATTAAGCATCAGACAAACTATAAAGGTTGTCACACAACTAACTGACTTCAGGTTACCTATTCAGTTACATTTATATTACTGGGTAAAATACAACTTAAGCTCTGACAAGATCTGTGGCTTGTTGTATATATGTTGTGTAAATATGAGTGAAAACAAGAAAATGTGAAAGAATGGTTTACCTTGGCTACGCTGTCTGTTCAATTTGACCACTGTTGCTTGATATTCACACAAAAATACTGTGAGGCATGATGCAATCAAGTAGGTTTTCTGGAGTTAGCAAAGCCTTATCAGTTGTATTGGCTCACATGCATGTTGTTACCAAGTATATAAAGACCCTGACCTCACAGAAACACATTCCACGTTTTATTACAAACAGTAACTATTTGATATTTGCATTGACCATGTGGTGGCAAATGTTGCATCTCCTTTAATCACTTTCAATAAGGCACAACAGCCTTTGTTTCACCTGTTACTGAAATCTGTTTTCATAACATATGACCTGAAATACAGTCTGACTTTAAAGACGGTTTAAAAAGCTCCAACGATCCAGAAAAATGCAGGTAATAAAAATCCATAAATAAAACTATTCCCACCTGACAACTTGACGATTCAACATTTTCAACAGCATGCAACAGATCTTGTCAATACAGCTTAAGTTGTATTTAACTCCAGTTATGAAGCCTGACAGTTATCATTTTTGTGGATACCTGATATGTGACTACTAACAGAGGTAACCTAAATAATTCCAGATATCAGTTAATTTGGTAGCATGCTTCTTGTGTTTTTGTGGACCCATTATCATATGCATATATTTTACTCGTACAGAGAGATGCACATCTTTACAATTGAAAGCAGATTCTGAGGGGGTCAAGTCCAGTGCAAGATATACATTCATATCACCCTGAAGGGCCACTAAAGGGGTCATGACACAACTTCTATTGTATTATTTTCCTTGAGGTTCACTTATAATGTGTAATGTATATATCACACATAATCATATTTTATTAACACATGACCATTCTCCACTTTCTTTGTGTCCTTCTAATCTAAAGAACCTGTTATTATGCTTGATGACTTCACTGTATATCACCATTGTTATGACAGGGTAACAGCCAACCTGATCTCACAGAATTCCTAGACTCCTAACGCATAATACCGTGTTAGTGTCAAGGAATCGTCAAAAATTCTGTGATGAAAAAGATTACAATGTAAGTCAGTGACAGGCATCAGCCATGATCCACGCACGGATATTCAGATTCAAATATTGGGTAATGATATTGCCTTTATTGCATATGTATTGGGGTGAGATTTTTCACTGTAAACGGTCAAAACAGTTTTATTTATATTACTTTATTTAAACATTTATGAGCACATAACCCGACACCTGCCCCTAAACCTACCCTCCGTTAATAAAACACAAGATAAACCGGCAGATACAACTACCGACATTATTTATTAAAAAGGATTAATATTCCAATTCTTCTGAGGCAAAATGATTAGGCTGGTGCCTGTCACTGACTTACATTGTGATCTTTTCTGTCAGCCCATCATGGAATTTTCGACGATTCCGTAATTTTGGGTTAAGAGTCCGTGGTCATTACACGGAATTCTGTGAGATCAGCTTGCAACAACACTTTGCATAGAAAATACATATCATTACCCCCGCCATATCACACAGATTACAGCATATATGGCAATAAATAATCATAAATAAACTGTAAAGCATACACATCTCAAACTGCTACATTTACAAGAAACTTAACAAATAACACATTGAACAGCTTTCATGATTCTCAAGATGCACTCTTAACCGTTAAACTGTTAAACAGCATCTCATGGCATGTGATGTATTGGAGTGGTCAAAGATGTCAATCAGTAGCACAAGGGGAAAAAAATAACAAACAGCACGAACTCTACATGAAGTAAATAGAAATAATAGTACCTGTTCTACCCTTTTTTAGTACAATACCTCACCCCTACTTGCACGCCATGTGAAGCAAAAAATAAAAACATAAATAAATAATAATAATAGATAAAAATGTGTGGCTGTGGAAGCAGTCATGCACTTGATCCATTCATTTGATGTTACAAAGTTTTGAAAGTTTGTTTCAGTCAACACTCAAAACTGGGGAGGATGTTTCAACAGATCAATTATATTCTTTTACCATTTAAGTGATATCAGATCTCCAATCTAAGGATTAAGCATTTCTAAAGGATTTAGTTCTTGTTCAAAAGTAAGATATATTAATTGTAATGGTTGAGTTTAAACACATCTTCTTGTTGTGACCATCAGCCACAAGCTTTAAATCGCAGTGGTCAGCACAAGGACATTGACTTTGATGAAGTGGCTCACACTTATGTATGAATAGAGTGTAGTAAGGTGTGTCATTGCTTTATATGCCCTTTCTGTAAATTGCCAGTTTCATTACACCAGCCCCAATGCTTGTGTCTAGTCACCCTTTTACCTCTAAGTAATTGGCTTATCATCATTGTAAAAAAAAAACAAAAAAAAAAAAAAACACGTCTTCCTTGATTTATTGTATATTCATAAAGCCATTAAGCCATCCTATATCTCAACACCTGTAACAGAGCCCAATAAATCACTCCCATGTTGAATGTGGTCATTAAAGTTCCCCTATTATGGGTTATAAAAGGTAAAAATTTTGGTTTTGAGAGTCCCAAACAACTGGTTGACATGCATGCAATGTCAAAAACACTTTAATTTCCTTGTAATATGTAATATAATTATTATTATCTTATTTGTTTAACTCCCAAACAATTTTTTCAAAGATTAATTTTTCCAGTGATTGCTCAATTTCATTTAAAGCAGTGTTGTGTCAGTGCCATTTAGACATTCTACTAACTTTGTAACTACATGTCAACTAATTGTCATTAATTCACATCTACATGTCTACTAACTTTCAGATTAGACTGTTAGGGTAGGTTTAGGGTTAGGAGAATAAGTTGACATACAGTATACTTGTAAAGTTTTTGATAGTCAGTATGTAGTATGTTGTGGGTCCAACAAAATAAGGTGTTAGGACATATTAAGCAGACAGACTACTAATACTCTAATGACTGCTAGTTGACATGTACTTGCAAAGTTACTTACTGTTAATAGAATATCTAAAGTGGACTATCGAAATAAAGTGTTACCCATTTCTCTTCTGAAATATGCGAGAAAGACCACCACTTCAACTATCCAGTGCAAAAGTCTTAAGAATTCAGACAGACTTGCTTCTGAATCTGTTCGATCACACCCAGTTTTTCACTCCCTTTATAAACAGGGAGCAGCTTCTAAAGAGCACACCCTGTGCATAAGAGAGAGAGACCTGACTGCAGCCTGAAACTTGATGGATGCTCACCATTGTTTATGCAAAGCACTGTGGTGGCATCTGGTGGTGGGGCTGCAAGAGTTTGTGCACTTCACTGTGAATGTGCAAGCAGCCTGTGCTGGGATAGCTATTGAGTGACTCACTACTTCGAAGGGAGCATGTAGCTTACAGCATGTTTTGCCAGTTTGTGGATTATTTTGCTATGCCATGATATTTTGAGGATAAACATTGTTAGCATTTAAAATGTCTGTGACAGTTTGTGAGTGCAATGTTTGCAGGCCTTATTTGGTTATTGCCCTGCAGAGGGTACTCAGGCAGTTACCCTCCTCTTTTTCATTCATTCCTCTATTAGTGAGAGTTCCTTGTTTGTCCCTCAGAGGTGTAGCAAGTAAACACAATTTGGGTAAAATCCCACTCTGCCTGAAAAAGTATAGATGTGGCTTATTTCCACCTATACAACCATTTGTATCCAGGACTCTTCCTTTGTCTGACAGTCTGAGATTAAACCGCCACCTTTTCTTCTGTATGAGGCCCTGGCCTTTTTTCATGGCTTAGTGCATCTCTAAAGTCAGGAGACGAGATCTTTAGAAAACACGCACAAGTTGCACTTCCTGATTTCGCTGTGTTTTTTCTAGCATGGCAGTTTCGCTGTCCCATATGATTGGTAATTGGTGAGCACTAAAGTGGAGTTCAAGTTCCTGAAAGACAGTAAATGCATTGGAAGCCCATTTAGCAAGGCTTGACTGCAAACTGTCTGCTTTATAGGAACGTAGAGCTTGTGGCGTCTGTAGTTCTGAGTTGTTCAATAAAGGCCACTATTGGGTCAGGTAGTGTATCCCATTAACCCAGACCGTGGATCTCCATCGGATGGGCGATTGCTTGTAAAAGGTTTGTTTCTACATGTGAGTGCAACTAATTTTAGAAGCACTTTCTTACCTGCTGTTTTTCGTTAATCTCTTCCTTTCATATGATGGCAGTATTGAAAATTGAGGAAGTGGTGCCTCACTTGCTTGCTCAGTGACTACTGCTGCATGTAGTTTTCGAAGGGAAAGAGAAATACATTGCACTGTATTTTACATGTCTTCCTCATCTGAGAATAAAGGAAGACTAGAGGCATACGGTACTTGTAACGCTAAACATGCAGCTTGGTGCACCTGTGGTGTTCTAGCTGACCAAGGGATTTATCGCTGGAATGAGGAGTTTGCTTTTTATTGTGTACCACACACAGTGTTAACAAAAACCAAGACATTCTGTCACTAATTATTTACGTTTAAGACGAGACATAGAGTCAATTCAACCTTTAATTATTTAGGACATTTGAAACAACAGAATCCTGTACAAACTGAGGAATATCAACACAAGGACAACAATCATTTTAGTGGATCCTACCTCAAATGGTAAGGAAGACAATTCCAAACTACCACAGAAAAGGCTTGGTCACTCTTAGATTTTAGTTATGAGTAAAGTATAGGTGAAAATGAAACTTGGCCAAGTAGAGTTCACACATCAAACATGGTGAGTCAAAATCTCAGGCTCAGTTGTGTACTTTAAAACCCCACTTGACGGAAACTTGTGTGGTCCATAATTAGTGTACAATATCCAGCCTAAATCATTTAATCAGAACGATAATATGGCAAAGGTTGACCAGGTGAAAAAATGGCAAAAGTTCCAATAAATTTGTAATCAGTATTCATCAAAATAGCTTCTATCTATATGAGGTTCTTAAATCAACAAACTTAAAAAAAAAAAAACAAGTGCATCTTGTGTATAAAGTGGTAAAATGCACACCAAAGTCAGCTCCTGGAGGGCTGCTGTCCTGCTCCAACCCAGTCCAACAGACCTGCCTGAAAGTTTTTAACTTTCTAAAGACGTTGATTAGTTAGTGTGCAATGTTACTGTTTGAGCAAAGAAATATATGTCTATATTTTGTAACAATTACATATCACATGAATATACCAAACGTACCCTTATTCTCCTGACTTCTGAAAATAGAAAATGAATGAACATTTACAGCCCATTTAGTTAAAATGACAGATAAGGATTATTTCTAGCACAGTCTTATGATTTAAAGTGATTTGTTGCAGCCTTTTTGACCGGAACCTCCACAAAATGGATGTGTCTCCAATAATTTAAAACACAATAGGCTCATTAGGAAAAAGGTGGACAGAACCTAAAAAGATAGCAATAGCAGGCCAACATGTACGTATTTGTTCCACCAGAATCTGAAAGTAGCTATACTGTTCACTAACCTCTGTCTCATTGACTTGGATCATTACCTATGTTGTATTAGTTGCCACTACTGGTAGAACCCATGCACATAGCCTGATTTTGCTGAGTGCGATATGTTTCTGGATCGATTTTTATTGACCTTGAAACAACATTGTGTTTAACCAATCAGATCTGAAGAACTAGCTTATAGTTTTTGTGAAATTTAGGCTTACAACCAGTGTATGGTGCTTGTACATGTACGTGTCATGCATCTTTCATTTCCTCTGATTTTAGGGTTTACTCATGGGCATAGTTAGGTTTAGGTGTAGAGATATGGTCAAGACTAAATTTGGGGGTTAAAATGTTGTTCCCGAGTCATCAAAATATGTTGACCTAGGAAGACAACTAACTCAGCAAAATCAGGATGTGTAAACCCATGCAGTGGGTTGAAATGGAACACCCTTGATCACTTGGAATCTGCTACGGTGCTTTTTATTATTAATATTCCTTATCAGTTCTTTATGCACCATTCCTACATGTCTACATGTTTGTTTAGATTGCTAAGGAAAAATTACACAACTGCAAAAACAAAAATAATAAAAATGCACTTAACGTTTAAAAAAAAAAATGTCATCCTAAAGTTTTATGGAGACACATCTCAAAATCAATGAACACAAGAGTACACGCTTTGTCAAAACCGAGGGGTCAAGGTTCTGTCCATATAAACTTAAAGTTTTAGTGTGGTTGAAGTTTGAATGCTGCCATCTGCACCTTGGTGTGCACCAAACAAGTCCCACCATTTCAAAGGGTCTCAGTCAACATTCAGTTGAACTCTAGAATGAATGCCACACGGACCAAAGGCATTGTAACTATATCTTTATGCCTTTTGATTTGGCTTTAAAAATAATACTTCGCTAAGCAATTCTGAATGAAAAATATGAATATTTTAATTCAAATTTTTGTCTGTACAACAGAACTAAACTCCAAATATAAGCATAAAGCAAAATTGAACACTCTCATTGTTGTGCAGGGGTGTGGAGTGACTCCTAGACACAAGCATCGATGGCTTCAGGGGAATAAAATGAATTAGGGTTGGGCAATACTGTATATCGCACAATATATTATGCGCATCTCTTCAGTAAAGCCGGTTCTTTGATTAGCGGTATTTCTCCATCAACTGTTTTTAAATGAAGCGTCAGTTAATACACAGAGCCGTAGGTCACTGACAAGCTATGCTATATTGCATTCAGTATTGCAAATGAATCACCCGCGAAACTTAATGCGGTATTGCAGTGATCTACGGCTCTGTGTATTAACTGCCGTTTCATTTGAAAACAGGCGATGGAGATGCTAATCAAAGAACCGGCTTTACTGACAAGATGTGCATGAATATATCGTGCAATATATTGCCCAGCCCTACAATAAATGCTTGTATCCAAAGTTAATGAAATGAAAGCTATTTTTTTATGTTATCATAATTTAAATTTTACCTATTTCTATGGAGTATAATCTCTTATGAAGAACAAGAGTAGTTCACAAAACCCTAGTAAATTTAAACAACACAGTCTCACTCCAACTCGTCACATTTTGACGGTTGGTCAAGCCCCTTTTGCTTCGCTTTCTGAACCTCAACGTACCACTTTTTAGTCACTTTTCAACATGAAGGGTCCTCCGTTGTTTTTAAAAGGAAACCCTTAGCCTCAATATGCCAGTGCGATATTTTTTTTATTTTATCATCAAAATTAAAAGATATATTGGGTAAAAACAATGGCATTATTGCATATATGTAGGGGTGTGATTTTTTTATTTACACCTTTATGAGCAAGTAACCCAACCCCTGCCCCTAAACCTACCATCTGTCAATAAAACACTAGATATAGCAGACAGATACAACTACCCTCTACAAGTCTTTTGAGGCAAAACCATTGATTTGTGAGAGGAATAGATGCGGTCGGTTTTCGTATACTTCTTGTATACGCGTTTTTATAAATTGCCGCTACAAGAATCCTTATGTCAACGTTTGTTGTGAAATGCCATTGGCTCTTGTGTATCTCGTGACTAATTGCGTCATTCTACCGGATGGAAGTATGTTTTCTGAATGAGACGTGCGCGCGTTAACAGAGCGGGATCATTTTTAGTGATGAAAACTTTCTGTTTTACTCTCTTCTTCTCATAAAGACTTCGTATGGCTTTAAAAGACTTCGAATGTGACACGACATGTTTGTGATGTACTTCTTGTTTATGATTAATAAATGGTTAAATAAATATTAGTGCAATAAATAACTGCATTTGCCTGTGTGTGTTTTATATTGTTCAGAGGTGGGTAGGTTTAGGGTAGGGGTAGGGGTAGGATTCGGTGCTCTGATAAAAGTAAAATATTTAATAATAAATTTATATATGCATGCAAACCAAGCCAAACAACTGAAAACAATGGAGGACCCTTCAGGTCGAAAAGTGACTAAAACCTTGAGCTTCAAAAAGTGATGCAAAAAGGTCTTGACTAAGCGTCAAAATGTAACGAAGTGGAGTGAGACGTGTTGAATTAAAAGGGACGACCATGCTTTTTTGTGTGACATCTTGGAATAGTGGGGCAATATGGCAGTTGTGTTTTTTTCAGTAGAGCATTAAACCTGTTCCCTTTCTTGATATGTCACATGCAGCCCAGCCTTCTTCCTCTCCTTCTCCTTCTCCTCTTGTGCACCTCCTCTATGACCTTTGACCTCATACAGACATCATGTTGACCTCTGGCCCTCATTTATCTCTCTGTCCCCCCACCTTCCCCTCTCCAAAAAAAAGGAAAGTTGTTACTCTGTTTTGTGATCAACCCCCTCCATCATCAGTTGTATGCTTTGCGCCCCCTACAGGAGGGAGGTGTTTCTGACTCACCTGTCTCCTTTTATTTCTGTCTCTCTCTCTCTCTCTCTCTCTCGCTCTGTCTCCTTTCACCCAAACAACCCTTTCTTGTCTTTCTGCTATGAGGCCTGTTTACATGCTCTTGTGGCACTTTCTTGGATGCACCTCATACAATGATCTCTGCATGCAGGGTCCAAAAGTAACTTTATGCCAGTAACTGGTAAAACTTTTGTGGCCATAAATCTTTATGAAACTGTGTGTTTCTCTGTTGTATTATAAATAAAATAAATTTAATTCCGATTTGTTTGACAATATATGACAATTATACTATTTAGCCACTTTAGCTTTGGTTACATGATGCAAGCATTATTTTAGATGTGTGTTGCTTCATAGAGGGAAAAAAAACATAAATATATTACAACACAGGATGCTACACACACATATACTACAAATACATGATAAGCAAAATATATATATAAGCAAAATTTCGGTTTTTAAATTTAGGTTAAAGTTAGGTAACCATCCAGCTGATCAGTGACTTTGTTTTTATTACACTCAGTTGGCTCTTAGGTTAATTTTGGACCCTGTCCGCATGTATTACAGGAGAGCATAAAGCATGAATGCTTCTCCACTGAGATTTCATAAAAACTTTAGCTTGAAGGGCTCAGAAACAGGACACAATGACAATTTACATGGTGCATGCATTATCATAAAGATAAGTGAAACAAAATAAAGTCACTCTTTTGATAAGGTTAGCATCAGCTATCCTTAAAGAGTGCAATTCAGGGAGTAATTATATTCTGTTTTCACTAAAATGTCTTTATGGCAAATGTTACCTTCTTTGTGTGATGCCCTTCAAATAAAATATCACTTTTTGGCATGAAGTCCAACAATGGAACTTGCATGGCATGTTCACAGCTGCATGAAGTCCTTGCTGGTGCTATTCAGTCTTTGATAATTGTTAAGCTCTTTGCTTGAGGAGCACAGAAATATGTTTGCTTCTTTGTTAACTTTCTTTTTAACCTTCTTGGTCACTGTACAATCCCTTATTTATATTCAGTGTTGTCATTTTCTTCTTGTCTGTCTATTACTCTGTGAATTCAGGGATCCTGTTAAACTCCTCCTCAATTTTTTTTCTTTTTCTAAATACTTATACAGATAAGTCTTTTCAATATTTGTTCACAGTTACACATTTTCTGTGTTAGTGGATGTTATGTTTTTTTATACATAACATGTTATGGATTGGCTTGTTTTTTCTATTAGAATTTTTTTCTATTGTTTTTTACTTTATTGTCCTCACAAGCTTGTGATTGTGCCTTACTTCTTTGTGTTTTTGGAGTGAATTTGTATGTCTATGTCTATGTCTGTTTTTCCACTCTTTGTCTGTCATAAAAGGCATTTAATGCACATAAAATGCACAAGAGCTAATGTAGTACTGAAATATATGTACTCAAATGGATGTTGTCCTGTACATAGTATACAGACTACATTTTCAGGGCTTTTGTTCATAATGCTGTTGCTGAATAACGTACAAATAGTTTACACAAATTAACCACTCATTGATCACTATACATTGCTATGTATTTATTTTGGATTGTAACAGTATTATATTTCAACTAATATCCATTTAACCTTAAATTATATTTTGGTAACTACAAATAAGGTCGCATTAAATAACATTAGTTAATGCATTGACTAACATTAAGGAAAAAACGAGGAGTACATTTGTAACAGTAGTTCAGGTCCATTACAACTCTTGTTAATAATCATGCACAGGTATTTTAAAATTAAAATGATCTAAGATTTCTAAATGCTTTAATAGATTTAATTGTTAATGTATATTAACTAGTGAACTAATGTTAACAAAGAGAACCATACTGTAAAGCGTTTGCGATTTTCAAAGAAACTACACAGACATGAGGTCACATGATGGAGTGTATCAACCCTCTGAACTCCCATTCCAGGGCCATGTGGTTAATATATCTCTTTGGCGTGTGTAGTGTGCTCTGTATGAGAGGTCTTATCTGTATGGAGGTCATAAACTGGGGAGAGGAAACAGACTAGTCAATAAGGTCCATTGTTTATGTCAGAGTAAGAATGTTATTTTGGACAATACACATTACTTTCTCTCTCTGACAATACACATCTTTCTCTTTAGAGTATAGTGCCGCTTAAGTTTATTGACATTGCTCTTAATGAGTGTGTTTACACGTACAAAAGAGCACTTAGAACTATCAAAATGAGCTTATAAAAGCAGACAAGATTCATATGACTTACATTGTTGGCTTAACATGAAAACACACTCATTGACAACTACCTGTTTATTTTTATTTATTTATTTTATGCCACAGTGATTTTTCTTGGTGTCTATAAAATATCTCTATACTGCTATCCATATCTACAGGTATATATGTATAGCTATTGTTTGTTCGCAAATTTGTTGTCATTTAAAGGAGAAGTGTGTGATTTCTGTGTGATTACTGTCACAAAATGAAACAAATAAATGAATAAACATGCCTTTTTCCATTGGTCAAGCTGCTATTGATTAAGCAACCAGATTGTCCTTCCTTAGCCCTCTATCATTGGTTCACCCAACTTTTGCGCAAACAAATAAAGCAGTGGAAATACACACCTCCTCTTTAAGGCTGGAGTCTATGTAATTTCCAGTGTGCGGGGAAGAATGTCTGAACTTGAGTTTCAGAGAATGTGTTTTCACACTTTACTACCGTTTTTTTTCTGCACAAAGCTTATAAACTACATAGATATGACTTGTATCAAAGTTACATTGATTGTAATGAGTTCATTTCAGCTGTATGTGTTTAGTACTGTTGACAGTTGTGCGTTTGTTTAGACATTTCCCTTCTTCATGAGAACAATAGTTATTGATCTTTGCTGGTTGCTTGCATGCATGCTCTTTAGTCTGATAGAGGCTAAAATGTCTTGATTTAGAGAATGAGAGCATGGAAGATGAAGCATGTATGTACAGGTTGCTCTGCCCCAACTCCACAGTTCTGAAGGGGTGTCTTTTACTTCCTGGTTGGTGACAGTTGAAAGGTTCTCTTTAACCCCCTATCTCTTGTGACAAGAAGTGGGGCAGCGACAGTCTTATAAAATTGCATACTTGATGCTACGAAAATTGCCTGTGCTCTTGCTGCTGGGCCAAAGCTGCTGCAAGCAATGCTAGCGACCCTCCCTACTTCCTTCAGATATGCCTTGCAAATGTTGTATGATGCTGCACTACTGCATTTGCTGTTAGCAGAAAATCTGATTCTCTTTTGAGAGGTAGAGAGTTCTCTGATTGGCTACCATGTGCAAGATGCGCTCAAGTGCCCATAGACAATTCCAGGGCATCTATATCAGTGAAATCTGTCAGGTACTTAGGACAAGAAATGGCTTACAGCAGCTTTAGCCTTCTCCAATCTTGCAGCTTGCTCTCCAATCTCCCTTCCCTAACCCCCTGGTCTGGAGCACATCCCTCCTGGGTTCACTTTTTTGGGGGGCTGATTGGGGGGGCGCAGTGGGGGGCCTGTATCAGTGTGCCTCTCTCTGTGTCGCTCCAGGTTACGGGCTGCAGGTACAGGAAGAACTAGTCTCACCGGCCTCCATGCAGTACAGTCTACCTTCGCCACTGGGCAATGAGCCCTACTGGCAGGAAATGTCAAGCATGGAGTGTGCACCCATCGCTACCACTGAAGAGGACACACTTATGGAGATGTCTGAGGTACAGGTTTGGCCCTCAGGCAATAGTCCTTCCATTGTGGCCATAGAGGACTCCTCACTGGAGTGCAGCAATGCTGATGACTCCGAGGCACTACTGAACCGGAGCCTAGGCCACTCGAGAAGCGGGACTCCCGGCGCAAACGGACCAGTGGGGCTTGCTGCTCAGGGAGGGTTAAGTGGTTCCATCGAGCTACTTGAGGATCAATCCATTGGGGCGGATTCAGATTACAGTGCTGCCGGGATGCTGTGTCTGAGCGAAGGGGTCAACATCAATGCCCTGAACAGAGGTCAGGGGTCGGAGAGGTTAGAAGGTGCTGTAGGTCAAGAGGTCAACAACATTAAAGACGATTCCAGTGGAGGTTTGGGAGAAGAAGGAGGTGACGGCATGAACGTAGAAGATAGCATATCTCTCATTTCAGGGCAACAGCGAATTTATGCTCGAATGAGTGAGTCACCTGTGCTAAGAAGACGGGCAGATCCTGGTGATGACAGGTGAGTTGTCCAATAGACTCTTAATTGTTTTGTTGACCAGTAGGGACTCTACTATACATTCTTCAGGAAGTATCATCAGGTAATCATTCTCAGCTCTTGATATTAAAGAATCTTGCAAATGTTTTTAAAGGCTTACAGCCTTAATTATAAGCATATGTGTCATTCTCATATGTGTCATTCACATACTACTAGTGTCACTAAATGGAATTGCAAAAAACTGCACTTTTACCACCTTTTCTAAATTCTCTCCACACCATGAAAATTGTTGTGTCGGGCTGGTCAAGATGCTCAAACAAACAGTGTTAAAGAGTTTCATCTTTCTCTTCTGGGAAATTGGACCGAAAATATTAATGACTAATGATCTCCAACTATAAAAAGTTTTGGCCTCTAGAATGAGAATCCTAAATTATAAATAGTCTTACGTCAGGGTAGTGTTATATTAAATTTTTGACAGGAATGAAAACCAGGCTGTGAGGGATGGATGTATGGATTGTTAAATGGATTGTTAAGACCATGCCAGAGGTTAAACCGTCAAAACATCTTTCCAAAATATTTTCAGTAAACAAAAACTCCATAAAATAGCTTTGAAAGTTTTTAGGTCTTTACCAGGAGTGTCTTATTCTGCTCCTGGAGGGAATGTTCATGCAATAATTTAGTTCTAACACACCTGGCTGGACATTTCTAGTGATCAGCAAGAACTTGATGAGCTGGTTCAGGTTTGTTTAATTGGGGCTGGGGCTAAACTCTGTTGCTATATCAATTGCTTCTGACTAACAATAGCTAGAAGTTCTTTGGCTTGTATATGGTTGGCTAATATTCATAGGTATCCAAATTTAAAGTGGTTGCAAATTATATGACTTAAAATGAAAGTGCCATTTACTGTTTGCCTAAGGTACAAACCATCAAGTGTGGTGTTCTGCTTTTTGTTAAACAAAAGCCTTTTGGCTGTTTAATGAAAACGGATGAGCCCACTGATACATTTTTACAATAGGACAAGGTTGTCTAATCCTGTTCCTGAAGGGCCACTGTCCTGCAATGTTTCAACAAGCCACAACACTCTTGCCTGGAAATTACTACTGCAGTGGTTTTAAATCCTAGTCCTAGTCCTCTGCAGATTTTTGTATGTTTCCTTTAACTGACAGCTGATTTCATGGAGCTTTCACCTAATGAGCTGGTTATCTGAATCAGTGTTAAATAATGGAGACATGCAAAATGTGCAGAGCAGTGTATTCCCAAAACTAGGATTGAGAACCACTGTTCTAGTGAGTCTGAAGACCTTGATTAGCTGTTTAGTTAGAGTTGAACCTAAACTCTGCAGGTCAGTGGTCTTCCAGAAACAGATTTTGATGACCATAGTTTTTCTTCAACCCTAATTATACACACCTAAACCTGTTTATCAAGATCTCCAGGATTACTAGACACTTCCAGGTAGGTGTTTTGGAGCATCTTGGAGCTAAACTGTGATAGTGGCCCCCCATGAGCAGGATTGGACACCCCTGCAATAGGAAATACTTCAACAGAGGAAAGACAACTGCACTAATCAAACCTTTTTTATAGAGACTTTATGTGAGTGACAAAATGGCATGGCCTGTGTTTATTTGATAATTTCTTTTCACTCACTGTCTGTGGTTCAGAGTAAGGTTACTTCCATTTATAGTGACTACTGAAAACGACATTGTGGTTACCTCTTTCTAATTTTCTGTTTCGTTTCTCAGGTTAAGTGCTGGGTCCTTCCTATCTTATCTACAGGATCAGGGGGCTCCTGGTTGGCACTCGGCCCCAGAACAAACCCAGAACAGAGTTGGATCTCTACAGTGCTCTCTTCCTAGACAGGGAATGGAGTCTATGATATCATCAGTACGAGCCACGGTGGACTGTGATTCTAAGCAGTCTTGCCTAGCCCAAGAAGCCCTAATTGAACCAGTGCGGGACATAGGGCATTCTGAGATCATCCACGGGCATTATCAGGGAACTCAACCTTTTGAGAAAGGACTAGGCTTCCCGCACAGAGCAGCTAACATACGAGGTTGGGAGGACATGCGTCTAAGAGGACAGGTGAGGGTTGGGAAAGAATTTGAGATTCATTTGTGTGTTCACATATCATGGTCATTTTTATTATTTGTTTTTGCCTTAACCTGCAATGATATGATGGATGAGATAACTGTTCTGCCACAGGTAGGACAGGGTTATGTCACTTCTAAATTTCTTTGGTATTCTATGACACTGACTGTCATACAACTCTGACAACAATTCAGTTACCTCAAGGTTATCTGGTTATCAAGGTAGATGTTATTCAAGTTGATGGTTACGCTTTCTCCAGTGGGAGAGCCATAGAATTTGGTATCTTCCCCAAAATGTGATTTTATTGCAAATTTGTTGTTAACAACGCATTTTGTAGTAATTTGCAGTGACGTTACGTAGTAACGTTTGCATCTTTTCGAATTATACTGTTTCACACCTTTGACCTTTCTAGTGAAGGCTTTGCTTGTGTGCTTTGATTTGTTTTTTATTATTAAAAATACTGCATAGTGTACTTCAGGAGAATATTTAATACCCTACATCAGTGATTTTAATACTGTGTGACTAGATTTGAAAAACTATGTGCATTTATGCATATTTGAGCTAGGAGAAGAAATGGGACAAATTAAAACAATAACATTAGGAACAAGCACCAGCAAGTCCGGTGCTATCTGTGACAGTACGTATTACAAGTGACTGTATTATAATTAGTGGACATGGATAATTAGCTATGAAAAATATTTATTTCACTAAGGCTGATAGAAACACAAGTATGCACAATTGTTTGTACTTGCTTGTGGTGCAATGCACACACACACACACACACACACACAGGTTTCCTTGTTTTATGGGGGCATTGCTCAGACACAATGGCTTTCACAGTGTAAAGACTGTATGTCCTTAACCTGACCCATGCCCTTAAACCTACCCCTCACACAAATTTCTTTCCCAATTTTAGATTTTCAAAAAACTTTGTTCTGTATGATTTATAGGCTTGGTGTTTCCTTGTGGGGACACACAAAGTCAAAACATAGGGAATACCAGGTCTACTTATATATACACACACACACACACACACATACAGTACAGCCGGCCCCTAGAAGGAGACAACCCATTGGTTTCTAAAAATAGATCTTGTCTCCTTCTGTCATCCAAAGGGGATGCTCCTGCTGCACTGGCTAGTGGGGGGAGGAATGTTATATATATGGATTTGGAAAGCATGGACAGTAAGGTCATAAACTACAATGGTTTCTCAAAGACACACAATGTGCTTTTTTTGAACTGTGAAAACTGTGATCAAGCAAAATAACTTAACTGTGATCCAAAGGCAAGATGGATCGCAGTTTCCAAAAAAAATATGAAGCAACACAACTGTTTTCAACAATATTGCTGTTTTTGCATTATTTTCAATCATATATATACATATATATATATATATATATATATACATCTAACATCTTTCAAAAATATTTAAAAATCCTACTGTCTCCAAACATTTGAACAGTAGTGCACATCTGAGAAAACAAGTTTTCAAGTAAATCATTCAAGTAAATTAACATGAACTGATGAAAGGTTCTGTTGTGTCTATAGTTTATGCAAATGTCTGCTTAGTTTAACCATGCAATGGTACATGTAAACCAAAGGAGGCACCTGGTGTGAAAATGCTGTTGAAATGTTAGCAGCTGTTAGTTCACACACCAACTTAGTGCCACAACAAGAGTTGTCCTCACATTGTGGGTATTTAAAGCATACAGATCACATGTGCAATCAGACACTAGACAGAAGGGAGATGTTTTTGGAAGGTTGAGAGAGAGAGAAAGAGGGCGAGAGAGAGAAAGAGAGAGAGAGTGTGTGGTCAAAAAAGGAAGCTACAGCCAACCACATTCTCAACACAGCTGAATGTGGAAATGACAGAAGAAGGAATAGGCTCAGATTAAAGATTGCCTGCTTTCTTTAAATGAAAGCTGCGGATAGAGTGGAAGACGGAAACTAGGGGAAGTTAACATCCTTCCCCAAATCTCTGGACCTCACCTCGCCGTTGGAGCGTGTTTCTTGGTGCTTGTGAGAGAGCGAACGCTACACTATGTGGGCACTGGTGACTGAGCTACTGTTCAGCTTCGTGCTGCTGGCCTTTATGGTCATCAGCTGCCAAAACGTCTTGCATATCGCCAGCAGCTCTGTCCGATCGGTGCTGGCCTACATTCACACTCAGCTGGATCATGAGTTGGGTGAGAATGAAGGTGTGGCTGATGAAGAGGAAAATGTCACCACTCGAGTTGTGCGCCGCAGAGTTATACTGAAGGTATAGAGGATTGTTGTTGATATTTGATCTGGGATACTTCTTAAAGACAGTGCCATAAAAGAGAAATAGCAGAGAGTTGTAATCTTGGGCATTACACTGATACTTGGGCAGTTGGTTTCAGTTTCATTTGACCTCGTTTGAGTGCACTTCTGCAAACGGGCCTGTAAGAACAACAGTAGTACAGTGAACATATGTAGTTGCTTCTGTGTGAGGAAAATATGAGATTTATCTTTATAGAATATTAGGATTAATATTAAAGCTGACATATAGTACTCAATTCTGGATGTTACAAGCTCTATATTTGACGTTAGTCTAACCATTGACACATGTTGCATTCCTGCATTTCTCATACACATTCTTATGCTTTTTTTATATCTGTTTTATAAATTAAGGTGGATTTTATGCAATATCTAAGATATTCCTTTCCTTTTTGCTGACCTCTTGAAGTACACACTTTTAAAGGCGTCATGCTTTTTTAAATAAGTTAATTTTATGTTTAGTTAAAAATAGCATAAAAATATAATCATTCTGTATATCGGGATGTACAAAAGATTTTTTTTAAAGTATTATTCATGTCAAGGCCAGTTTAGATCATTTAAGTGCTGGACAAAGTGTATAAATTAAGTACTTGTGTAAAACATTTCCTCTTTAACAAATGTTCTCCTTTTTAATTGAACTTTAGTCAAAGTGCAAAATTATTCAATTTAGGTAGATTAGGGTAAGAATATGCATATAAATAAATTGCAAATTAGTTATTAGTTATATAAATATAAATAGTTATAAAATATTAAACTTCAATATATGACATTGACATTATTGATAATTCACAAGTGAAAATACAATATACCATATACTGTTTTAAAAATGAAGAAAAAATATGTGGTGACAATACAAATATAGACATAACATGGGACAAAATATGTTAACAGTTTATAAAGAATGTTATTGATTTATATAATCAACAGCTGCAATCAAATAAATTTTGCAAAATCATTCATGGTGCTTTTTTTTAAAAAACTGTTCAGTGGATTCATTGAAAAGAATCAGTTTGTTCATGAATTGGGCATTATTATCATTATCATTATCTGGGATTGGGTGTCTATTTTCTTTCATTTGTAATAAGGAACAATATTTTTTAATGAAATGTAAAGGAGGAAAAAGTATATTATGTTGTGGATAAAAATACACACACACACACACATGTATA
>JAUMHG010000038.1:21593299-21607054 GCA_032359395.1 Enteromius anoplus
ATATATATTCCAGATACTTGAAAAATGTAGTTACAATAACAAAGGTAAAATATTTTGTAGAAGTCCTATTAAATATAATGAGCGGATAGCTTGCGTAAAATTTGCTAATTTTTCTTTTTTTCATTTGTCATAATTAAATTGTGGCATTTCTATCACCCTGCATTACAAATTCACAATGCCAGCTGGAAACACTGGTAAACAGACATGTATCCTGCTCATGATAGATTCATGAGCCTCTGCATCACAGTCTTAGCTTTTGCATGATCGCAGATCATTTTGACCTTTGGTCACCACTTTGACCACTACTGACGGGACAATTGCAAGAATGTCAAATCGAAGACTGCCTGAAGCACACAACAGACCATGTCGCTTTTTTAAGTTTGCTGTTGTCATATCTCACCTAGGGTGATGAGGCAGAGGATCTTCCAGGAGAGCAAGTGAGCGAGGAGCAATTTACTGATGAGCATGGCAACATCGTCACCAAAAAGGTCAGCAGCCTCATCCTGCTTTTTTCATTTACCGCTCATTAGCATGGGAAATCCATTTCAAATGCATCCCAACAATCATTTTATTAAGCTGTGCAAATGAACATGGGTTGGTTTCTCTGTTTCAAAGCCTAATGAGCAGCCCGTGTAGATAGCATTTAAAGTGATTTAGCAGCTGTGCCAAGAAGTTGGCTACCTCATTTAGAACAAATTCTAAGGAAGCATTTCATGTATCGTTCTCAGAGAAGGCAATCCCAGAAAGCATTATGACAAATATAAAAATGTGAACAAAGTCCACCCGAAATGGCACAGCAGTTATTAAAATGAAAATGACTCTCATGTTGTTCCTAACCTGTAAGACCTTCGGAAGACAAATATTTTTGATGAAATAGAAGAGCTCTCTGACACTGCATAGACAGCAAAGGTTATTATGTTTTTTATTTTAACACAAAATTAATCTAAATACTTATAACGTCACACTACTATGCCATTAAAGATTTTGTAACAAATAAACAAAAACAGAAACCTAAGTAAGACCTAAGTAAGCAAAGAACGAAAAAGAGCTTTGCCGTAAGTATTTCAAGGATATGTAGTTGGGTAATTAGTTAGTTGGTTAGTTGCCATTTCCAGTGCACTGTTATGTTGATATGCTCTAAAGACCTTCGTCATATCTGGAATTCAGAGATAGTTTGCTAAATTTTACATTAAGCACAACTACATGTTTCTTTTCTTTTCTAAGACATTACTTTTGCATGTTTCTTTCACTGTTTCCCATCTCTTCATCTCTCCTGCATTCTTTTTCATGCACCTTCTGCTCATCCACCGATTGTCAATGATCTCACCCATCCGTGACATAGATTGTGAGGAAGGTGGTCCGGAGAGGAAAAGGGGAGGAAGGGGGTCAGGAGCTCATCATAGAAGGGCTGCCGCAGGATATCAATGAGGCAGACGTTGATGGAGAACAATTCATGAGCTATGCCGTCCTGGGCCGTGACAGCAAGGTGGGCTTTTGAGTTCGCTGGGCTGACAGAGTGTGGTTTCAAGGAGAATATGCAAAGTGCTAGATGCTTGAAGGCTTAGACCAGGAAATCCCAAAGTTTTCTATATCTTTTTTCGTTTTTGTTTTGTTTTGTTTTTTGCATTGTAGATATTATAGAAGATCCGGCCTATAAATGCAACCTGAAGATAATGTATCTGCAAGAATGCTTCACAAGTCCTTTAAAGGAAATTAAACACTTCACCTTTAAAAAATGCAACAAGAATTCTTCAGCTTATTAAGGAAAAGGACATTTGAATGGAAAAAAAATAGCATGTTCCAAGGTCCTGAAAGTGTTGGGAGGACAAATTATGCTCTGGGTTATGTAAGAACCTAGTAAGCCTGTATACAGTAGAAACGCTTTCAATTTTAGAGACTTTATTAAAATATTAGAATTGTTAGACTTTATTGTAGTTGTCCTTTATTATTATTAATATTAAAAAAAGTGATAGCTTAGTATGGCTTAAGTCACTCCGGCCAGAATTGAAATGTAATCATATCATTGGATTATAGTGTTTAATTTCACCCCAGTGCTTTATTATTCTTTCTTTTGGGCACTTTTTTAGTTTCCTGAATTTCTTTCCGCTCCACAAAGAGGAATCAGTCAGAACCAGGATTAATAATCAGTGTGATTGGAAAGAAAAAAAAATTAAACATTGAACGTTGCATTTCGGGGCCTACTGTTTTAATTGAACAAAATATAATTTGCTATATTCTACCATGTTATTCTACTCATACTACTATGACTATATGTACTGTGCACATTGTATAAACATCTGTGTGCATGCAATACTGACCTATTACATCTACCCAAATTTGAAGTATACAGCAGTATCCACTTCCTAAATCATCAACCCATATTCAACATCTTTTCCTTTACTCATTATTTAATCTGACTGACAAGTAATAATACATTTTGCAGAATAAATTCATTTAAATTAATATGTCACATACAATTTTTAAAATACACGGAAAAATGGTAACACCCAGTGCCTATTCAAGTCAAATATATTGTGTAGCATCACTACATATGTATATTTATACAAGCAAAATTATTTTAAAGCAAGTATAAGCTAATTATTGCTTTTTACAGTGTCTTGTAGATCTTTTAGAGGAAATTACATCACCAGGTTGGTTCTTAGGTGATTCCTCTTTATGGGCTTCCAGGTTTACTTAACCCTCATTGATAACTTCATTTGATGTTCATTATCATTCGTTTCTCTATGGTTGATGTCAAGTTTCCCTGTATACGCTCGACTTGAATTAAACGTTTCTTGGCCCGTCCGTCTGTGTTGGCCTTTTCTGATGCTATTTGCTTTTCTCTTTCTCTCTCTCTCTCCTGTTCCCTTTATCCTCTCCAAATTTATTTTCCCCTCAACCGTGTCTCTCTTCTGTTATCTTCTCCATGCGTCCTTCTTGTTTTGTGTGTTATTGCACGTTCTGCTCATTGAACTTAATCTCTTTTCCATTAACACATCACCTAATTGTTTCACTTTGCCCTCTCCATCTGTTCCGTTACTCCTTGTTTCTACTCATTCACACTGCCGTTCCTTCATTTTTCTGTCCTGCCCTGGATGCTGCTCTCCTCTCCCGCCCCGCCTGCTCTCTGCCGTAGCCGGATGTTGTTGATGTGAAGAGGGGAGGTGCTCAAATAGTCAAATGTGCGAGTCTGCGGAGAGTAAAGCAGTGAGTCTGACTCACCCCTCCCTGCAGGTACAGGACATTGCTGCACTTTGTGCTAATGTAATCCTGCTAACCAACGGGATTCAGTCAAATTTCAAGCAGTCATATTTTTCCAGCTCAACCCTTAAGTACTGTAGACACCATCTCAGTGTAAGATTCTTAAACTATTACCCTTAATCCTAAATATATGCAGTTTGAGCCTTAAGTACCAATAGTTATATATTAATACTAAGTTGAAGCCTAAAGTACAACACTGCTGTTCAAATGTGTGTGTATTTTAAGATTTTTAATGGTTTTGAAAGCCTCTTAGGCTCATCAAGGCTGCATTTGATTGATAAACACACTAAAACAGTAATCTTGTGCAATTAAAAAAATTGATTGTATTAATTTTTTATTTTTTTGTATTTGACTATGTTTATAAAATGGATTTTATTCCTGTGATGTTAAAGCTGAATTTTCAGAATAATAACTCCAGTCTTCAGTGTCACATGATGTTTCAGAAATCATTTCTGATTATTATTATTCAGCTTTATATATTTGTGGAAGCAATGATGCATTTTTTTACAGCAATAATTTGAAAATATCTTTTCTGTAACATTATGAATGTCACTCTTGATCAAATAAATACATTCTTGCTGAATAAAAAAAACGTATAGGTTATATTAGTTGAAAATTGGGAATCCATAAAGTTCTACACAGATATAGATATACTTTAGACAACTATATAAATTATTTTATTATCAATTATTATAATTATTTATACAAAATAGTATCATTTCACTAAATAAAGAATTTATTTAATACGCTGATAAAAAAAAAAAGAATTTTTAAACAATTTTAAACCAATTATTTGACTACTTTCTGTCTTGTTAATAATAATAGTAAGTCATGGGGACATAATGCCTGAGAACAAACCATGTATTTTAGTTTAAGGTTGTTTGAATGTAGATGTCTTATAAGATGAATTAAAATTACAAAACTAAATCTAAAGTATTTAATTAGCCAGCAGTATTGATGGCATCAATGTAATAAGGAATTCTAAATAATATAAGACATAATTTGTTCCAGAAATATACTGATAACTTTGTTTATTTGCTGCCAGTAAGTGTTTGAATTGGACATTGTCTCTGATATTATTATTATATATATTATATATATATATTATTATATATTTTATCAGAGACAGTCAAAGCAACAAGGCCAATAAATCAGCTGAATAACCAAGGGTTTTCAAATAAAAGTTAACTATTCAAACATAGTTACATCTACTCATTTTGGATAATCAGTTATGCTATTGAGTGTTGTACTTATAAAAAAAAACACGTATCACTTCACTGCATTAACTCCTAAACTCCTCTGACATCTTATCTATCCATTTCCAACTAATATATGAAAGTGTCCATTTAGCATTTGTCTGCCCTCCCTCCCTTTTAGCTACAGAATAACTCATGATGATTATGTATTTTACCTATACGGTGAAAAAAAACTATAGAGGAATGTATTTAGGATCCTATTCCTGTCCTTTCATAAAGTGGAATCCTAATAGGATCTGGAAAGAATCCTCTTTGAATCCTCATACTGAATTAAAATTACAGTTGGATGTTGTGTAATGTTGATGAAAATTGCATTGGTTATGGAATAATATCTTGATACATTCTTGAAAATAAATGTTCCAAAATGGGTTTTCACAGCAATGCCATTAAATAATTTCTGGTATGTCAACGAACATTAAAATTGTTGATAACTTTTTTATATTAATGTTAGGATGATATTTTATCCTACTGTGAACCTATTGTAGATTTTCAAAGATCCTGAACACATTACTTTAAGTTTTGTTAACTAGTAATTGGTGTAAATCAGACCTGTATAAAAGCATGCTGGGTTTTTTTTCTTATATGAAGGGATAGTTTGAATAGGAAGGTCATTTATGGCAACTATCTGGTTGAACTACCAGCTATCCCTGGTCAAAAACAAGTGCACTTCCATAATGTACTTAAAGTGCTATATTTTTGTGCACAAATGTTGTACCTAATATACAAAAAAATTATTATTTTGTACTTCTTAGATCATCCTAGATCATCTGCTCCACAGTACTATTTTGAGACACCATGAATATGAACTAAAATGCACATCTGTGTATTTCAAAAATTTATTTATTGTGTGTACTGGTGTATAAAATGGGTGTACTAGTCTACTAGAAGTGGTAACTAAATACATTCTTTAAACAGTAAATTTTAGTTCATATTCGTTATGTCTCAAAACAGCACAGTTGAGTGCGCTTAGATGATCTTAAGTTTATGATCTTAAGACCAACTTGGACCATACTGCAAAACAGACCATGTCGAGCATGTCCTGTTTTGGTCTGAATGTCATGATTCTTATAAGATCGCAGATTCATTTTAACCTTCTTTTCTATTTTTCCAACCTAGGACTTGACACCTACATCCAAACCATCCTTCACTGACACATGATGGGTGCCAAATAAAGAAGAATAGGCGATGGATATCAACTACGAAAAGAGATTTTCGGACTTTTTGTAACAAGCAAAACAAAAACTAGCGGCTAGAGGCATGATTTCTTATAAAATGAAACCAAACAATGAAAAAAAGCAAGCATTTGAGAAGTGCTTCCTGTAATCTCAATATCAGCATGTGAAAGTGCTGTCGCATGGCCTGCCTTTACATACAGCACTGAATGCAAGCAATTATGAGGTGAGAAAATACTGGCCTTTGGCCAACTGGATGCATACGCTTAACATCAGGGTTTTAGGGGCACATGGGACATGAAAGCTAGATTTATTCAATTCCAGCAAGAGTTTCCTGAAATTTAGTCTTCCAAGAGAGTCCAGAACACACTATTATCGAAAAGGTTTTCCACCAGGAGGAGTCTGACCCTCTTGTACTGCTGTTATACGTAAAATGCAGTCGAATATGATGTGAATGTACTCTCCGTGTGCGTGTGTTCTTTTCCACAGCCAAAAAAACAACAATCTATGCGATGATTATGCTGCTGTCTCAATACTTGCTCCTGAATTCTTGTCCAGTCCAATGGTACGTGTCTTGTGTATTGTAAAGGTATAATTGTGTAGCAAATGAGCTGTGAAGTCCTGTGCTGCCTGAGATATACTAGGCTCAAGGGTTACAATTTGTGCTGTTTAAATGTTTTCAGTGGGATGCAGTACTTTGGACATATTTTAAAATCACTATGGGGCTCTATATGTACATTTTTGCAGCACTGCGGCAAGTTTTTTGTTTTTACATTGCATACCTCTGTGTATAGGAACCGTGAGCTTCCTCTTAATAACTCAATATGCACAGAGGAGCTCATAAGCGTTATATTTACATTTGCATTACCACCTTCAGCTTTTGCTTTATTCCAAATAACCACTAGTGGGAAGACTTTCTTCTGAATCCTTAGAACCAAAAAAGCAATAATTTGTTTTTCTTGTTATAAATATTAGTGAAAAAGTCTAACCTTTCATTGAAGTCAAATTGATCGCAAAATGTAGATAAAGGCTGTCAATAGATTCAAATTATTATTCACAATTAAACTTGCGATTTGTTTTGTAGGCAATCATTCAGCATCTTCTTTTCTTTATATGTACATTTGTTTGAACATTTACAATAAGGTTCCATTTATTAATAATAATTAACTATATAGTTAACATGAAGTAACAATGAAAAAGCATTTATTACTCTATGTTCATTTCAATTTAAGATGTACCTGTTCATATTTAACAGATTTGAGTTCACATGAACAGGTTTGTTATTAACTAATGTTATTAAAGGTTAATAAATATTGTAACAGATTTTTCAGTGTTAGTTATAAATGTTAACTAATAGGACCTTGTTGTAAAGTGTTACCAGATGTTTTATTGATAACTTCACATGCCTACTTGTTACACTTTTCAAGAAAACATTAGAGAATGAAACCAGTTCTATATATTTGAAATGAATTGCATTTAACTTGCAACTCAACAATCATTTTACCTAGACTTTACAATTATTACCATCACCCAGTGATTTCTGTTGTTTTCTCTTTTCTGACTCCAGTATGTCCAGATTTGAGAATCTTCCTCAGGATCCTTAGTTATTAAATTTTTGTCTTTCTTATTAAATCCCTCATATCCCATATCCATTTACAACTTAATCCCAAAGTATACTTTTATGCAAAATTATTGTCATTTGCATAGTACAAGCATAGTGTACACACAAAGACATAGGCTTTAGTGTACAAATGCATCCAACAACAGCCCACATGTTGCCTTTGTGTCACCTTTGTTTTTGCTTCTCGTGCTAAATATGGCTTATACTTTGATGTCTTATTTTTTGCCTTATATAACTCATGAGTTCCATACATTCTAGTGCTATATATATATATATATATATATATATATAAACAAAATCTAAATGAGAATTAATGTCATATTAATTAATGTCATTAATGCAAAATTTGTGAAATATACTGGATACATACTACTATTACTATTAATAGTAATAATTTAACTTTACTGAAAGGTTCGATTTTTTATCATCTTAGCATAACAGACGACATTCGTTAACAGTATTCATTTATGTATTTATTTATTTATTTTCACTGTTACAGATGATGCTCATGGCATGCACTACATATTGTTTTTGGGGAATGCAACACAATCTGTATCGATTCTCACATTTTCACTCATATGATTAATTTTTAGGCACACCACGCGTGCCTGACAAACAGGTTTGAACGCTCCAGACACATTCTTTGCTTCTATTAAGCTTGATGAAGACACGTAGCCACTGAGCACTGTGATCAGACTGTTCACTGTCCCACAACAGAACAGAGCTGACTTCCTGCACACTCACACACATACAAACTAACTAAATATAATGTGGATTAACTGGATCTGCACTTAGGTCATTCTTTTCTGCCAGAGGTCTTTAGCAGCAACAGCCAGTCCAATGGTAGAGCTGTAGCTGTATGCACATCTCTTCATTATATTATATTATATTATGCAAAAAGTGATCTCGGCAGCACTGGCTGATCTGATGATCTGAGTACAAAATACACACTTCAACCTGAAATTATCCAATTAATTTAAAGGATGACATAAAATAGTCAAATCTCAAATCAAGCTCATATGTATGGGAATAAAATTCAGATTGTGAAAACACAAGAGCATAATACCAAATATAGGCCATTTAATGTAGCATTTTATGTTATACCGTAGCATTGATATTTAAATCTGCATTGCCTGTGGTTATTTGTGCACCAAATTCAAGTCACAGAAGTACCGTTAATCTACATTTTCAAGCATCACTTTTAATGTTGTTCATTAATTCATCATTTAATACACGGATGCACACTAATAATAAAGACATAAACAATAAATGCATGTCTTCCATTAAACTTTATTCATTTCTATTATATTATATTTTTATTGAGCGTGGATACAAAATTCAACTGCCTCTTTATTCATCTGTGATTTGAGATTTCCAGCACTTGAATTTCTAGGGAAAACAATAAATGCAGCCACTCTGCTGGCATGAGATGGGGTCCTCCCTCGAGTCCCTCCCTGAACAAAAGTTAAACCGCACAGATCGCAGTGGCTGCGTGAAGTATTTGGGCCGGTCCACTCCAGTATGGCAGCAAGGATAGGTCAAATTAGCAATGCAATTGTTTGATGTCTAAGAAATGGTTTAAACCACCTTCTTGCAAAAATGTGAACTGTTGCAAAATGACAGAATATTTATACTCCTATTTACTACAGAATGATTTGAAATCAATATAAACGCAATAGCATATTACTTATGAAAAAGGAATGCAAAATGCACACTTGCACAGAAAAGATGTTTTTAATACATCTTTTAATACGTATATATTTAATTAGAATGCTTTGCACTTGCAAATGGGAATTTATGATCTGCTATTTGGGAACTTGGGAATACTTTAATGTCATGGATGTACTTATAGCATCTTAGTAAAAAAGTCTTCAGGGGGGTGCCTGTTGGAATATAGAAGCATTGTGCTTCTTTAAAGTTTCTTTCATTTTATTTATGTATTTATTTTTATTGCTACTATAGGTCTTTGAATCAGACAAGATTTGAAATGTCTATATAAATATATAGAAATACTCAACCCTGTACACCAGCTGAAGATACATTTACAGAATTAATAAAGAAATAAACACTCGCAAATGGATTTTTGTGGTCACCCTTTTGTGTGTTTTTTTTTTGTTTGTTTTGTTTTACGTGCTGTTCTATTGTAGTTGCAATATTCTGCAGTAAAACAATAGTTGAAGTTGTATTCAATTTTATTCCATGTAGATTCTTTTGTTTCTTTATATGAATAGATTTGAAGAAATGTAGAATTGCATAAATTGCTCACCAGTGGTTCTCTGCAGTGAATGAGTGCTGTCAAGAATAAGAGGCCAAACAGCTGAATGCTTGTTTTCTCTTGGTTGCACTTTTTTTTTTTTTTTTTTATAATCCTAAAGCCCTTTTAAGTGAAACAACCTGACATAGTAAACATGTTAGCAGGCTCACATCTGGCCAGCTCTTGGCACAAAGCCTAACGGCAGCTTTATTGCACACCAACCTCGCAGACCACCCAACTCTAATAATGACATTTAAATACAATGTGATGATTCCGACACCTCTACATAACACCAAATACTTTTCATTCTTAGCAGCGTTTAGTACACTTATTAGCACATCTCCCGTCCTGTTGGAGAGGATCTATAGTCTGATAATTATATCATTAAACGTCACTTCTGGTCAAAATACCAGTCCATAATAATGCTTCCTCCAGTTGAAAAAAAAAGTCTATGAAAAAGTCTCAAATCAAAATCCACCCACTGTCTAAAACTATGCATTTATCTGTGTCTATGTGTGTGTGTTTCTCTCCTGATTCCTCTGATTTTTTTTTCACTGGAGAAAGCAATATTATAGAGAGAGGACACATATTTTAGCTGGAAATGTCAAATTTTCTTTTCAAGTTGAAAACATTTTTGATGTACAGAACAATAAGTAAACCAATATACAAATAATAAATCAAAAGTAATATATTAAAAATGCTGTTTATAGCCTACAAACTACAAAGAACAAAGGCAACAAAATATGAAATAATGTTTTGCTTTATTCTGTTTTTTGTATGTTTTATATAAAAACAAATTATCAAGCCCGCTGATAAGAAAATAAAAAAACATTTCACATCACATTTTATTACAGTACATTTCCTCAAATGAAATATATGCATGGTCTATGTACATTAAGTAAAAAATATACACTCCTTAAATTTGTTTTATTTTAAATATTAAATATATTTTGCCCAGATTTCCAGTGGTTCTCATTTACAATTCTAAAAAAAAAACATGTACTTTATAATGGAATGATATCTTATTAAACCTTTTAAGTGTTATCAGAGTAGCCCACTGAAAGTGCCCCGTCAGATGTCTGTGACACACTTCATTGACAGCCGCACTCCTCTACGATCATGTCCTCGTGGTGGCGCATGACCACACCGTCGCCTTCATAGTACAGCATGGAGAGCGAGCTGAGACGCGTTGGGACACATGACGGACAGGTAACGCGCTCCGGATGGTAAAGCTTCAACAAACTCTGAGAAAAGAGAAAAAGAAAGAAAGCAACGTTTCAGCAACCATATAAGTACCATTTATTACTATCCCTCATATAAACGCTACTAAAAACTTTCATTCTAGACGTTGTTTGCCCACAAAAAAGGGGCATGTTATACATTACAGACCAAAAAGTATGATTTCTATTTTATTATTACAAAATTTTTTTGAACATTCGGAACATTTCATTTTCATATTTATATTTTATTACAGTTACAGGGACTGCTAAATTTTCTGAATGTTACGAAACAAGCTGCCTATTAAAATGTTAAACACATTTATTCCCATTGCAAAATACATTTGAACAATTTGACATGGAATTACACTTAAGAATCTCACCTGCATATAAGCGTGGTTTGTTGGGTTGTAAGACTCATCCAATGGACTCGGACATTCTCCCTCGCAGCGGTAAGCATTATAACGCTTAGGGTGCACGATCCATTCATCCCATCCAATCTGATCAAAATCCACCCACATATCGACACGACGACAAAGTGATCCTTGTTGATGCTCTAGAGGCGTTACTATTCCCGTCGCGTTTCTATCATCCGTAGCGCGCATCCTCTCGACCCGGTTCCTTTTGTGGCGACGACCTTGAGCTGCGTCCGGGGCCCGGTTCAGGACGACATATTTGGAGTGTGTCACTGTATTGATCAAGCTGGAGGCACGCTGCTGGCCGCTGTGGGAACGTTTGTTTTTGTAGAAAACTACAATCATAACTCGTTCTGCTGTGGGGTGCTGGATTTTTCGTCGCCAGCTATTCGTAACAAGTTCAGGTAAGTCTTCCCCGCTACCTGTGTCCTCTTCGGCGTCAGGTGTCGGGATCTGTTCAGGTGCCTCTATTCTTTGATTCAACCAGTGCTCGAGTAACTCCGTGACATTGAAAACTCTCCAGGACGATGTTAATGTGTCGGGCAACGACTTGATGCTGCCTATAAAAAGTCGCTTGTGGTGACAAAACACAGAGTCAGACTCACAATCCTGTTTACGTACGTGGAAGATGTCCATAACGACGCGTCTGGATGCAGAAAACGCTGGCAGACGGATGCGGAGCTCTGAAAGTTGAATGCTGTCACTTGCTGAGAGAGAAGACATGTCGAAAGTGATAGACCATCGCTCACCAATTTGATGACAGTCTGCAAAATAAACAAAACATTTGAATCACCGAAACATATAAAACATATAAACATGCTTAGTACAAAAATGATCAAAAAAGATGGTTTCTTGTGCTCAAAAGTTAATAACAGGAACATGGCTGGAGGTTAACAATTCAAAAATAGCCTACAAGTCTAACATAATAATTAAGTGACATTTTCTGAAAATAAAAAAAACTGTTATTTTCCTTTCAAGAATATTACAGGCTATCTTTGCATCTATTTGCTTCTAGTAAAATAGGACGCTGCATGTGTGGACATCGACATCCCCTAAAGTAATTGACCACACTTAAATAATAACCTTTAATAAATCATATTTTCACCAATAATAAAAGACTAAATGTAGAATGTCTAACTTCTTTTAAATGATCATAGGCTATAAAGCATAACCTAAACATTTACCTTTTCTCAATTAGGTTACATGTTACAATCCCCCTTTCACGCTTCTAATTAGGCTACTTGTAGTGATTATTTAAAAAAAATAATCTTCATATATCATGACATTTAGTGAGTTTGTTCTCACCAAGCTTCATGGGACTGATTCAGCACCACAACAGTTTCTGTGAGCGCGAGCGGCGCGGCCAAATGTCAGCACACTGTCAGGAAGGACGAGCTGCTTGACAAGCGATGTGTATTG
Source organism: Enteromius anoplus (assembly GCA_032359395.1). Lineage (NCBI taxonomy): Eukaryota > Metazoa > Chordata > Actinopteri > Cypriniformes > Cyprinidae > Enteromius > Enteromius anoplus. The sequence continues at coordinate 21,605,916 of JAUMHG010000038.1, forward strand.
AACCTCGCGTTCAAACAGACGTCTGAGGGGCTAATACACACACCCGTGTACATAAAACAGCCAGCTCTTTAAAGTCGAATAAGCATTGTGACACTACTGAGTTGTAAAATCTAAGGGTAAGATAGCGCGAGAGCGATGGGCCCGAAGAGTCCACAAGTACCCCAGATGCTGTAGCTTTACTCCCCTTAAAAAACGTGCTTTTACAGAACATTCACATATTAGTTACTAACGAACACAAATATTACTTGCTTGCTTGTATTCGGACCTATAGGCAAATTCTTGACAAAATTACGAACTTAGCTTATTTGGTACAGTTGATAGACGGGTGCAATATCATGGTACTGTAGTATAGTAAGTCCTGCTTGATTTGTAGGCTACTGATGTTCAGTAGCTTATACATCTAAGTCACTTTGGATAAAAGAGTCTGTGTGTTTTATTTACCTTGTGCAATCAGGCTTAGGACGAAGTCAGACTGATGAAGAGTTGGGTTGTCAACACTGGCTGGAGTAGTTGCCATGCTCCCGCTTAAGTCTTTGTATAACTGCATCATGTAGAGAGGGTACCTTGGATACGACTGGAGACTGAATTCAGAATATGAACCTGCGAAGACTTTACGATGTTCTCCCATGAGTGCGCCGCGACTATCGATCTTCACGCAGTCGGCAGGCATCAGGGAAACCGCCAGGACAGCGAGCACTATGATTGGCTGGGTCTCCATTGCGAATCGATAAAGTTTTCAGTTCAGAACCGATCTGTAGAGTCAGATTCCTCCTCTTGGCTCGTCCGAGGTCCGAGTGATCGGGTGGCCGAGCTGTGGACAGCCCTTTTAAAGTGTGCAGCTGGCCTCTGATGACCCCTGTCATCCTGTAGTCTCCGCGGAATCCCTCTGATCCATGAAGCACATCAGAGGAGAGCAGAGCTGTCAAGTTCACTGCTTCTCGAAACTGTGCAGGCATTTATTTGCGCGAGGCGTGACACTGTCGTGCTCTAATGTGCCAGCGACATCCTTTGATTTTAGGCCACCCAAAGTTAGACGATCTTGTTGATTCGAAATTGGATATGATTCAGTACAGGCTAAATTAAATTACAAATTATTATTTTAAGTCTATTATTACTATGTATATATATATATATAGTTT
>JAUMHG010000038.1:21632902-21679656 GCA_032359395.1 Enteromius anoplus
ATATATACATGTACATATTTTCAAAATATGTACTGTATGTGTGTCCTTATAGTTATCACATATATCATATTAACAAAATGAATCGTGATTGTTGCCCAACACTAATTTTGAGATTAGCAAATATTTATGAAATATTTAAATGTTTCAATATATAATGTAAATGCATAGTAAGAAATAAACTCTACATGTATGTTAGCATCGCAGATCTTGCTCTGGTAAATACATGCATCAAAGCACTGCATGTGCATATGGTATTTTTGGATTTTGATTGTGAAGTCTTGTTCAAGTGTTATAATGTTTAGTTTTTTTCCTATTGGGTTGGATTATTTGCTTTGTGCATTTCCAATGGAAATTTCATTCGGATCAAACGCTGTTGAGTATTTTTGCTCCTATTTTGTCACATGGCTTCATGCTGTCAGATAACTGTGGATGATGCAATACGGGTCGGTATGTGAAACCTCCAAATGGAGCTGATGGTTGTGAAGGTCAGAAAGTATTTCCACTCACTACGTTCAAAGTTCTTTGTGGAATAAGTGATAACACTCCACGAAAGGTGGATCTAAAAAAAATTGTAGTTTTCTGTGACTAGCTGTATTTGTTTTGTTAAACCAATTCATCACTTAGCACCCCACATGGAAAAAATAATACAGTCATTTATTGTTTTTTATATTTTTAAGTGGGTCTGCCTAAGAGTTTATGATCTAACCTTTAATTTAGTTGACACTTACTTTCAGTAAAAGATACAAGACATTACTTCACATCAGTCAGCACATATCAGTACTGTACAAGCCACTCATATGAGGCAAGATATAAATATAAGCAACTGATACACACTAGGGTGTTTCCTTAGCAGTGGGGCATGTCCGTGATTAATATTTCAATTTGGAAAACAAGCACACTAGACGTAAGTTGAGCACACATGCTATTCATGGTTGCTCTCTGGTACAACTGTAGAGCTGTGTTTCTGAAGAGCAACATGTGAATATGATTCTGCATGCAACCGTCTGAAGCACTAATGTGCTTGTCCAACTATTCATTTACTAATGAGCACTTAAAGCAAATATTAAATTATCAAGTGAAAAGATATATAAACATATATCAAAGCAAATACAAAAAAATTAAAATAAAACATGAATTGCTATTACACCAAATTTGAAAAAAAAAAAACCTATCATAATATCATCTATAAAAGGTATAGAAACTCATATTATTTATGGCTAGTCAAGCTCATCAAGTCCTTCAGGCTTAATTGAAAATGGCATAGTATGTGTGTTGGAGCAGGTTTGGAACTAAACTCTGCAGGGCTTCATTTGACACCCATGCTGTACACTAAAAAGGTGTCGTCTTTTAATGATAGTGAAACACTGTATCTACTGTAGTCTACATCATTCAGCTGGAGCAGGGACAGATGATGGTGTCAGCAGAGTAAACTTCATGTGCTGAGACAGCACAGATCACAGCTGACCGCTCCTGCTCATAAAGGTGAACCCTATATCAAGTCATGACTACTAAGATAAACTGGAAAGTTGGTTGTGAATTGCTGTATACAATGGGATTTGGGGGCCAGAACTAAAACAAAAATGAGTTTGGAAGCAATAATTATTACTATAGGCTAACTGAGAGAAACTGCAACATGCAATATGGCCTCTCTAATAAAGAAAGTCCCATCTTGAAAAACAAAAAAACCAATAGAAACGCTGCAGTAATTATTTATTTTTATAGGCCAACCCAGACTTTTGAAAAACTGCAGTAAATAAGGTCTGTTCCCAAAAGTATGTCATCCTTGCCGTACTCTGTTGAACGGCAAACTGAAAAACAAAAAAGAAGCTTAATATAAATATAAAACTTTTTGGTAACACTTCATTTTAAGGTCTCTTAACTAGTTGCTTATTACATTACCTAAAAGTCGTAGTTAATAATGAAAAAGCGTTCCCTATTCTAAAGTGTTACTGTACCACTTTTATACAGTCCTGTTCCATAGAGTATGTACTTATTATAACATCTATTTAAAAAATGCTATGGCTCTTCCCAGCTTTACAATGGCTGTTAATGGGGATTGAGATTTTGTAAAAACCAAAAAATGAAAGGGTTAGTTCACCTAAAAACGGAAAATTAGTCTGTTTTTTATTCCCCTTCAAGCAAATCAGAACAATAAAATGCAATAACATGTGCCTCACATGGTTTCAGAGCATAAATAAAGGCCCCCTGTAGTGAATATGCATTTTTGTAAGATAAATATCTACATTTCAAACATTTAATGTTTTATTAATTTTCATTTTTGGTTGCACTAACCCTTTAATGAGTGGCAGAAACTGTTAAACAATAACTTTATTTAATAAGTGCTGGCACCATTTAAAAGGGTAAAAAATAAGCAATAATTCCTAATGAAGCAGGTAGTGGTAGCTAAATAATTCTAGCATGAAAATAGACGTTTTATAGATCAAATGTGAAAATAGCTTGTCATTGCAGGTATAAAATGACTTGGAAGCCATTGGTTACTAAAATAAAAATATTAAAGAATGTATTTCAAACACTTCTTTCATCAATTAAAGAAAAGTAAATTAGCCATCATCGCACATTTATGACATGGTCACAGACACATTCAAAGTTCTGCAGAATATGCTTGAGGTCATAACCATAATGGATAATATGTGTAAAATAACAGCATTATTATAATTTATGGTTGTCCTACACCAAACATATACATAATGTGTCTTATCTGGAATTAGTAAATATTATAATAATAAATAAATGTTTTATTATATATAATTTAAACCTAATTTCTAAAGCTAAAAAGACCATGGTCTGTTATAATTATACCTACACGTACACATTTAGCAAATAGAGAGAGAACCATGACAATGACACGTCATACCATAATAGAAAACATTTTATTGTTAAAAATAAATAAAAACTGGAGGAAGGTAAAGACGCAGGAAGAGGGAGACATAGAAAGAGAGAAGGTATGTAAACCAGGCTAGTTTCTCTGTACAACACCAGCCAAAATTGCTATCCCTCTTTTTAAGGAAAGACTGTGAAGGAAGAAAGACAATAGGCATCTAATAATGCATAATGCTGGCCAAAATAAATGGCACTGCAGCAGCCACTTTCCTTGTGGTGCCCAAAGTTTTTCTGTATGACACTCGGGAACCACAGAGAGCTAGAGAGAAGTTACAGCAACATACAGCATAAGAGTTCAACACACGTGCACAAATAAATACACAAATTTAAAACATTTGGGAATGCTTATGATACAGTGGTGAAGAGCTTAGTAAAATTAATTTGTTATTAACACTGGCCAACCAGTTTACAGCTACTAAAACTGAAATTAATTTGTTAAATCTGTGTAGTATACATTCTTTATCCTTATGCTGATGAATAATAAAATCACCTGTGAAATTTAAAAAGACTAAAACTGAAACATGTGATTCAACACAATGGTCAAATGAAAGAGAAAAAAAGATTTAAATAAGATGGACCAGCAGGACTTGTACCAGAAAAACCAGACTTCTCCCTGTAAGCCATGTGGGCTTCTCTGTAGAATACACCAACAGGCCTAAAGAGGAAAAATCTTGACAAACGCTTTAGTAGTGCAGCTTTTTGGGCACTTCCCAAGGGAAGGATTCACGACCAAAGTGGCCGTAAGCAGCAGTCTTCTGATATATTGGCTTCTTCAGCTCCAGCTCCCTAAAACACATCGGCCGTGGATTATTGACTGGTCAAAATACAACTGCATGAATTTATCATGTAGATGGTTCTTCAAGTGCACAGTTGAACACCCAGCCAGCCAGAGTAAAGATGAAGCCATCACTTACCATCACACTCACTAGTTGGCCTGAATAAGAAAGCTGCAGCAGGAAATTAGAGAGCAAGTCTGACAGATAGCACACACTAGCTAAACTGTTCACTCTAAATCCAGATAGGACACATGATGGCTCAATGATGGCTACCTTCTAAGGCAACATCCTAAGCAGAGTGGAAGCCCATGTGTGACGGAGTAATAATCTGTTAAGTGTGTTTAAAATCACGTGTGTCAGGTGTGTAAAGTGTACAGTTCAATGTGGAGTCCTGTGTATAATTGCATACAACTATGTATTTGGTAAAACTATGAAAATTCTAGTAATTTAGTAATCTAGTATTATATTTCAGTTTTTGAATGCTTAATACTTGAGGAAAGTTTGAGATCAGTGACATTCATAATAGCAATAGTCATTTGTAATGTTATAAAAGATTATGTTCTTTTGAACTTTATTTATTTTAACTGTTTAAACATTGATAATAAAGAAAATCAACATTTTTGAATGATTTCTGAAGGATCGCTGAAACTTGGAGTAATGATCTCAGGAATAAATTGCATTAATAAGCTGCAATATCAAAATAGAATACAATTACTTTTTAACTATAATAATATTTCACAATACTACTGCTTTGTTTGTGATCAAATAGTCTTATTGAGCAGATGAAATTTCGTATATAATCATTAGAAACAAATAGACCTGGACTTTTAAACAGTACTGTAGTTTACTATATGTTTGTTCTCTTGCCTATATTTTATTTCTTGCTCTTATTTTGTCATCTACTCTTTTTGTGCTGTCCTAAATCCTAAATAATTACTTGGAAAAAGTTGAATGAGTTTGCTAGAACTACTATCAGCTTTCTGATTGAATCAGGGGATGCAAAGACAGGAAGCAAAGGCAGAAGTGGAAGAAACATGAATGATTCCCTCCAGATGAAGGAATAAATGCAAGCTTTCGATCACAGGCTAACGGGTTAAAAGAGCAGCCGTTACCTCACAATGACTCCTGGACGAAGGTCAAAGTTTTTCTTGACGATTTTAAGCAGCTCCTGCTCACTCTTCTGGGATGTGCCATAGTGGAAGATGGAAATGGAAAGAGGATGGGCCACTCCGATAGCATAAGAAACCTGTATCATTGTGAACACCGTTATATACATGTGAGAGTGAACTACAAATTCATACAATTCACTTTGAGCAAAATGCGAAATATCTGGTTGACATACCTGCACAAGAACACGCTTGCACAGTTTAGCCTTCACTAGAGATTTGGCAACCCAGCGGGCAGCGTACGCCGCAGAGCGGTCAACTTTGGTGTAGTCCTTTCCAGAGAAAGCTCCTCCTCCATGGGCTCCCCAGCCTCCATAGGTATCGACAATAATCTTACGACCAGTCAGGCCGGCGTCCCCCTGCGTGAGTAGAAAAAGCTGTTTGTGTTCATTATCAGGGTACTCTGGTCAAATAAAAAAAAAAAATAACAATAACAATAACAAAAAGTGAGAACAATGAGGATGCTTTGTCATGACTGCATTATAAAAAAAGTTTTAGCATAATTCTGTATGCATTTTTTCGTATTTGTCATGTTTTCAGATGAAAACTTTGCACTCAAGTGTCCAATGACCTCGCTTGCAATTTCTTTTAATTATTTGTGAAATATACTAACGATTTCTGACTACAAGTTGCGGTAACACTTTACAATACGTGTACACTAATAAGCATTAATTCATGCTTAACTAATGCACAGATAATACTGAATTAATGTATAACTTATGATTATCTAAATATTAATGATTGCCACATTAGCAACTAACAATGAGTCTGTCTGGTTAGTATATTAGTTCTTTGTTATCAATTAAATATCTCATTGTGGATTAATTGCCTAATAACTTATTTAAGTAACTAATAGTGTTAATGAACTTGTTAAGAACCATTATTGTTTATAGAATCCATTTATTTTTGCAGATTATTGAACACTTAAGCACTTTTATAAACAGTGATGATCATTAATTATTAGCTGATGTTTTGTCAATATATCATTATGTTGTGACTTTACTTGTTGATGCAAATCATTATTAACTCATCATTTAGTAATTGTAGTCATTTACATTTACAAGTAATGCAGTAATTAATCATGCATTGATGCATATTATTTTACCTATTTTAACCGGAAGTTGAAATACAAGGCTTTGGCCAACAAGTTAATTAACACGTAATGTAAAGTGTTACTCAAATTGCTTCAAAGTAAATCGTTTTTTAAAGTAAATGTAGTAGCACAGTACTCTACCTGAGGCCCTCCGATGACAAAGCGACCACTGGGCTGCAAGTGATAAATGGTGTCGTCGTCCAGATAAACAGAAGGCACCACAGATTTAATGATTTTATCTTTAAGAGCATCACGCATCTCATCAAGGCAGATGTCTTCATCGTGCTGCACAGAGATGACAATGGTGTGGACGCGAACCGGCAGCATGGCGCCACGCTGCTGTCTGTACTGCACAGTAACCTGTTTTCAAAGTGTCATGTAGCACTGTCAGGAAACGCAGTCTACACAAGTACATCTTTGTGTTTCGAAATGCAGTTCGGCAGACCTGAGTCTTGGAGTCTGGCCGGAGCCAGGGCAGGGTGCCATTACGCCGCAGTTCAGCCATCTTGGCATTAAGTTTGTGTGCCAGCACGATAGTGAGTGGCATGCATTCCTCTGTCTCATCAGTGGCATAGCCAAACATTAGACCCTGAATAAAGCACAGAGCAGAAAATATTAACACTGACATGTTATTAAAAGAGTTGCAGTTACATTTGCAGGGCTGCACCGACTTACCTGGTCGCCAGCCCCAACATCCTCTTCATTGCGGTCCAAATGAACACCCTGGGCGATGTCTGGAGACTGCTGCTCCAGAGCCACCAGCACATTACAGGTTTTATAATCAAAGCCTATGGGTACAAGAGAGAGAATTTGGAAGAGTTTATGGGCCATGCAGCTGCACCAATTTCAATTGCAGTATTTAGTTCAGTTGTTTTTTAGTAGTAAAATAGTAATAATATATAGTAGTAGTAGTAGTGGTTGCATTACTATTCAAAAGTTTGGGGTAGTTAACAATTTTCTTTACAGTTTTATTCAACACAGGTGCAATGTGTTAAAATGATCAAGACATTTATAATGTTACAAAATATTTTTAATAAAAGATTTCAAATAAATGCTGTTTTTTTGAAGCAGCACTGTTTTTAACATTAATAATAAGTAATAATCAGTAATGTCACTTGATCAGCAAAACAGCATATTGAAAATTCATATCTTTATCATCACACAAATATTATAAATATATTCAAATAGACTTTTTTTTTTTAATTAAAATTTTAATGATAATGCATAATATTACAGTTTTTAACTCTATTTGTGAATACATGCTGCCTTGGTGAGCACTCTTTCAAAATCCGACTTGAATGGTAAATGCTGCAGTATGTATAATAAAATGTATTCTCAAACCAACCCTTGGATGAGTCGTCATAGCCAATGTGTTTAATGGTGTCACGGACCACCTTTTGATAATCGACAACAGCACGAGACGTCACCTCTCCAGCGAGCAAAATCATTCCTGTCTTGGCTACAGTTTCTAAAAAAAAAAAAAAAAAAAAAAGAGACCATGAAACATTCCTAGTTACGATTTTGGAAAAGCACACATGCAAAAGTGATTAATGCATCACTAATTCTGAAAATCTGAAGAAATCAAAGTCAACATACCGCAAGCCACTTTTGCATCTGGGTCTTGCTTCAGGTGAGCGTCCAACACGGCATCACTTATCTGGTCACATATCTTATCTGTACAAAGAAAATATAGAAACTTTCATTATTATTGCATATAGATTTCCACACTGCTTTTGCCTGTTATCCATCAGTTGTGCTTGAGAATTAACTAATGCCAAATACACTAAGCTCATACAAACAATAAATAGGAAAAGATCCACATATTTAAGGAAGAAAAAAAAAAAAGAAACCTCTGCAAACTTGCAATAAAGACCAGCCCATATATTGTGTTGTTTGTGAAATAAAAAAAGAACAACAAAAGCACAGCACAATAAAAAAAAAATACAAAGTTAAAAACTACATTAAACTACATTATAAAAGTAGTATTTTATCCGTGGTTCACATTTAAAGGAACAGTATTTGAAGAATAAACTAAAACTTTTTTTTTTTTTGTATAACAAGCCATGCATTCATTTATTTATTCATGCAAATGTATTTATCAATTGTGCTCTAACAATAAGTTTACAATCTGTATTCTAAGATAGAATTGTTCTGAAGTGAAGTGAAGTTTTCTCTTTAATTCAGAAGGCCTGGCTTGTTTTATTTATTTATTTTGTTATTATTATACATTTTTAACTAGTTAACTGGCAGTTACCGAACTGAAACAAAAAATATATAATACAAAATGTCCATACAATAAAGCCTAAATTGCAACGAACTTACAGCTTCGAACTATTTAGCTAAAACTAAAATTACTGAAATGTAAAGTGTCTGAACATTATAAAATATTGAACTATAATAATTTTAGCGTTTTTGGAGGAGGACCGGGGCGTGGGCTTCTAGTCTTGTGGCGGCAAATGCAGCGTGATTTTGACGGTGGGCGGGGTCTGCGTATAGAAAAACGCATGTTTGACCCCACGTGTAGCGCGAGGCAGCGTCTTAAAACGTTATGATCTACCTAACTAGACTATCTTTAAGGGCATGAGAGATGTTTACGGTGTCAGCTGGGATGAGTGTGCATGCCTGTGTTAGAGATTGACTGAAGGCCGACTGCTGTGCTCAAAACGCTGTCTAGGATGGCCGCTCACTAGTTTTTGACACACAGCCATAGCAACCAAGAACAACAGTTTTCAGATGTACAGCGCATTAGATACATAGCGACGCAACGTTCGTTTAATCTGAGCACTGAGTTGTATTCATTTAAATGTTTACAAACAAAAGCAAGTACGAAGTTATTTTAGTAAAATATGGTTAAAATTAAAAGCTAAAAAGAATAGTAATGCGAATGTACAGAACAGGTGTCGTTATATAATAGTTAAGTTGAAAAGCCAACTGTAAAGTCGCCCAAAGTTTGTTTGGACATTTTACCTGGATGTCCCTCTCCAACGGACTCCGATGTGAACAAGAAGCAGTCCTCCTCAATAAGAGAGTTGTGGTAACCTTTAATCTCTCCGTTCATCATTTTTTTAGTTTCTCTTTTGCGGTACTTCAGTATACCCGTTTGGTAAACGCAGGAAAAGTGTCACCCCTCCGAGAAACGTGAGAGTATTTATGGAGCGGCCCGCCTCGCGTCATGAGGGGCCCGCACTCATTCGTCCTTGCAGTTGACAGGACTATACCATGTCGCGAGGAGGGGGGGTTGACAATGTGTGCCGTGATGACGTAAACTTGCATGGGATTGCATCTTCTGCGAAGTCCATGAACTTGCGCAACGTGCTGTTTTATAAACTCTTAAAAACATCATTAATATAAGGTACAAAATACCTTAAAATACCCCCCCCCCTACATTACATTACATGAAGTTATGTAATGTTAGCTTTTTTATGGTAACGTTAGCCCATGTAAACCACTTCTTCTTATGGTTTCACAAACACTTATAATATATAGATTTGTACTTCTTTAATAATACATTTTGTCCAATTACCTTCTTTTTGGACATATACTATGGTATGTTATTTAAATCTAGTTTATCAGGCTACAGACTACGAGCATTAACAAATTGTGTAGTTAAATTACTATGTTTTGGACATTTGGTACCATGGTAATCTTATTCTTTGAAGAACATTGACGTATCATGTAAACAACATGGCATATGGATATGAAATCCATGTGACACACTCTTGTGCAACCAGTGGTGATAACAAACACCATGAACAAAGCTACAATTTTACACATCAATGATAATGGACTAATAGGTTAGGTCTACAAAAACAGAAAATACCAGAAGGCACCATGATAAAATCCCAGTATATTTTATTACTTCATGTGTCATGTAAACGTCATTGTACATGGATATAAAATCCATGTGAACACACAGCTTACGCAACTTGTGGTGATAACAATGAACATTTAAAAAGATGATTAACCAGAATGTTGGCTTCAGAGGGAAACCAGAATGCAATTACTAGAGTTAAAATGGATGCCCTACAGCTTTAGCTCTTTATCAGCTGTCCTGATGTGATTTGAAGAAAGGTAAATTGTGCATCTGCTTCTTACTTATGCGTTGTCTCTTTTATCGAAATGGCCAAGAGGAGAAAGACTGCTGTCAATTTCTGCCTATAATGTCTCAGCGCTGAAAACCGGCACGGAACTGAAGCAAAGTTGCAGTTGGCTAAAGCACCGATATTGATCTAAACTGAAGCTATCTCTGAAAATTAGCTTTGTGTCATGTCATCAGTTTCCTTACCTTTTGTACCTTCATTCAAACATTCAGAAATGATATAAAAGCACATTTATCAAGTTGCCATTAACATTTTGTTAAAAGAATCCAAGAAACAAGTTTGGCTACAACACTTAAAGGCAGGTCACGACACATTATGCACGTTCCTCATCTGACACTTGATGGATACCAAAGTGCAATGGTTATGCCATTAATTGTTACATCGTCCATTCACTCTATTACTGTTTAGAAGATCAGGTCATTAGACTGAAACTATCACCTAGGGATAAAATATGGAAGCAATTAAAGCCTGCAGAATTTGATTCATAACTACCATGATAAACTGTATAGTTGCAATTTTGAATAATAATATGTTATCATTGCAGCAATGTGTGATATTTGTCACATTCCACTAGGCTTTATTTTGTTTTTAGGATGAATTATGGTCCATAAATATTCTTGACACTCTTGAGATTCGAGAATTAGACTCAAATCATTTTTCTGTATCATAACAGATTTACCCTCAGCAGTCCAGCCTTCTTTTCGCGTTATTCCTGTCAGTATTAACACCTCTGATGAATCAGTCTGCAAATAAAGACTGACAGAGGCACGGAGCACAGGCACGACACACATTTTAGTTTGAAAATCTGTTGTGTCATAATTTAGCAGCAATTCAGAGTCCAATGCAATTCTAAATTAATGATAACTCAGATTTTTTTTTTTTTTTTTTGCATTCAAAATGCCGCAGAAAAGACAGGTTTTCATATCAGACTGTGTGTGTGTCCTTACTCGGTCAGGATGAGACAGCAGTTTATAGACACAAATCTCCAGCACAATAGCACTGCTTAATACCACACCTCTCAATCCAGCCAAGTATTGCATCAGAAACGAGCAACAAACACTGATATAATCGCACACTTGAACTGTATATACAGACGTTTCCGTGATAACAGTTGTTATGTCCAGGTTGTTTTTCTTATCAATCACCCCGTGAATGAGCATTACATAACACAGAGGGAAGTTTTCTTCAGTTATGTTATATGAGGCAAACCCTTTTATTCAACACTACGAGTGACAAGTCTAATCTTGTGGATTTGATAATGTAGTTTCATTCACAAAGTTTGTTTCATCTTTACTATGGTAATGCATCAGAACTTAATACAGAGCACTTCAAAACTACACTTTACTTGGTCACCCAGTAAACATGCAAAACTACTTCTTCAGGATAATGCACCATGTCACAAAATTCCAAGCATTTTAAAACTGGTTTCTGGAACACGACCTTGCATTCACTATATTCGAATGGCTTCCACAGCCACCAGACCTAAATCCAGTGGAGCTTTTGGGATGTGGTGGAGCTGAAGATTCCAGACAAAAAAATCTGCTGGCAAATGTTATCCTGTCAGTAAGGACCAAAATCTCTGGACCTTGCTGTGTCTATGCTATGAAGAATTAATGGCATAGTTCACCCCAAAATGAACATTCTGTCATTAATTGCTTATGCGCATGAATGCAATCAGTGTTGTTCACAATTTGGGTAAAGACGACACCGTTTACCTCTAATGTTGGGCGAACAGATTCACTTTGCCATTTTTTATTTAACTTAATATTTCTATGACCTTAGATTTTGTTTGATTTGTTTTCTCAACTCCAGAGAACTTCATGTTCTGTTACAAAGAATGGTTACTGAAAGGTCACAGGTTTGTATTCCAAATGTAGCGATATATGAGCTGTTGGCAAAGTGTCCTTAACCAGAGAAAGGCTCTTAGGGACTGTAATTAGTGATCCGTAAGTTGTTTTGGATAAAAATGACTGAATTCTACTTGCTTCTACAGGAGTGGGTCAATGTTGGCCATTCTCAAAAGCGGTATCCTTACCGTGAAATCCTTTTTTTTTTTTTTATCGGATCTTTGGTAACACCTTGAATACAGTCGTGTAAGCTGCTTTCTACTTGAATGTGGAAAGACCGGAATTTTTTCAAAACTGTTTGTCAGACTTGCATTTCAATAACATGTTGAATCATATTGGCAGTAAAATACAGTGGTAAATCCTTCGTGTAATCTCTTAAGTTAATTGAATATTTCTAAAATATTATTTCAGAATGTCCAGCATGTTGAATTAAAAAAATTGTGAACATTACAAAAAATAAATAAATAATAATAATAATAAAGTTGATGGAAAGAATGGACAGTCCTTATTTTAATGGAATACTGCAGTGTTTTAAATTATTAATCTACAAACATCTGTAAATAGAAAATTTGCACTTTCATAATTTGATCTATTTATATTTTTCTCTTGCCTATATTTTCCTTACCATGTTGTTATTTTAATTTATTAGGGTAGGGTCTATTCTTAGTGTATGTTAATGTTATATTTCATTTAATGTTTTTTAAATTATACAGTATTTTCTTCACTGGAAATTCTTCTGATTCTGTAGTTTTGCGAACATTATGGGAACATTACTTTTGAGTGTTTAATGAACACTATAAAACAAGTATTTAGTCCAACAAACATCCAACTCAAACATTTCAGGGTAACACTTTAAGTTAATGCTTAACCCATCATTAGTTAATATATATTAATAGCTAAAAACATGAAATAATGTGAAATAATTGTTAATGTTTACTAATAAGCTTACTATATACCCACAAAATGCTTACAAATGTCATGAAACTGTTATGTTAACTAATGATCTGATCAGTTTTATGTTTATTTATTGATTTGAATGTCATTATAAAGTGTTACCTATTTTAAAAAAATGGTTCAAGAACAGTGTATAAGTAATGGTTTTATGCTAATATTTTGAGGATATTATTAAATACCAGATCATACCAAATGAATGTAACATTACTGGAAGAACACTTTGACTCAATCCTGAATGTTCTAGTAAAAAGTATCTTGTTCCAGAATGTTCTGTGAATGGAGTGCGATTCAAACATATGATGATAATAATAAGATGAAAAACAGAACTCCTGGAGTTCTGATGGAACGGCAAAGACTTTAAGAAGCATAAGATCTTAAAATTTTACTCACAACTTTGTTCACTAAAATTCATTTTTTTATTGAAATGTAATGTTGTTTTGTTGTTTTAATTATATAGCAAAATGTGATTTTGTGAATGCGTAGTTTTTACCTGATTTCATTATAATGTAGTAAACCAAAACACCTCAGAAAGTATAAATAATAAATGATGAAGAAAATAAAGCCTGCTGAATGCAACGACTCTTTTTTCTTATTATGCAGCAATACAATTTGTTGCAGTTTTGAATGAAATTCTGCCGAGTTTAATTGCTTTCACATTTGATATCTTGGTCTAATGACCTGTATTATCTTCTAAACAGTAATAGAATGAATGGACTATGTAACAATTAATGACATAACCATTGCACTTTGATATCCATCAAGTGTTAGATGAGATGTCATGACCTGGATTTAAGTGTTGTAGACAAACTTGTTTCCTAGTGTATAAGAATTCAAACTAGTAATGATAATTCTGATTTCCATCCTGACAAATCCATTGCACAAGTAACAGGAAACAATAAAAAGATCTGCATAAAGATTATTCAAAATATGTTGTTTACCCAACCATATACAAATGTAGAATTGGTTAGTTTTTTTTCAGTGTTTTTAGAAGAAGGCTCACCAAAGATGCATTTATTTGATAAAAAATGCAATACAAACAATTACAATTATTACAATTTAAAATTGCATTTTAAATATATATTATAAATTTGAATTAATTTCTATGATGCAAAGCTTAATTTTCAGCATCATTAGTCCATCATTAGCTTATTTCATGCAGCTCAACAATACTGTAATATTTTGTGGAGACCTTTTAAAGGATTCTTTGATGAACAAAAGATTCAAAAGAACAGCATTTGTTTAAAATATAAATATTTAGTAACATTATTGTCATGATCAGCTGGATGTGCCAGCTCAGGCCACTGGATGGCACTCCAGCGCCCAGCGAACTGTGTGTGTGTTTACCTCTGTTTTCATACCCAGATTCATTCCCATGAACTCATGTCTCCACCCTGCTCCTTTGTTGTCATGGTGTTTCATTGTTGTCTCCACCCAGTTTCACGTGTATAAATGCCCCGGATTTCTTTGTGGATTCATGGTTCGTAGATTGTATGTAACGTGATATTCCTGTTCCTGAGTTCCCTTTGCGTTCACTGTTTTTGTTTGCTTCTTTGTTTTTGGATTACTTGTTGCCAATCCATTGCCTTCCTGACCTCCCGCTTGTCTTTACGTACGTTTGCTCTGTTTGCTGGTGATTGACTCGGTCTGTTTGTTCCTCGACCCTCCATTAAATGTTGCAAATAAATCCTAACGCCTTCTCGCCTCCATATCGTTACAGAACTAACTGTCACAAAGGATTCAGCGACGATGTTAATGGACATGAGTTCAGAGACTTTTCTTTGCCTCGCAGGCAAGATTATTCGCCGGTTTCCCCATCCCGTCTGTGTTCGTTATTTCAGCACAGATGCCAGCTTGAGGATTACGTTGAGGATTTCATTGCCATCAGCCACCGTGTTAAAGCTGAGGAGGACGTTGTCAAGGATTGTTTCTTGTCTGGCCTGGACCTCGATCTGCTCTCTTGTCTACCTGACGACAATCCCGAGCGGTCATTACTTATTGACTTCGTTTTATTGTGCTGTGGTTCACGATTCACCGTCAAGGAAGTGGAGGAGGACGTTTACACGCGCGGTCATGAACGGGGTAATCGCCACGTCGCTAACATCAAAGCGAGCCCGTGGCACGGCTCCTGCCTCACCATTGGGTGAACCCCGCTTCCGCATAAAATGGCCACCGATCGGGAGACGCCGCTGAGGACAGCTACCACACCCGAACCTACGCACGACATGGTCGCCGCCGTGGAGCCTTTGCACCTGTTGCCAGCGATCACAGACGTCATACTTGGTTTCCCAGACGTCATGAGGACAGCTTGTGTGGACAGTAGGGCTCATGTTAAGTGGAAGGGACTGAAAACGTGCCTAGCGGATTCACAGATGGTGTCGGTAAGAGCAGTTGGACTGTGTAACATTGCTAAAAAAATTAATTTTGAGACTGTCTACAGTGCTGCCTGTGATGGTGGTTGCTATAGTGTGTCTGTGGGCTGCACATTGCACTTTAATACCCCCTAGTGCTCTAGCTCTGCCCTGCACCGAATTTCCCGAGCGTGCGTGTTCTCTTGGAAGCCCTGGTGCACTAGTTCTGCCCTGGACCAAACCCCTTGAGCCAGTCTGCACCCCTGAGTCCACTGTTGACTTTGATTCCCCATGGCCTGAACCTCCTGAGCCTGTCAGTGACATTGATTCCCTGTGGCCCGAGCCACCTGAACCTGTCAGCCTTCCTGATTTGCCATAGCCTGAGCCGCCGGAGCCGGCTAAAGACATTTATTTACCAGAGTTATTGCACCACCTCTAGAGCCTGTTCTGTTGCCTCTATCCAGCCCGGTCCGGACAACGGAGAATCCGCCAGTGGCTGCACAACTTCTGGAGGAACTTCAGTTGTGGATTCTCTAGGGGCCTGCTGGTGGCTGCACAATCTCCGTGTCAGTTCAGCAGGGCAGTTCTAAGGCTCAAACCTGATCCTGAACCGACCTTGGAGGCCGTTGTTAAACTTTTGCCTGGCTCAAAACCGGCCACAAACTACTGCCAGGCTCTGAGCCCGCCATAGAGGCCTACGAACTCTCGCCCTGCCATGGAATGGCCGTGGAGGTCGTTGGTCTATTTTTCTGCCCTGAACCGGCCATGAAAGCTGCGGACCTGTCACTCTGCCCTGAACCAGCCCCAGGAGCCTGTGGCCTGGCTGCCGGGACCACTCACCCCGAACCAGCCTTAGTTATGAACTCAGCCGAAGAGGCCACCACTGACTTGTTTTTGCTCTTCTGTACAGTCCCAGTCTCCACTGTCTGGCCGGCCCTGGAGGGCATCTCCACCGTCTGCTCCACCCTGGTGGGCTCCTCCACCGTCTGCCCTGCCCTGGTGGGCGTTCCCTCCGACTCCTAAGTCTCGAGCGTCTGGAAGCTGTTCTTTTGAGTGGGGGGCTATGTCATGATCAGCTAGATGTGCCAGTTAAATTATAAATGTCTTTGCCATCGCTTCAACGTAAAAGTATTTATTTTAAAAAAGCTTTGAGCTGCAGTGTAGGTTATAAATCTTCTTCATGAAACAGTAATAAAAATATTCCACTTTCAAAAGGATTTATTTTCATTTTGACACCAATATTTGACAGTGGTCTAAGGCAAGACAACATTATACAACAACAACCAAGAACAGTGATTCACAAGTCTACCAAATCGATACATTCTGCTCAATACAAGTCCAAAAAAAGTGTTTCGATATAATCAAGGTGAATATAAAGCAAACGCCAACGAGTATGTGACATTTGCTTTAATGAACAATAAAGATGCAGAACTGAAAAATCTTCAAGGAAAATAAAATTATGAATTCATATTCTCAATATAATCATAAATCACTTTTTTAATAATGATTTGTAAGTGAACATGCTGACCAGCAGAATCTGACATGCACAGAATGGCATTAATAAGAAAATAAATATAATCTTAAAATTTCTTCTCTGTTTGGCACTGATTGTCATCTGTTCTACATACTGGATTTCTATAACCACATCTCAACTAATAATAATCATTGAGCTCATTTCGACATATAACATTCCCTTCACATGCTTATATATATATATATATATATATATATATATATCAGAATAAAATAATAAATAAAAAATGTAATAAAAATGCATGACAACCAAAATTATTCAAAGTATTAAACATTTGCACTTGCTAAAGATTTATTTGGTTTTGAAAGGAAAGTGTATTTTCCAATACTGCATCTTATTCATATTAGTTTTTTTATTTTGTATGGCTAATGGAGTATAAAAATATAATGAGTATTAACACACCTGATCCTGTTTTGGTTTCTTTTTGGCAACTCGCAGTGTTGCAAATGAACTTCAGTATAGGTTCGAAGAAATCAGACATGAGAAGTGTTGTGAGGGTCTTACGAAAAATAGAGATCACATATCTAAAACACATACAAATATCTAAAATTAAGTTGCCTCAACTTTTGTCAAAATGCCATTTTCTCGCTGTAGACTTTTTAACTTACAGTATTTCTAGTAAAAAGTATCTTATTACAGAATGCCAGATTGCAGTTTCCAAAGATATTCCAACAGCAAACTATAAAGATTAGTTTAAAAAACGCATAGAATGTAAAAGAACGACTGTTTCATGTCTTTCATCGTCCACATTTTCTCTATTCCATCAAGAAGGGACACATCTCGGCACCTCTACAATATTAAAAGGTGGCAGACAGCACGATACTGTGAACACGTCCATGCAAAAACATATACACTGACACGCTTATACTCTCACTCAGCTAACCATGTAAACAGTGAGACAGCACGCCACGTGTCCTAAGGCTAAGTAGTCATGGTACAAAATTTCTATGGGTTACGAATTACTAATCCAATAGATTACGATAATCGGAGCACTTAGTAGAGCCCTGTAGACGACGTCAAAACAGATACCGCGACCCTGGAGGGGTCGAACTGGAGACAAAAAGACAAGATGAGGAATGAGAGAGGAGAGGAAATACAGAGAAAGAAGAAGAGATGTAAAGGAGAACAAAGATCTTACCATGTAGGATTAATCCTAGAAAGCCCTAGACAACACATATGCTAGGATTCCTACCACAAGTACAGTCATGATACAATACTTGGCACAAATCAGACTAAAGATCAGATAGACACCATGCAATCATTGTTTAAAGTCAACATGAAATCAAAATCAATGCCGTTCGCACAATTCTGGATTGTGTGTTGTCTGGTACAGTCAGATAATACAGAAATGCCTAGTTTGCGCAACTCCAGCGATTTAAGCATGAATGCACTTCAGTGGGCCGTTCTTACAGAATGCATTTTGCATTCCACTGCACTTCTTTTCCAGCCTTTTTCTACATAAACTTCCACTAGACTGATATTTTGACCATTGCACTTCAGTCTTGCATCTTTCTCTGCATCTCACACAATTCAGCATTCAAGTTATTGATTACTAATTGCATTAAAGTGCAATAAAAAGTAAGTTAGTATGAACGTAGCCTAAGGGGCTTTTCGCATAGAATGTGTTTCTGCATGTCTTTTTCTCATGTCTTTTGCAGTGTCTTGTACATAACAGGATTTTAAAAAAAAGCAAAGTTAAAAGTTTGCTTTTTTTTCGTTCTACTGTCCTGTGTCATGTTCTTAAGTGCAAAAACAGGCCCTTATGGCCCTCAAATTCTTCCATTCAAGTGTAATAAAGTTATAAACGTATTTTTGTATTTCACTGCACTTCTTTTTCACTGTTTTTCTATATAAAGACGCAGCAGATAATGTTCCTGATCACGGTGCTCATTGAACAAATTTTTTAACTGTTGACACTGAATTCTAAAAACAGAGCAAAAACAGTTGTGCATCTTTTAAAAATGCAGTTCATTTCAGGGTTCAGTGGCTTGCGTTTTTAAACACAAAAATGTTTTGTGTTCATATATATATGTGTGTGTGTGTGTGTGTTTGTGTACATTTCTTTTTTAGCACTAGCTAATAACACCCACTTTTCACAACCCAATCAGTTCAAGCATTTTCATTTTTCATGTTGACTTTAAACCAGCAGGTCAAGGAGCAGGACATCACTTGAAATTATTTTTGAGAACAATAACCACAGGAACATGACGGCACAGCAGTCAAAACTTTGAGAGCAATAGACTTCATCATTGTCCTATAATATTGCAAAATGCTAACAGTTGGTTAAGATGATAATGGACATGAATAATATACAAACTTTACTTTACTTTATCGATTGCTGCGTTAGTCAAAAGTCATCCCTATTATGCGTGTCTGCCTTTCAAGAACCTGAGGAGAGTAATTATATGCATTTTCAGAGCATGTGTATTGTCATCAATCACCTTTCTCTGGCATGATAAGGTGCTGATGACAGCATATCACCTTCAGCAGGGTATTCTCAACATCCTCTATGGCAGGACACTGTAAAGTCACAAGCTCTGCTCCAAAACCTAGTGATCTGCCTCGTTCTCCTCGATCTACATAGGGTACCTTTGTGTCCTAAGTCTTTTAATGCACCACTTCCCACGAGAGACCTGACTAATGCTAACAGTTGGTTCCCTCAGATGTCTGAGGTTATTCTAATGTAGAAAATTTCACAGCACACATGAATATCGCCTGAAATAGTCACTGAGACGGAGCCGGTTAACTCTAAGCATTTCTCACAGTGCAGTCTGGGATTGCCCAAACCTCGAGGAATGAGATGCTTTGCCAAAACAAGACATCTTAGCAGACAGCATCAAATCTGAGAGTATGGTGCGTGTTGATAGTTATGTTTCCATCCACCTATTTGTATGCACATTTTGGGGTTTTGTGTTTAAAAAACACATGATGGAAACGCCAGGATGTGCAATGCACACAAACTATGAATAAATTCCTTTATGTGCATTAAAAGTCATGTGACTTTTACTGGACTAGCCAGTGGGCTTATCTTGTTGGACAGCATCTGAAATGTTGTTATAGGCATTTTTTAAAGCTTTAGCCAAAGTCTGTTGGTAAAGTGGTTGGATATGACTGTGTCTTTCACAGTTGTATTTCAAACAGCAGGTATCCGCCTCCAAATGCAGGATGACTTGACTCTGTTTATTGCAAGATTTATTATAAGACCCAGAGTGACTTCTCCTACTGTGGCAAATTACATTTTTTAGAGATATGTGGCACCGGTTTTCAGGAAGTTATGATTTTTCTCTCTTCACGTAGCTGGATGGAAACGGTGCAATATTCATAAAAGCTTAGAGTGATATTTCAATTTTGCGTACAAATTAAATTCACAACATTGGTTGGAAACATAGCTAACGATGCCTAGATAGGCAGCTCAACTAGAGTTTTGAACAGAGCAAATCCAATAAGGACTAGAATTGTGTTCTTTTGTGCATTAAACCCTGGTTGATTCTGGAAACAAAATCCATGAATCACATATTATTGTGCATGTACATCTAAGGTTATTTCTTAGCGTTTCGGATTTAGTCTTGTGCATTTAGAGAGCAATAGAAGAAGACGATCATGAGGAGAATGATAGAACAGGCACAAACAATTTAGTCTGCCCTCTTGTGTTTGCTGGAGGGAACCACATACCAAACGCTTACTTCTGCCCTGCAACACATAAGACAACATCTCCAAACAACATCACAGGACAGTAAATGTACAACGACATCAAAGACCCAGCAGAAACTTGCGATCCCAGCCTCCAGCTGATATCATTCTTCAGAGAAGGTGCTGTGCTTAGCTAAGGTTCCTCTGGCTTGGTTGCATCTCTTCCTGAGTTTGAGCTGTCATCCGTAGGGACGGGGTCAACGAAGGACCTGGCGGTCCCACCGGCCGGCCTCCTGGAGCTGGAATGTGCAGAGGTGTCTTTGGAGTGCGGTTCCTTGGGGTTTGCCTTCTTCCCTTCGGCTCGTCTGGAGCTCCAGCTGCTGCTCTGCTTCTCTTCAGTCTCAGGGCTGGAGTCGCATGAGTCGCTCTTCTTCCCCTCATCATCAGACGTGAAGTCCGAGCTGTCAGACGGACTCAGACCAGCTGCGGCCGATGCTGGCAGTTGAATCTTAGGTGATATTAAAAGTTAAATATTTTCAAAGCTTAATTTAAAAAATCTGTGGTATACAGTACATTGTACAAGTTGCACTTTGAATTAGCATTTATTTCCATCTTTTTAGTTTTTATATCTCAGTACTGTTTTGTGCACATTTGTCATTTTGATGTTTTCTTAATATTTCTATGTAGCATTATTTTTTATTTGAACTTTATTGCAGTTGTAATACTTGGATTTAACCCTGTAAAGCCTCATGAAATAATAAAAAAATCTACTATAAATATAAAACATTAAATATATTAATACAAAATTATTTTAAAAATCTAAAATTTATTGAACATTTAGCCAAAAATATATATTTTTAATCTCAAAATGTCACAAAAAATATATATTTTTTTGCATGCTTTTTTTGTGCATATAGTGTGATAGTTGTGTAGACCTGCTTGTACACACTGTACACCAAAAACAGTAAGAGTGCAGATTTCTGGCCATAAAGTCAGATGAAATACAAATAGCGTATAATGTAAACCAGTGAGACTGAACTAATGTGACATATAGTTGTCATTCTTAACCTCTCGATAATGTCTTGCTGAGATTTCTATTTAAATTCAAAACGAATAATGCAAATATTGAGAATTGAGATTACCTGGAATGGTTCAGTGACGCCCACAATAGAGCTCATATTGTTGCTATAATAACCCAGTATGAAGTCCCCAGTATCCTTTGGCAATTCTTCCTCTGTAAAAATCACCTGAAAATTCAGAATCAAAACTCTTAATTAAAATTCGCAAGTTTCAATATGTGACTTAATGAACACACGTGAATTTCTTTTTCTTGCAGTTAAATGGATGTATGATTTGCTCTTACTTGGTGCTCCTGTCTTAAGAAATCAGACTCTTCCTGCTTGGCCCAAACATAACTCACATAGTCTTTATGATGTTTAAACCCAACCTGTGATACATGTACACGAATCAAGTGACAAACATGTTACATATAAATCTAAATCCTCAGTACTGTTGAAATGAATGAAATAACCTTGTAAAGCGCAATCCAGTCCCAAGAGCTTCGACCAAAGTTGGGTGCCACCTTGAATTTGGCCACTGCATCGGATATCTCTCTCCATTCATCCTCTACAAAGAGTGTTACTAAAGGCATGTCCACTCTGTATGGGAACTGCAAGGGCCATCACGTTAAACACATTGTGCAAACTCCTCTCATTAAGCACACATTCATACAGCAGCCTAGTACATTCATAACAGTATTCAATGTGTAGTCTTGGATGGTCTAACGGTGAGCAAATCTCACCATGCTCAATTTCTCGTTATTTCATATTGTCCCCAACAAACAGGAATTAGTCGTAATAATGTTAGGGTGCTTACCTGCAGAGTGAAAATAGAGGAGACGGGCTTGTGGTCGCTGACTGTGTACTCCATGTGACTGCGGTAAAAGTGCTGCGAGACGCGAGTTCCACTGGTTAGACCTGACAAGGAGCTGCGCTTCGACATGCTGTTATTGACCTCAGCCATCGGCCTCAACCTCCAAAGAATACGATCAGTCCATGCGGGTTTGCGCTTTTTACCACTAAGAAAGAGAAAGATTCACTTCAATAACAATACAATAATAGCAGTAGCACTGCTGGAACTAAATACTTCAGATTGGTATTACAATGCAGATTGGAGGAATAGCAGCATATATTTGCTTATATAATATATGGCCTATTGAAATTTAGTTTTTTAAGAAATTTAGAAATTTAGTTAGCTTGTTTCTGTCACCGAAAGAAAAAGAAAAATGAAAAACTGCGACTTTATTTCACAATTCTCATTTTCTAACAAATGCAATTTTACAGCATGGTTCATAATTCTTACTTTTTGATAATATAAACTTGTGTGTAAAATTCTTTATTTTTGTCAATTGCGTGTTATAAAATGTCTGAATGTTTTTTCTTATATTTTTAATTTTTTAAAATTTTTAACTCACAACCGCGAGAAAAAATTCATATGTCACATTTGTAAACATGTAATTGTGAGATAATATATTGAAATAATCTTTTTTATTAGTGGGGGAAACCAACTTTCACAAAAAAAAAAACAAAAAAAAATTCAATTCTGCAATTAAATAAAAAATTTGACTGAGATTTATTAGGCATTGTACATATATGAGTGTACTGCCTGTACGTGAAAAGAACAAAAATATCCCTTTTCAAGTCCTTATCTCTTTTCAGTCCATCTGAATCTGTTTAGAAGCATGAAGAAATTATGTATCTAAACATATCAAATTTCTTTA
Source organism: Enteromius anoplus (assembly GCA_032359395.1). NCBI lineage: Eukaryota > Metazoa > Chordata > Actinopteri > Cypriniformes > Cyprinidae > Enteromius > Enteromius anoplus. The sequence goes on from JAUMHG010000038.1 coordinate 21,656,031, forward strand.
CCTGGTATCGTATGTGTCTGTACCCACATCAAACTTATACGTAGGAGGGAATTTAAGCGGCCCCTCGTGGAAGCCTTCAAGCACAGTCTCACTGTCTTTAGCCATGTTCAGCTGCAAGACGCAGAGAGAGAAGAATCAGAGAGGACAATCCTGCAATTAGTGTCAATGTTAATAATAATTACACAGGGAAATATATAGATTAAACAAACATATTTACATCGCATTGTTTCGTCAGCATCATGACCAAAACTAAAAGGCACCCAGTTCCTTGAACAAAACAGTCTCTCTGACTCCGAAGGCATTTCATATATTCAAAATATTGACATAATGTTATCTGTGAAACCATGGTCTTAGACATTTAGAAGAATTCACCTGGTCTTTTTCCAATAATGTGGACAGCTTGTTATTGTCAATGGCTGATTTCACAACTTGCATATCCAGGTCCTCGATTCGAAAGTTCAGGTCTCCAAACCAGAAAACCACACTGCAAACATTTAGTTACAGTTTTCAATATCAATTTCAAGATCATCAGATTAGTTTAATTGACTTCCTTCATGGATTGTGTCACATGATCATAACAAACACTACTAACCCAATCTCATGAGAAAACGCAACAAATCTTACACATCGTTCATTTAATTGGTCTCTTGGTTAAAAGCAAGAAAAACAATGCATATGCCATCATGGACAGATTGTGTGCCAGCACTGAACACGAACAGGAAACAATTAAAATATTCAGCCTTGTCATTGCAATATCAAAATATCATTCGTTAATATTTTATTCTAGATACATGTTGTTTTATTTTAATTTTGCATAAAAAACAAGTTGGGTCACGACTTTATGTCCAATTTAAAAACTGGGACCAGAGGCAAAAATAGTTGAGAAATGCTTCCCTGGGGGGAATTATAATACAACGGCACCATCTGTTGGTGAGATAAATAATTATGAATTATAATAACTGTGCAAATAATTTGATGGGTCCTGATGGGAATCAAATAAAGTTACAGTAATAACAATGTATTTATACATTAATTGCATATCATGCATGTGCTTGTGTGTTTTTGGGACAAATGAGGACATATTTGTGTGTAATTTGTATAATTACATAGATATGACATAGGTAGTACAAAGAGATGGCGGCTTTTCAGGACATTACCCCATGTCCCCACTTTTCAAAATGCTTCTAAATCACACAGAATGGAGTGTATTATTGAAAACCTGAAATAGCAGAAAGTTTCCTGTAGGGTTATGGAAGGCAATAGCAAATACAGTTTGTACAGTATAAAAACCTTATGTCTTACTCGTGATCCAAGACGCCTGTAGCTGCTTGTCCTTCAAACTGCTGCTGCTGTAGAATGCTTTCAAAGTCCTCCATGCGCTGGTCTGAGTTCTCCATGTGTGCAGGCAGATGACAGTTCAAGAAACAGACTGAATGACCAAACACGTTCATTCGAGCGCTGATGCCTCCTTTATTCCCCTAAAGAGCAAGAGGATCAGAGATCAGTTATTTTTCTCATGTCCTGATTACCTTCTAAGCCACTCTTTACTGTTTCTTCCCCCCCCCCCCCCATTAGCTGTTTATGAGTACTTATAGAACACATCCCTTAACCCTAACCCATACCCAAACTTAACAACTACTTTACTAACTATTACAAGCAGCAAATTAGGAGGGTTTTTCTTCTTCTTCTTCTCTTCAGGGAAAACAGTAAATATGTGTTCCTTATTCTAAAGTGTCACCAAGACTGCAATAGACTTAGACTCTTTTAATTGGACAGAAGAAATGGTAAATGGTAAAATATGTTTAAAGTAATATCTTTTTAGAAAATACACTATATGATAAATATATACACAAGGGTTGGTGGATGTGCAGAATTTTGTGATATACATGCATTTAAAATCAATGTAAGTTTGATCTTTCCATTAAAACCTGCAGGCAAAACTTGACTCAGACGAGCAGAACTGAAATGGTAACTAATTAATCAAAATACAGACCAGGTGTGCGGTAACCATGGCAATCAGTCATTAGATCCGAGACCTCTGATGAAACTGTTCACTGAGTGAATGTCAAAATGTCACAGCATATCAATATATCTTACTAACTGTTTCAGTTGCTTAAATACATCTCTATATTATTGGCCTTGTAGCAGCTAGGAAATAAGCCACAAACAATTCTCATAGTTTCATATGTTTAAAGATTTTAGACTATTCAAATATACAGAGGGTCTGAAAAGAATTTAGACACATATGCTTATGAACACTTATGAATTTCATAGAAACAAAAAATGTATTTATGTATTCCCTATATATATATATATATATATATATTAATATATAATATATATATATATTTTTTTTTACTAATGCAATGTATTTAAACATTTTTATATGCGATTAGTGTCAAAGTCAATTTACAGTAAAAGTTTCAATTATTTAAATTACTCAATTGCTTTAATTTGAGCTCTCTTATTAAATGCAATAACATTACATGAAGTGTTTATTTATCATGGATTATAATGGTATTTATTATGTATGTTGCAATGCATTATTTTCATTAATAACTATTAAAATGTATTTATATATTCCTTGTTGTGACATTTGAAATGGGTTATTTTTCAGGTGTTTTAATGCATTATACTTTTTAAAGGTGCAGTGATAAATAATTACAATGCATCATAACTTACATTTATTTATGAGATCATACAATAGATCATAAGGTTCCCTAAAAGACATTATAAATGTGTAAAAAAAAAAATTATTTTACATTTTATATATTATTATTTATTTATTATATTATTTATAGGCACGCCCTGATTTGTTCAATGTGTCTCTAGGTCAACGTATTTTGTTGACCCTGGAACAACTTTTTAATGCAAAAATATAGTCTTGACCATATTTCTACACCTTTACCTAACCTTACCCATGAGTAATGCCTAAAATCAGAGGATATGATAGATGACTGACACTGATGTACAAGCATCAAAACACTGATTGTAAGCCTAAACCTCACAAAAACGGTAAACTGTTTCTTCTAATCTGATTGGTTAATCACAATATTGTTCCAGATGTTGACCCAGGGACATGTTGCACTTGGTAAAATCAGGTTAGCGAAAGGCTTCAAGTGAAATGTTACATTCACATTTTTTATCAATGATTTTAAAGAGGCTATTTGAAGCTTTAAGTATACTGCAATTTTCATCAAATCTTTTCGAGGCTGCAGAGGAATGTGACTTGGATTTTACTTCATGACTTATTAACACCCCGGGGGAAAAACAGTCTAGCTTCGGCAGTTCAATCATTAACTTTTTTGACACCGTAATTCTTCCTGCGAGAGGTGAGTTTATCATTATGACGGCATCATTTTATATTCATTAGCTGTTCAGCACATTATTAATATTTTAGTATCGAACAGCATGAGATATTTGACAAAACCTCGTTAACAGCTTCCTGTAACCTTTCATATCTGCACAGGAGGATAAAATAAATTGGTAGACATATCAGCTGAGAGACATTCAGATGCAGAAACGTAGCATTCCACCAAATTTCCACAGACATTTACATCAGAAAGGGAAGTGTGAGATTGCACCCAGAGAAATGGCTGTGAAAAGGTCTAAGCGCAGATAACGAACCCAGATGCCGCCGAGGCCGGTGCGAGTGTTTTGCGTTTGAATGCCTCTCAGGAACGGCAGGTGAAAGTACTTGGCAAAGACCAGCAGCAGCATTCCCTGCATCCTCAGAGAAGTGACCTAGAGAGACAAACACACACAGATAGAGTAAATTAGAAGAAATGGATGTATTTCCTGCATCCAGTTAATTTATTGGCCAAGTAATGTATATGCTGTAAATGCTCACTCTCTAATTTCTAAAGAAAACGAAAACGAAACAATTTATAAATAGAAATTTCCGTTAATTGAAATAACCCTTAAATAAAAGTATAAATATTAGAACCCAACTAAAAAAAATTAAATACTGCCCTGTCAATCATCTGAAATAAAATGAATTTGAATACTAAAATTACTAAAGCTAAAAGCAAAATAGAGATAAAGCTAAATATGGATTTGTAAAACATAAAATAATACAAATTTAGCACAAAAACATTAAACTTAAATGACTAAAACAAACAAAAAATAAAATTAAAATATAGAAATATAATTCATATTAATAAATACTACAATAGTGTTAAAAAACATTAAAATCAAACAAATTGTTTATAAACTGTGCAGTATGCATTCCAGTTTTAGTTGCTAAATAATTCACTTTCCTTTTATTTATTTTCTAAAACTGATAAATTAAAACTTAAATGTAGATGTTTAAAAAATAATAACAATGACAGCACAATAAAACCTCACTAAAGTGATAACAAAAACAAAACAACAACAACAAAACTAGAAACTACAACAGTGTATCAATGATGCTTAAACGATGCAGTGGGCTTCACTGGACCTTGTACTTCCAGTGTGATTCAGCAGAAGTGATTTCAAATGGGATTTTTAACACCCTTCCAGAGAGAGATGTTCAGAATTCTAGCCTGCTACTTACCCAGCAATTCACTACATAGAGCATGCAAAAATGTATAGCATGCAACACTATTTTCAAAGGAGATTATTTTTCCACACAGAAAATAAAGCCAGATAAAATGAGGAGGAGTCTAACTGATAGAAAATAGAAACATGAGCCGCAAGACCAGCAAAGAGATTTTCATCCTCAGCCACTCAGTCACTGTTACATAATGTGACCCCTGAAGCTCTAATGACAACTGTATAAATGTGTGTGTGTGTGTGTGTGTGTGTTTAAAGGGAACATTACTGACCAGTACATATCCAAAGGGGCTGAGAGCGTCCATGCAGACCTCGCTCCACTGGTCAGTAAAAAGAACATCTTTCAGTCGTTTGTTGATCATTGAGTTCACTTCCTGTAAGCTGAGATAGGGTGGAAGAAAATACAGACATGAGATGAAGCTGAAATTAAAGGACAGACAAATATCAGAATGGCGAGGTAGAACAGACCTCAAGGCAGGCGGTAAATTAAACTGTATCTCTAGTGTGCTTATGTAGGTCATGTCCTAGATTATGACCTTCGCGTTATTGCATTATAACATATTAACTGAATCTATTTTGATAAAATCATGCTTTACAAAAACTGACAGTGTATTATTTTCATGTTTTCTCTTCAGAGTATGGATGTGAGTTCCTTCTGAACAGGATACTAAATAAAGTGAATAAAATTCTCATGATCTTTCTTGCTGGTATTGAAATGAAAATACCATGCTTTCCTTAAATCATGCTATTTGAAGCCCATTACGTGAAGTCTTCCTGACCACATAATCTTTGCCTCTTTTTGAAGAAATAAATACTTTAAATAGGCATTTATAATGTCACAAGAGGTTTCTGTTATACACAAATTGATCATTTGAATTGTACATTCTTAGTAGAATCTTGAAACAACTGTTATTAATATCTATAATAATCAGAAATATTTCTTGAGCTGCAAATCAGCATATTAGAACGATTTCTGAAATATCATGCAGGTAAATACAGGTTTAGATCACAGTAATAAATTACATTTTTGAAATATTCTCAGATTAAAACAGTTATTCTGAACTGTAATTATAGTGCATAATATTTTCACTGTATTTGTTAAGCACAAGAGGCTTCTTTACAAAAAAATTAAATTAAATTAAATTAAAAAATTCATCTCACAGACCCCAGAAATTCAACTGGAAGTGTAGTTCAGTCATTACTATTTGAACCCACACTGACCTTAAATATTTCAGTCTGTTTTAGAAAATAACTGTGATTCTTGTTCTTTTAAAATAAAATGCTAAAATGTTATGTGCAGTGAAACTAAAAGGATTGAATGGTTGTTTCAGAGGACATGATTTAACCCCTTAACTGTCACCCCCATTTTCGGGAAAACACATGAAAAAGTACTATACAAGCTTAAAAAGATGTAATTCAGGACATATATTAAAAAAAAATGTAGGTGTCCCGTATTCGGAACGGTGACAGTTAAGGGGTTAAAAGAAAATACCTTTTGACTAATATTAAAATATTATAATAATATTTAAATAAAATTTTATAACATACATTTTCAAAAGGTTACGGGAAAAAAAGGTTAATGTTGAAAATTCAACAGTAACCTTTGTAAATGAAGACAACAACAACAAAAAAACATTTTCAACCATAAAAATTATTTTCGAGTATGCATCTGTGGTCACTTTTCATGCTGAGCGCCATTCATTTAAAAAAGCAGAGGCTCACCCTATAATATACATGTCTGTGTTCCCATCACCAACATTCAGCCCCAGTAACGAAGTGATGTCTTCGGGAGGCATGGCTGAGCCTACGTTCCACGTGATAATGTGCACCCTTTTGGCAGAAAGAGTCATTAAAGAACAGCAGTCATCTGTGTACACATGTTCAAGTCTCTGCTGTCGGTTGTTATCAGGCACCGCATCCGACAGCATTATACTGCAACTGTGTTATAAGGGGAATCTTTTCTCCTGTAGCTCACTGCTTAAGTTATCTTTAGTTGAGACATTGAAATAACAAAGCCGTGACTGTAGCTCTATAACTCATCTTTTTTATTTAGCAACAGCCTTGCGGCATATTAGTGAAACAAATGAAAGAAATGTAAATGTAAAGGGAGGAAGAACATCATTAGACTCAACACTGCACACTCACAAAAGCAACCTCGCATCACTCCTTCGCAGTTAAATATGTTAGTAAATCATCTCAATGCAGATCCAAACAGGATCTAGGAATATATACAGTACTGTGCAAAAGCCACTAGTATTTTCACCAACAAAAAATGGTGTCGGTTGGAAATATCAGTTTACATTTCCAAACATTATTTTTGTCATTAATTGTAATAATGCAGGGAGATTATTGTCTGACAACAACCAGTGCTCCACACAGAGATCTGATCTGATCATCATCCAGTCCACTTTGAACAGCACTGTGTACTTTCCAGGTGGGTTTTTTTTTTTTTTTTTTCATCTTGGAGACGTTGCCTCAGTTTCTGGATTGTCTCAGTTTATTCTGTTTCTTCATGTCATTCCAGACGGACTGGATGATGATCAGAGTCAGAGAAGGTCAGAGAAGGCAATGGCTGGTAAACCTACCAAGATTATTTATATCACATTCAAGATTATTTCAGCACAGATCAGCCTCCAGCACATGCTAAACGTGTACTACCACTGTGTTTGGGACCTGATCAACTCACCCATCCAACAGTAATGAGTAACCGTTTACTATTGTCCTCCCGTACTATACCTCAGCTTACTATTCTTACTATTTAAAATCTGTATCGCATTAAGCGCTATATAAACACAATTGCCAGTTGGAACCGAAACAATAATGCAACATTTTTTAATTGAGCTACAATGCTAAAATCACACCTGAAATCCTCCACCACCTGTGGCTGAGTGTCGGCAGTCCCAGCGACAGACAGGGCCCTCTGTGGGTGAAAGACAGAATCTGTAGGTGGTGGTCTGTATGACGAGGCCTGAGGAAGCGAAGCAGCCCTCATTGCAATGTGGGTGCGAGATATTGGAGTATGTCCTGAAAGCTTCTGTCCAGCCAAACTTGGAGGTCCATGATCAACAATGACTTGAGACTGAGGTTCTGAGGGGTGATTGGAGCTGTCGGGGCCGGTCGGTTCAGCCTGGTTGCTCAGCTGCTGGGGTTTAGGAGATTCTGGAGGTTTGGGCTCGGATACATCGATAGATCCTTCCACTCGCGGGCTCCTTTGAGGCCGACGTGGCCTGGCTGGAGCCGTCAGTGGTGTAGAAGTTGCAGGAGTTGATGTGGAGGATGAAGATGTATCTGCCGGTTCTTTTGGTTGTCCAGATGAGGCCAGATCATTAGTCTTGCTCTGGCTTTGAATTTGCTGCTCTGGTTCCATCCTTATCTAGCAAAATGAAGCACATCGGTGGATCAATCGGCATGTGCATTTCAACTACGTTCAGTTGTTAATTACATTTAACTCCTGATAAAATCATAATGAGGCATTTAAAAACAAACACGGCATGCCAAAATCAAGACTGCACATATACTGTTCATATACTGTTCCTCTTTCTTTCCAAATGCAAAAACAGTTTGAATGAAACAATGTAAACGACAACACCTTTTTAAAAAACAAGCCACTTTAGCATACTTTTCAAAAGTATGTACTGAAATTTAATGTAATGTAAATTCATAATTTTATATATAGTTTAATTGTACTTTAATGTCATTTCTATTGAAATGTCTTGTATTTAATTATATTTGTAATTGCACATTTGTGATGAAAGAATTTAGTACACTTTATTTTAAAGTGTCCTTGTTACATATGTACTATTATAATAACAATAAACTACGCAAAGTTATTTGCAAATAACCCTAAGCCAATAACCATGTAGTAATTACATGCAGTTATTACATTACTTAAATCTATAAGGACACCTTAAAATAAAGTGTAACCTACATTAACTTTAAATGTAATAGCAAATAACATACTACAGGTCAAATTCAAATCAAGTAAGCCTACTTTAAATGCACTGTAGTGTGTTATTCAAAGGTCACATGTTAATGTCATGAGGTCAAAAGATAGTCCACTGAGCACTTTTGTTGTAATAACAGTTATATTGTACACATAGCTTAGTGACGTGCATTGCCTAGCTGTATTTTAACAGGTTAAATCTCTGTAATCCTTTTGGTTTGTTTTAGGTTAAAACAGGAACTCAACCAAAACCACATGAAACTGACACTGGGTTGCATAATCTTTGTTTTACTTCTTTCTATCTTACTATTTCTTATTTTCAGCATTACTGTGCAAAAACGTATGCATTATTAATTATTATAGTCCAATATCCTGTACATGATTACGCTATGATTACAGACAAAACACTCTGTTAATATTTGATTGGCATGATAGCTGAAGAGTTAAACACAGAGAAGCTCTTCCAAGGTGATGGGTTTCATCTCTAGCTTAAGGGGAGTCTATTCTAGTTTGAAATGACTCTGACAGCTGACAAGCTGGACAAAGAACTAGACCAGACAACAGACACAGCTGTGAAACACTGCTTACAGTTGAGTCGATCGTTTCAAAGCTCTTCTTGATGTTGCTGTGATGCAAATACCAGAAACAGTATATCCATCGACAGTTATGTTAAAAGGGTAAGTGACTGCTGTGAAGTAAAAAAAAAAAAAACACCACTGCAAAACTTGAAAAACCTGTAGAACTGCAAAGTCATGTTCAAATATGAGTGTCAAATACGATCATCAGGCTTTTGAGGAATGTTTACTTGTTGATCTCTCAATTATCAATGCATTGCATTAAATATTTTGATCATAAGCAGTTGAAAATCATCTTTTCAAGACATGTTATTGATTCATACCACTGATTTAATACCCATTTTATGGAGTGTTATAAAGATCTCATTGAGTTACACCACAAGCTATTAGAATTATCTTACTTTTTGGTCATGAAAATATCAGCATTTGCACCAAATTGGATACAATTCCCAACTTGGGCCTCGGCATAATATCCAACAACCCTATTTCAAATATCTATACGGAGTCATGCATCTACTGTGTTTCTGCACAGTCGACATGCTCTTCGCCTCACTGTGCTCTGCTCTGCCTGCCTGACCGGTTTTCACTGTATTGACAAGATTGTTACAGTCAAGCACACAACTAGAGGTATTTGCTTATCAGTGTGGAATAACGCAAAGCATGTGACCAGTAGGAAAAAGAAAAGAGACAAAAATACAGACTCCACCTAGCAATGACCCCGAATGCAATGAGTCATTGTGTATGTATTTGAATATGCATACCCACACACCCCCACATCAATGGATGCGTGCAAAATTCTAGCAGTGAATCACTGTGTTTGCATTTGAATTTGTTTGTTTGTAAATAGATGGACAAACCGACGGACGGACAGATTTTTTAGGCTGTGCTGAGTGTTGAAAACTTAAGTGAATAATTAGAGAAGCTTGAAACATTTGATGTTTGTGGGGGTGGGTGGTATTCAATCACTTCATAGCAAACTGTACTTTGTACTGTGTTCTTTGTGGTAAAGCATAATTAAAATAATTGCAAATGAGTTAACTATATGGTGGTGCATTGCTGTTTTAAATATGGAATGTATATGTTCTAATACCTCTGAATATTGGTTATACACTTGAGGTTGGAGACGGAGAAATTGCTGAAGGTCACCTTTCAGTAATGTGCATTATGACCTACTTGTGTTTTGTGTGTTTTATTGGAGGACGGATGAAGAAGCTTTTACGCCATTCGATATCTGATAGCGATAATTACATTGCAAGGCTGTTTGCCACGAATAAATCCAGCTAATGCACATGCATTTCTCTCTTTTACACACACACACATACACACACATTAATTAATGTCAGACATTTATACATTTACAAAACTTAGGCTACTACAGAATTTATAAACAATAAATAAAACCCAGATGTACTGTAAAAAAAAACATGTAAACAATCCAGTATCAGTTAAACACCACTGAAGCAAAGACACTTGGGTCCAGTCTAAATGTATAAAACCACAGCTGTAATAATAACAACAAAACATATAGGCTATTAAATTATGTACGATTTATCAGTCATATCTGTGCAAGCAATCGGCGTGTTTGCCCTTGTGTTCTATGACATAATACAGCTTAACAATTACTGTGTTTGGATCAGTCTATTTCTTACCCAATTTCCTTGTTCAAGACGGACTGAAGAGAACTGGTAGTGTGTTGACAGGAAATATATTTGGCACCAATGGAAAACAGACTCGCTGATAAATATATTCGTGTTCAGATGGATCTGCAGGCATTAAAAAAGCTCATCATTATGCGACAATATTGTCCGAGATGATAAATGTGAAAGCGCGTGCACTCAATATAGATAGATGTGTCACATCAGTGCCCGCTCTTCTTCCTGTTACATTACCGGAGAAGGACCTTGAGGTTTAGAGAAAGGAGAAAATGGGTCGCTGGCAGGTGCATTTCATCTGCGGATGTTGCGGTGTTGTTCGACGTGAATCGCCTTCTGTCATTGACAGACGCAAACGGTCACTGCTGTCCTTCAGAGCTGCTGCTCGCGCTTCATTATTGCAGCAGCGCTGCTGGCGTTGCTGTCGTCAGCGATTTTAATCACCGCGGACGTAACGCTCTTGTCACGTGGTATTATTCCGCTGAAGCGCAGCTATAGATAAAATAGATCATATGTGCATTAACGCCAGAGCATGCGAGGTAGCCAAAAAGTTAAAGGTTTAGCATTTAGCATTGGTTGCACGCTCTGTTTCAGTGTTGATGAAATGCCGCATGAGAACGCTTTCCGTTGTCATGGCAACCAGCGGGCTTCGTTTTTGAGCATCCGTTTAAGTATGCAAATAATTCACAGTATCACATTACGGTTTGAATGCCAATTAAAGCCAAATGTGGATTGTTCAAATGTTGTTGCATTATTACGTATGAAAACGTAAGTAGACTACAGTTATGTAAAATGCAAAATACGAGAGTCAAAGTCACCATGAAATCAAAACGGACAATACTTTTTTTTAATGAATGCATCAGTGCAATTTTGAATGATTTATCCATGCATGTATTTGTATGTTCCCATGAATCCCATTAGGCCTACTATATCATTTACATAAAATGTTGAACGCCTTTAAATCGTCTTCCCTGTATAGGTGTACCACATTTACCCAAAACCAATCATAATAACTACGGTACCCAAGAATAATAATAAAGGTTAAAACAACGGTTTTAAAGTAGTTAATGTCCCTTAACAACAACATAAACTTTTCTCCATTTTCCTAATATTTATCAAACTTGATAGCATAAAGCATAATATGATTCAGCCTTCCTTGCCCCTGGTTATGCCTCACTCCTCTGACCCACCAAGGTGAAGTGGGGGCCCCAGGCAAAATGAATAGATGAGGCCCTTCTAAAATATTATTTTGTCAATATATCTTGGTTGGGTAAATATACATTTATACAACATAAAAAAGTAGTCAAAACACATTATATAACATAAATAGTTTATTCTTTTGAACAAAGTGCATATTCTTTGACAAAATATTAATCTAAAATCTTAAAAATACAGAACAATCTTATTTACATTAATGGATTGTCACCTTAAATGCTGTCACTATGTTGCAGTGTCAAGGTGGATGGAACTAAAAACATACAGTAATCACATTTAGTCAAAAAACTTTCAAAGAGCACATATGTATCAGTAAACTCAACTTCATTAGGACTAGATGCTGAAATTACCATTTTCACTGTCAGGAGGCTGGACTGGGGTATTTTCTGTCTGGTAATGGGGACTTAAGGAATGCTCCAATTTATAGGAATATATGGTGATCATCTTGATTTATTATTCTACTGGCTATGTTAACTAATTTTCTAGAGTTGTAAAGTAAATGTATTGATATAGTAACACTATATCTAACATGCTGAGCTTACCATTTTCACTGTCAGAAGGATGGACTGGAGTATCTCCCTGAGGTGGTGGTGGTGGTGACAGGAACTTAAGCAATGCTTTTTGAATGTATGTTGATTTGCATTTGCATTATCTATAAGAATTTTGCAAATTTTATTATGAAACATGACCATTCTTTGTATAGCTACAGAAAGTGAACCATTTAAATAAGATGAGATGTTTTTGTGTTTGTGCGAGTGATTATGTAAGCTGAAACTGCCACTGGTTAGAGTGTCTTCTACAGTATTTCACACTCTGGTGCACACTAGACTTGAGTCTACTGTGTTTGCTTTTGCACAGAGGCAACGCTGCTCACTACACAATATTCATGCATTTAGGCTCTCTAAATTGTTCATTCTAGATATATTTTCCACAACATCCCAAATATGTTTTTTTTTAAAACATCTAGCTAAGAAAAGGGGTTCAGAAGAAAGATGTAGAGCTAAAGACTACAACTACAAGGGAAAAAATACAATTAATTACATCCAATAAAGCATATATATTTATCCACTTATGTCATTGGTTTGTCACATATTTCATGAAAATGCGTTTTTTCTTTTTTCACAATAGGGAAGAAAAAATATATCTTAATTAACAACAACAACAATATATATATATATATATATATATATATGAGAGAGAGAGACAGAGAGGGTGAGATGAATTACTCTTAATTAACAAAGTATTCAGATCAGTCTCTAATATGAACATTAACTTTTACCACACTCTCAGAAATAAAGGTACAAAAGCTGTCACTGGGGCTGTACCTTAGGTACACTGGGGCCCAGTTAGGTATCTAATATTGGTACATATTAGTACTTAAAGTGTACATATTTGAACCTAATAGATACAAATGTGTACCTTTTGAAAAGGTACCACACCAATAACAGCTTTTGTACCTTTATTTCTAAAAAAGTGCATCCATCATAGTAACCAAGTCATGCCTCATGCCTTTTCTTGTTTCATTCAGAATTAAATCACAATATATGGTAGCAAAATCTGTCATACAGTCTATTTCATGCTGACTTTAAGGTGATCAACTGGACGACGTGTAATCTTTAACAACTCATTGCCTGCATTAAGAATAAACATGCCACAAATGACATCTGCGACTACATCATTTTGAACTGTCTGTAGGACACAAGGTTGCATAGGATAAAATGAAAAAGAAGGCTGCTTCAAATCCTTATTTGTTAGCATCCTTATATTCGAGAGATGTTCAGGCAGAGTGAACCCAGAATACTCCTTAATGACACAGCAATTCAGTGTCAGGATAATAGACCCCGTGTCTATTTAAAACACCACTATGTGGATGTTTGTCCAAAGAGCTATTGAAAACAAGGTTCGCCATTATGTTACTGTAGTAGACAAACTATGTTATGTTTCACATTATTTGGCTTTTTCAGGATTAAGATCAGACTTGTTCACCAATGGATGCTCTGCAGGGAATGGTTGCCATAATTATAAAAAGGTAAAAACATCACAATAACCAAAGTAATCCAGACCACGAGATGTTAATGGACCTTAGTCGTGGGTTACTGTGATATTTTTATCAGCTGTTTAGACTAGCATTCTATATGCACCCATTCACTGCAGAAGATCCACTGGTGAGTAAGTGATACACTGCTGAACTTCTTCAAATCATGATTTCCTGAGGGTGAATAAGCAATTTTTGGGTTTATTTCTTTAAAGTATGCTGCAAGGTTTGCAAACCTAGCTGAATTAAGCATGCAACAGGTGTACTCCAAAACTCCACCTTCATGTTTTATAACATTTGTAGCATATATTATTATGTATATTTGATTTATAGTTGTAAATGTATTTTAAATATTTTCTAAATCTTATTGTATGCACTTTCGAGTAAATCTGAAATAGCCTGCTGTCACGCAAACACTAAAACTGTATCATCATGCCATCCCTAAATCCGTAGTCCCGTTTATACCCATTTCACACTTATGGGGAATTTCTCTCTCTGCCTCTAGATAGCGATAGCTGTTCCCTTCAAAAACAGCAAGTAAAAAAAGGAGAAAGCGAAATATGAGCGCCGTGACGTGGCAGAGTCAGTGTGGAGAGCAGACAGCTCGAGCATCGTCTCCGGCAGCAGCATGTGGACGCTGATCTTCACCGCCCTGCTTCCCTCCGTCGTTTTATCATATGAAGCGGACACGAAAAAACTCAATGGGCTAGCGAAAGCCAGAGTGGAGGTGAGTGAAACCGTTCATTCAGCTTCAGTCTCCAGCAGGTGATACGTTCAGAATCAGACTCGGAGATCCTCGGCTCGCAAGCACGAGCTTCACCTGAAAACACTTAAGTTACTGTAACCTGTTTGTGTAACTAGTCGTTTGTTTGAATTGGCAAAAGCTCCGACGTTTGAACGCAACGTTTTTGATGAACGTGTAACGTTACTTAAGGCTAATCCCTAGAGTAAGGGACACGTTCAGGAAATAGCAGTTGAAAATCTGTGCCCCCAAACAATAAGAAATTGGAAATGGCTCAAATAGCTTTTTACTCAAGGCTTTTAATTTATTCTTTATGAACTTAAGTGTTTGCGTGTGGAGTAATGCTTAAGTTTAGTGAATGACAGGCTACTGTACTCTGAAATGAAACCGTAGTTAAAATGAAATGCCAAAATATAAGTCTTTCTAAAATCCCCATGTCAAAATAAAAGTCAGTTAACGTTAGGTCTCTCTTGAGGGAAATCTTTAAAGGGGTCATACAAACCCCGTTTTCCACTAGCTAATATGATTCTTTAGGGTCTTAATGGAAAGTTTGTAATAAAGTTTGTTTTAAAATTTCTCAAAGATAGTGTAAAAAACGCAAATTTTCCCCCTGTCAGAAACAGCTCTTTAGAAATCCCTCTGTTCTGCGTACTTCCCCTTTAAATCTTCACGAGCTCCATTCACCCCGCCCCTCTTTTCCTAGTCGCTCTCCGAGGATCTTTTTTTTTGCCGTATTCATAGTGAAACTTGCTAATTAGCACATTATTAGGAAAGGCGATTTGCAAAGATTCATTAAAATACATTATACTCACTGCTTCTGTAGGTGAGGCTGAATCATGAATGATTCGCACAAACATAAAAGCATTTCAGTTGATCAAGGGCGCCTTTCCCTTCAGAACCAAACGTAACGTTAATCTTCTGCTCTTCAGTCACTCAGATGTCGGTAGTAAATGATTACTGCTATGTTCTTTAATACATTCAACAACAAAACACCTCAATCTCTTAGGAGTCTTGCTTGTCTCTGCGTCTCGGTCTGATGACTGCTCACTCAGGGCAGGGCTGAGGTTAGACACCAGTTCAGTCTGTGTGACACGCTGCTGTCAATCAACTATTGTGGGAGTGGCCTCTGTCACATCGACATGCATTTGAGAATGGCTTGATTTCAGAAGGGGCAACTTATTTTTATTAAATCAAAAGAAAACTACTGGGTGGATCTTTATTATTGTAGGGTGTTTGTGTACTCACACTCCCGACACACATTTCAGTCCAAACAGCTTGTAAAAATTCAAGTAGCACCGGGTGACCCCTTTAAGAAAACAATTGAATACGTTAAAATAGTGCGTATTCTTAAAAACAGTTAAACATAACACAACAGTCATGATCTTTGAATTTAATTTGTCGAGTGCTCCAACAACACTCATTTGTGTTTTAAGACCGATATTCAGTCTGTGCATTTGTGGTAAAGATTTACCAGTTACTCTTACTAAAAAATGAGACCTTACGCTATACGTGGCAACAAGTGAGTCATTGAATAATTCCCTCAACAGTTCGTTTAAAATCTCTTCCTTGTTGGACAACAGCAGTATCACGCGTCATTCTCTTGTTGAACTGAAAAGTTGCTTTGTGTTTCTGTGTTTTGCATATCACCAACAGTCGCAGTCAAGCAGTGTGTGTTAAAATGCTAAAACCCGCAAAATCATGAACAAGTGCTGTTGTACTAAATACCAGTGCTCTTGGAACTTTATGCAACATTTATTTTATTTTAATGTTCTTTAATTCGTTTCTACATATCTAATTTCTCAACTTTCTCCAGACATGTGGTGGATGACAGCTGAATAGGCTGAGGGAGGTAAGCCTACATTCACTTCATATATCATCACTGTGAGTGATGCTCATGTTCTCTAGACAAACAATGGTAATGAAATGTATTACTAAAAGCTTCTCATCATTATTATGTTGGATGTTTGTATGCATTATTCTTTCTCATAACAGGTCAAGGCCTTTGTGACCCAGGACATTCCTCTTTAGTATCCTTTTCACAGTCACAGTCAATGAGTTATGGAAAACAAGAATCCGCTCCCTTCTCACTTTTCACTTCCCTCCAGACTTATATTCTGTGTCTTTGCGGCAGCTCTTACTCTAGTTCTCAAGCTACAGCATTCAGCTCAGGTTGCAATGCTTTCTGTGATTGGGACAGAAGGCTGTTCTGTAATTCAATATAAAAAAATTAAAAAAACCTTTATAGGGTTACAGCTTTAAAACAGATTAACTTTCAGCTGTTCAGGTCGTTGCCATGTAGTGGTGTGTCCACATCCTTCACCTTTCAGTTATTTCTTTGTTCACCTGGAATGCAAATCTATACATTGACACCTAAGGCTGGAACAGAAACCGGTGTAATTCTCAGCACACTCGTTTCTGATATCTGTCAGGCAGCTTTAAGTGTTTAGTACATCCTTAATGTCCATCCGTTCAGCCACAACCTGGTGATGAAGCACATTCCTGGGGCCGACCCTGAACTCGTCCTTCACAACCACTACTATGAAGAACTAGATGTAAGTAAAATATCTCAATTCTTTTCGATTTGTAATAATAATTTCAACATTTTTAAACCAGGATTTGCCATCTCAGAGTGTACAAAAACCACAAGCACAAGCACATTCTCTCAAGGGCAACCTTCACAAATATTTCAGAAGTCCTGCTACTTGCATGATCCATTTTTAACCATTCGAAGCCTGATTTACTATCAGTTTGCATCATCACAAACCCTCTTTTGATTTTAATAAACTACTGTTAGACTTACATAAAGACATGCAGTGAAAAAAAAAAAAAAAAAAGAAAAGAAATAGCCATGAAAAGCCATAAACCGTCAATTTTTATTGCTTACTTTAATGGATATGCAGTTGTAGAAGTTTCTATTTTTAGATGCATCATTAATATTGGTTTATTAAACTTCATAAAACAGTTGGGGAAGTTGCCATTCTAAATTACCAGATTCACTGCATACCCAGATACAAATACTAAAGTCATTTATTAGGCTACATTTTTGTACCATATACTACAATATTTATTACAGTTTATCGGTTTACTTTAGCATTCATTAACAATGTTATAGATACACTTGTGTAATATTGGTAACTATAATATTCACTATGAATTACTATAGTATTTTTCATGTGGGTATGCATCTCATATGATGAAGGTTGATGTGATGCAAATCTTTATAACCTATATATGCTTTTTTCCTTATCTCATACTTATAAACAGAGCTGTGTTTGTCTTTCAGAGAATCCCGTTGTCTGAAATGACTCGCACTGAGATTAACAAACTCTTGGCATCGCTGGGCTTTTATAAAAAAGAGAATCCCGAAGACCAAGTGCCAGAAGAGTTCCGTTTCGCTCCAGCGAAAGACAGTCCCTTTGAGGGCCAGTCCACCAGCCCGCCCCCTAAGACTGATACGGACCAATCAGAGGCCGACTCCCAGCGCACAGATTTGTAACCCCTTATGTAAGAGAGATGGCATGGGATGCCAGCGGTGTGAGACCTACTTGCTTTACAATTACCATGAGAACTTAAAACTGAGCCAGAACAGCTCTTTCCAGAGTTCAATTGTGGCCATATTATTGTTTAAACATAGTTCCTACTACTGCCAACACGCATTCGATTTTGAGTGGTGCAACTGAGCTCAAACACTGATTGGAAAATATGTATTTAGAAGTTCAGTGTAGTTTGTGGCAGTGAACTGTAACGGTTGTTTGCTCTCACTGTTCTGTTCAGAACCTCATTTCTGCCCAAAGGGGACGTTAATGATGTCCACAGCTGTAAAAGGCTGAGACCGGCTGTGGACTGATGATCTCTGTTCTCATGGGCCCAAATCAGACCTCCAAACAGACTGTGGGAGCATAAAGATACCACTGAGAAAATAAACGACTTAAACATCACAGCAAATGAGTGTTTATTAATTATTACACAAACTTAATAACGAGCAAGCACAAGGGCCTAGAAGTATGGGGAAAAACCTGGTATTGGAAGTGTTGAAATCATTATAATGCAAAAGAAATCCGCAGCAAGAGCAGTCTGTTAAATAATGACATAATTAATATTTTTAACAGTCATATAATTCAGCAGCTTAATTGCAGGCCCTTTATGTGGCGTTTACATTTTAACAACTTCACACCAAATATACAATTCAATTGATGTGCATTATATATGAAATGGCTTCAAATATGGCTCATCCGATCATAATTTGGACAGTTTTGATAATAATGAAAATTATTTATCCATCTACCTAAATAGATCTAGAAATATAGATTGAAAAAGCACTATGTGTATAAAACTATTTCTTTTCTGAGTTTTTTAAAATGTAACCTGCAATTTGTGGTCAAAATATTTAGAAAAAAATATTTTTAATTATTATCTTGTGTCATTTAGAGGGAAGCTGTTTTTGCCACTGAATTAAAAAAAAAAAAAAAAGTCAAAAATTGCAATTCTGAGAACATATCAGTTTTTCCCCCCGCATAACTGCAACTGCGAGTTCATATCTCACAATTCCAAGAATTGCGAGTTTATGTCTCATGATTCTATAAAAAAAAATTACTTCTGAATTTGGACTTTGTGTCATGCAATTCTGGGGGGGAAAAATTTAATAAAAAGTCGCAATAACCATTTAAAAAGTTTTATTCAGTGGCGGAAACTGGCTTCTATATTTCATTGTAAAACCATGTTTTGATTTCCTATTTAGAAAATGCAATAAATGACAAACACATTTTTTCTTGGTGTCATTTATGGTTTTAATGACTATTATACAAAACCATGGTGTAGCGAAATACTGAGTGAACAATAGGTTTTGAATGAGTGTATAGAAACAATGTTAATGTTCACCTTTTAGTGTGAATGAATGTTAATGAGCTCTTCTCTACAGCACCGAGCAAAGTCACTCTGGTGTGGTCTTCAAAATTAAATTATGTGCAGTCATTAAAACAATTCAAACTACAACCATCTTTAGAACCAAATATATAAACATCATTGACCTTTTCAGCTGAATTTAATGCTAAAATGTTCTTCTCAAATTAACTCACGACTAGGGTTACTCATATATATACACGCTATAAATTATTTTGTTTCATGTTGTAAAGATGTACAAAACCAGACCCTTTAAAGCTTATGTTTTGGGATGAACTTCCAAATGAAGTTCAGGAATATTAACAAATCCAAAATGTACTCATCCATAAATAAGGACAGGTCATACGTGCATCTATACATGCGTGTTTGTGTATTTGATATCACTTCAAAATGTGTATGTTCGATTCTCTGCAGACGTCTGATATCTGAAGTGAAGCGAACCGAATGCTGTGTGTTCAGTGTAAAACCAAACTTTCAATGAAGTGAAAAACATTTCAAAACAGTTCATGAGCTGCATCTTACACTCAATGGCTGAAGCCATAACAAGCAGTGAGATTAATATTCTTGCAACGTTTTTAAATAAACAAAATCGCATACGAATGAGCAATATAACCTTCATTTCTTTTTGAACAGAACTAAAGCTTCAAGTAAGCTTGATAAAGCAGGTCTGAGCTCCACTGACAGCAACAGTACCGTAAAAGCTTTTAAAACAATAGATATGGGCAATCAACATAAAATCATGTTTCGTTTTTAGCACATGAAATCAAGTAAAAGAGGCATCTTGGGAGTTACATTATATATAACTTGCCTTTTTTGCTAACTTTTTCTTTTTGGAGCAGACTACTGTTCCTTTAAAGAAACTGTTGAAATGTAACAGGATCAGAATAAAAAAATAAAAAATAAACAATTATAGCGTGTAGAGCATCAGAAGCCAGTGGTCTGCTGCGCCCGCGCCATCATCATCTCATGTCTGCGCAGATGGTTCACCAGTGACTGAACGTACGTGAACACACACTTGGAGTCTGGTTTCTTACCCATGATCATCATGTCCTCCACCTCCAGCAGGGGCATGCAGTTAGCATAGGTCCTAATGAAACGATAAAACCACAGACAAATTACAAAATGCGCTGTATATGCTGTCTACACTAACTGTGCAGTTGATATGCCTGACCAATAGGGTGCAGCACTGCTATTCGATACGGAGAATTGACTAACATTTTTTTGTTTTTGTTTTTGAAGCCGCACATTTAACAAGTATTGACAGCATAATGTCAGTAATTACAGAAATAAATTTCGATATGTTTGCAGAGGAAAAAAAACAAATCTGTTTACAGTAATAAACCAACACAACATCCAAATTAAATTTTTGCTCATATATATATGTACTTTGTATATTTATTATGTACATATAAATACATTTATATGTATCCATGTATTAAAGTGTATATATTTATAGAATTTATATATATATATATATATTTTTTTTTTCATATGTAAACAACCTGTTTTTCACGTGTCTTTATATATACACATAAAATACACATTACACTCACATTGTGTAAACAAAAACCTCTGTGCAAGATTAATCCCAAATCATTTGACGGATACTTACTGTATTTCAAGTATTACACTTCCACTGTACAGTAAGTGCATTACTTTAGACTGAATTCTGAATAATTTACCCATTGCTTCTGTATTAAGACAGACAAAAAGGGAAATCTCTACAAGCTGTGATAGCAAACATTCAGCATGTGCCAAGAACAAGCTTCTGTTTAGTGTCCGATGTGCTCTTTACACTGGTAACTAAAGCCGTGTATCTGAGCAGGCCAGCCTTTGATGGGTTCATTTCACATCTCTATGAGCAGAACCATGTTTGGGCATCAGCGTCTTCCCTGCTTCAGTCTGTCGCTTCGTACGCTTTCTCTCTGACAAAAACGGGTGAGCTGGCAGATGGACAATATTCTGTAAAGCTAATTGTCAGAAACGTACTAACAGCACGCTGATGAACACCAATTCCTGTCATGGTGCACATGTGTGACCAAAAGGCCTTACCTTTTAAGCTCAACGTCCAGGTGTGCTATAACTGAATCTAATACGATGACTTTTATTTGCCACGAAGTAACACTTGAAATACCTGAAAATATCAAACCAAGTGGCATCTGCTAATATATGATGTTTTCTTAACGCGAGTTACTGCAGCTGGTGTTTTTCAGTGACTTTATGAAGTCGGTTCACACAGGTGTAGGTGAGTAGGGTCATAAAACTGACCCTTACGTGGTCCAGGGTCACACATTAGTACTGCAATTTTACAGTGTACTATAAGTACATCTTACTGTACTGTATTATTGCAATATATTTATTATGTTCAATATACATATTAAACAAACCTTCATAGTCACACTGAAAGGATCAAAAAGGAAACTTGATCTACAATTTAAGTTACTGAAAGAGTATTGAAAGTAAGTATTGAGTAAAAAAAATCATAATTTTTATGCAGATACACTTAAAATAAACAAATCAACATAATCATCCTAAAAAATATATATAGATATTTAATCTGGTGATCAGTTTTACTTGAGACCTATAGTGCACTTTTAACATAATGCCACTTTGTTTGATATTTTAATATCTTGACGCAGTGATATTCATACATTTCTTAGCGTGCAAATACTTTTTGGCGCTCACTATATGTAGTTTTAGTGATTTAATTTTTAAAATGTGAGTTAATTTTAATTTATCAATAAAAATCTATTTCTCTAAACAACCAAATCAATTTCAAAATGTAAATTTTCCCCAATTTTCTAATTGTCAGTCTCTTCCTGATCACTACTACTACTTTGATTTCTTTTGATCTTACCACCTATTTTTTCATTGATTGTTAGAAGGAAATGTTTTAACCGGTTAGTGTGCTTGCCAGTCCCAAGATTGACTGAGCCGAGTTTCTCCTCAAAAGATCTGATCTGGCTCTCACCGTTTGCTTTGAGTTTTGACCCTAGGAGGAGTTTTTGGTTTTGACCAAGCCCTTCTGCACCAATCCCCTGTAGAACTCCTGGAGGTACGTGTACACGCACTTCCAGTCCGGCTCCCGCATCCGCACCATATCCTCCACATCCAAAAGCTGCGGACAGTCTGCCAGCTTCCTACTCTCACGCCGAGGTGGGGGACAGAGAAAGGAAAGAATACAGAAACAAGTGGGACATACAAGGCCAGTGAGGAGAGGGAAATGAGACACACAAGACAAAATCAAAAAGCCAGCGTTAAACTCTGTGATGACAGCATATGTAACGGTGTTTTCATGCCTTACATTCATAACAAATACATGTGCAAAGACAAACAACATCAAAAAAGCAACAATGCATCTATTCTGTGATCTAATTACGCATGTGTGACTGTGAACAACAAAACACAGTGTAGAGACAATAACAGAAATGCAAAAAGTGATGACTAAACATGTAACCCTTCGTCTCCAGACTGTTTGTCTGACTGTAAAACAGCCCGTAGAAGCTCAGTGATGGGATCATGCTGGAGCAGTGATCTCTTTAAAGGCACACATCTGTTAATGCTTGTAAAAACACTCACGCCAAGAGACCTGAGGCACTTTTAGAAAACACTGATGAGTGTTTTTTGATCCCAAACAGGGACTTTTTTTATAACATTGTATCCTTTCAACATAACCGTTTCTGTAAAGAGCAATGAGAAGGGGGAGCTTTTTGTTTTTCAACTATATAACGATTAGGGGTGTAACGCTACGTCGTATCGTATTAAACCGTTCGGTACGAGGCTTTTCGGTTTGGAACACATACGAACCGACCGATTCAGAAAAAAAAAAGAAAGAATAAACTGTGTAAAATATAATGTTTTCAGTGCTACGCTCAACAAGGCTGCGCAAACGACGGAACTGGGAACCCGCGTCTGCTCCTCCCACCCCCAAACAGACGAGAACCAGAAACACACACACACATTACAAACTATCACCCGCGGCATTCAGGTAACGTTAGGCATTTCCCTTTGCCATTTCAACCCAGCATC
>JAUMHG010000038.1:21680195-21694034 GCA_032359395.1 Enteromius anoplus
AAGTATAGCTCCATTGTTGTTCAAAGTGAAAGAAAAGGGGGGAAAAAACAAGGTCATATTATGTTAGTTTTAATAAATAAAAATGTGAAGAAAAAAAAAAAATCAAAGAAATTCTCTTTTTTTATTGTATTTTTGCCGTATCTAAAACATACTGAACCGTGATTTTTGTGAACCGTTACACCCCTAATAACGATATAAAGGATGTGTTCGAATTATGGCACTTGGTTCGTCTTTCTTTTAGCTCATTGTTTTTTTTGTCTAAACAAACCATACTAATGAAGAAAATATACGAGGCTCTGAAACAAACGCTCTAAATGTCAATCGTTGTTTAGCACTTTCATAATGTGTCTTAGTGAAACTGATAACAATATTAAAAATAATATGTATAGATAATATGTCTTCTTTATCTTTATCCACCAAGAACTGAGTGAACAGCAGATAAAAAATGTTTTTATCATAATTGACATCTGAAGTCCATTGGTTTATCACTAAAGCTGCTTTAGTCGTTTATTGTTTAAGTGGTTTTTGCATCCTTTTCCAACTACTATTGAGAGTTGAAATTCTGAGAGCTGTGTCAAAATTTTCATCTGAACGCTGGGGGACTACCAGTAACTAGCAAACAGTGCAGCTGCTTAAATAACGGTATATGAATCCACTACAGCAATGACAGATGATGGAGCCTTTAATGATGACAACAGTTAAGGTAGTGAGATAAACCAGTGCTCAGAGTCAGGTGGAGGAAAATGAAATGAGAAAGTGTCTACTGGAATTACCTGGACACTGACTAACCAAAGGGGAAGCAGGTTAAGACCTATTCTCAGGTCAGCGAACAATACTGTCTTTGAGTAACGCTCTTCTGTTAACAGACACTAATCTGGGGAAACTTGTGAGCGTTCAGCTGGATGTTTCGCGATTAGAAATGCATGAATATTAGGTTAACTGGGAAAAGGAGATAAGCAGAGGAGAAATGTAAATCATATTTATAGAAGCTAGTAATTAAGGTTTAGTTGTTTAAGTAGACCTAACTCAAGGAAATGACAGCTATTAAAAAGATGATTAATCTGAGAGGACTGGAGATGCAGATCAGAAGAGCTTGTAATAAATAAGGCTGCATTAAAACAGAAACAAAGCAATACATTTACTTTTTAATTGCTCAGCAAGGATGCATTTAATCAAATCAATCCAAAAAGACGTTACTAATGTTATAAACCAATCTATTCACATAGAAGGCAGTTACTCTAAATCTTACTGTATTTCTGATCCAATAAATGCAGCCTCGGTGAGCTAAAGAGACTTCTTTCAAAAACAAGCCTACAGAGCCCAAACCTGTGTGTTTCGTCTGGAGTTCGACAATTTTAGAAACATGGGGGAATTCACAAAAAAATCAGCTGCACCTGCTGATAGCATCATTTATTTGTTTATGCTCTCTGCATGGTTTCATGCACGGTTCTGAGCAGTAGGCTGTAGCGAACGCACCAGACCACCTCAATCTGGCATCGTTCATTGAGACTACACAGCCTCGCTCCACCGCTGTGATATCCAGGCACTTGATCAGATGCAGAAAGTGCGCGTGACACGTCTGGATATTTGCCTGGTTATAACGGAATGAAAACACTTGTACACAAACAGCTGTTTGCTTCCAGCTTTCCATCTGTGTTAACAGCAACACATTAATTACATGAAGCCGATGTTTCTTAAATGTCTTATTTCCATATCTTACATAAATTGTGACATTAAATGCAATATGTTCTTGTATGAATGCATTAATTAATAGTGCTATACGAGCACACAACTGCTTGAGATCGACGCCGGAAGCAACTGCTTTTAGAGAATTCGCCCCATAGTGCAGAAACATTTCTGTCTGTCATTTTTTTAAATTTTTTTATTGTTTTGTATGTGTTTGATCATGTGATATATGCCACTCTGGACTCACTCTGCTGTGCTGAAGGCCACCTCAAAGTTCTGCCTGCGGTTTGCGGGACTGAGGCTGGAGTAATCAAAGGCCTCTGGAAAGAAGTTATGCACCAGAGCACAGAACGCCATGCCGTCACTCCAGCTGGAGGAGAAGTTCTGGATATCCACATTCTTCATGACGTGGAGGAGAGAGAAACAATATGAAGACAAAGAGTAACAATTGCCAATAAGAATGTACATTTACTGTTCAACTGTTTGGGGTCAGTAAGAGTCTCTTCAGCTCAATAGTAAATCTTACAGAAATGAGTGTGAAATAAGAACTGAGTGAATAATGACTTCAGTCTGTTCCTCATATGAAGCTACTTTAGGTTCATAGTGTGTGTGTTCACTGCTGTGTGTGTGCGCACTTGGATGGGTTAAATGCAGAGCACGACTTCCAAATATGGGTCACCATACCTGGCCACAAGTCACTTCACTTCTTTCTACAGCACACTAATGAACAGTATTCAGTTGAGGACTGTTTTAGGGTGGTTTTGTGGAGCTTAATAGCCCTGTATCTCATTCATCATTAATTGTAAGCACTAAAAAGCTAATATGAAAGAAAGAAAGTCCATAAAGGATGAGCAAATGATGACTGAGGTTTCATTTTTTCCATTTAGGATCTGACTTTCTTCAGTTACCTCATAGGAACGGGTCTTGGATCTGCACCAGTCCAGCAGCATCTGTTTGATGGAGTTGGCATTGGGGACACCGAAGCTTGTGGGTTGACACAAGCGCTGCCCCCTGTTTACTTGAGTAATGGCTGAGTTTCTACAGTCGGAAAGAGAAATGCTGTTGAACAGGTGGTTTTTCTTTGATCTAAACGAGCCTGAAAGTGTGAGAAAACCACAGGCTCACCCTCCAGAGCCTCCAGTTATCTCAAGCTTCTCGATCATGGCTTTTCGTGCCTGTGCTGCAGATGTTTTGGGTAACGTCTGAGCCCTCATCAGCTCCGATCTCTCCGCCTGTCTGCGCTCAAGAGCTGATGTTCTGCTGGAGCTACGAGATGTATTGTCCTCGCGGTCAAAAACACTGAAAGAAAAGGATTTAAAGTATATAAAGAATACATCACGGAATAAATCGCTCAACTTTGAGAAAAGACCTTAACGGTGCAGTAAGTAATATCGACATCTAACAGTAGAAATGGGCACTGGAGTCCAAACTCAAAATACTGGAGAGTTTTGATTCTTCTGCACCTACAGCGTATAAAAGTAGACCAGGACCAAAAAGAGGACTTTAAAGCACTCACCTGCCAACCTTTCTAGTGGACGTGGAGCTGGAGAAACTGTAGGATTTTGTTTGCACTGTGCCTTCTGATGAGATAAGATTTTTTTTTTTAAAAGGGTTTGATATGGGTGCTGGCAGAAAGTAAGGCCTAATACTGAATAATGGTAAACTCACTGTCTGTCTTTTGAACATAGCTGGATTCCATGATAGTGCTGCGGGACGTCCTGCCACTATCATCTGCACACATAAGCAATGACAGTTTGACGATCAAATTACACACAGGACAAGAGGCTCTTGTTGAAGGATCAGGTGGCATTAAAAATACTGGACCCCCCAGAAGTGTTGTTAAAGTGGCCAGCTAGGCATCGGAGAGACGTCTTTTACAATGACACCACACTACTTTCCCATTTTTGCTAAATGAAAAGATTCTTCAAAATTACCTTTTTTGCATAAACTACAGAAAACCCACTGCAATGCATGAAACAAAACTGCATATTACTACCATATTGGCTGTTTATTAGTACTTTCAAAGCACATACTAATGCCCTATTCTACATGACCATATAATCCTACGGCAATACTTAGTTAACACTGAGAATTGGAGCTAAAAATAAAGTGTGACCATTTAAGAACGTATCCTCTAAACATGACCAGCATTTAGCTAAATAAAATCCATGGATTTAATTACATACTTTTGAAGTATTTGTGTGTATTTACCGACACAGATCAGTCCCAAAAGTATTTGAGATACATGAAAAAGAGACTACGTTAAGTATTTTTGAGACAAATCTAACCAATAGATAAAAAGTTGCCATAACGTTGTGTGTAAAGAGGTCAAAATTGACAATACAACGTAATACAATGCTACTGTCTTAGAAATGCCTGAACCTTTTTGAACCTGAATGCAATTTTTTTTACAGGAGAGTTTTACTAGTGAGCATATACGACTCTTAAAATGTAAAAAAGGAGTCTGCTGATATTAAATAAACACTTATTATTTCCCAAGGTCTTGTAAAACAAAACTATGATCGTTTCTGGTGCAAAATCTTGAACATAAACCTTCCATTTTAATTGTACTACAGAGAGGAAAAAATCCAGCCAAGTAGAGTTCACTGCATTACTGCTGTGCTACCTGAATGG
The DNA here is from genome assembly GCA_032359395.1 of Enteromius anoplus. Classification (NCBI taxonomy): domain Eukaryota; kingdom Metazoa; phylum Chordata; class Actinopteri; order Cypriniformes; family Cyprinidae; genus Enteromius; species Enteromius anoplus. Next base: position 21,684,516 of record JAUMHG010000038.1, read on the forward strand.
GAAACGCGATTGGTGACGTGACTGATAGTGGAGCCGTCTGTGGAGCGCTCGATCTTCTTCATCACAACTTCACTGGTGTCTGCACCAACCCGGCCTTTCTGAGATCTCTCCTCTCGCTGCTGTCTGAGCTCCTGCAGACGCAGATCTCGTTCCTTCTCTCTCTGGTCTGGAATACGGGCAAAATGAACAGCGTCAGGAACAAATTAGGGTGAAGATAAAGAATGGTTCAGGGATGCACAAAACATAAGTGACCGTATTAGTACTTTCGCAACGATCAACATGGATGAGACTTTCTGACTAAGAAGTGTGTCCAAGCAACTCTAGTGACACAGAAATCACACACTTCAGACTTTATCATGTTTAAAGCACACGTGTGAAAACTTTAACGTCTTAGATTAACATAGTAGGCTTTATGCAGTATTTATCACAGAGTCGTTGTTTTACCAGAGCGCCAGCTTCATGTGTCTCCTGAATATCAGCACGATTGCAAATTGTGATATTTAGGTGATACCAAATGTGATTTTTTTAAATATATATATATACACAATAGTTCTTAAGGCTACTGTTGTAACATTTTAAAAACAATATTATCAATATTATCATCATCAATGCTCTATTTCACTAAACAAAAAAAACGCCAAGCAAATTCAAAACAGAACTTTACGTGTCTCCGAGCAACAGATAGCAGTGTCTAGTTTTTGAAAGAATTTGAATTTTGGCACAAATCAGTTAAAAGACTGTCTCAGAGACTCAATTGTTAAAACTTATAGGCCACGCATACACTGGAAGTTCTAGAGTTTATTATTTAAAATATAATTTTATAATTGTTGTAACTGCAATGTAAATAACATACAGTGCACTTACTGTAAATGCATTCATTCCATCTATAAGCTGCATTAAACAGTCTGTGGAAGCACATCTAAATGTCACTTTTGCAATGCAGAAATTAATTTTAATTTGATTGGTAACAGCCATTGCATTTATTGATTCAAGCTGCCATAAAAGATCATGTTTATATCTAAAATGGTTATTAAAAAAATGCCTTTATTTATCACTACACAGAATATGAAAAACCTGTCTAAAGGTCTAAATAAGTCAAGGTTCCAGCACCAAATTTAGCTAAATATTGTCTAATTATTGACGAAACCTAAGAAAACACAAATATATGATTTTTAGTCCATATTGCACATCACCACACCATAAATGATCATAGCACTGTGTGCACATTCGATCAAGCAAACACAAAGCAAGCAGTATCATACGATAACCAAATACATATACTTTCATGCATGATCAAAAAACATGACCAAATCACACGCATCACAAAAAAAACACACGTGGCACATAAAAACTACATACCGCATCAATTACAAACAAAGTCTATAGCCAAATGAAGCCTAACTGACCCTTCACTAAGGCCCTAGGCATTAGCAGAGGGTCAATTGGGCAAAAACAAACACAATCCAGAAACCCTACCCATTTCCTCCTGTGTGCACCCCAGCCTAGCCTCTGAGAGCAAAAAGAGAGAAACAGCCCTCAACAAAAGGAAAGTAAAGGCGGCAGACTGTCTTGCACCATGAACTGTTACACTTTCTATGTTGACGCCCCTCAGTATAGATAGAAAGAATAAAGAAAGTAGAGAAGACTGCTGTGTAAGAAAACAAAAGGAGAGATTATCACCTCGCTTTTTCTTTCGTAGTTCTCTCATTGCGGTCCTGATCATTTTCCTTTCTTCAAAATCTTTGCAATCATCAAGCTGTAAAAACATACCCCGTCCGATAATATTAATAATCAAAATAATAATAAAACAACTCATTGTACTTCCGTACAGCCAAGCATTTTAAAAATTAATCATGCACAATAATACCAGGGACTTGTATTTCAAAACAGGGTCAAATTTAATATCTTTTGGTGGTGAAGGCGGAACATGATAAATAAATGTTATGAGCCAAATTTAATGATAGTTCACCCAAAAATGAGCTTTATGTACAAAAAGTCTATTTTGAAGCTCGTATGTAGCCAAACAGTTGATGGTAGCTACTGACTTCCATAGTATTTTTTTTCCATACCGTGGAAGTTAAGGGTTAAGGGAAGTTATAAAATACCATTTTGTCCAGGATCTCCTCATCCTCAATCTCCTGCAGCTTCTCTGAAGTCAGCTTTTCACTTTGCGCCTCATTTTTAATGGCGGTCATGGACGAGCCGTTAGGAAGCACAGGAACATCACGGGACGCCTCGTTCACAGATTCACCCACAAGAGATATGGGCTCCGTCTCCATCTGTGTGTGTGTGTAGGGCGATAAAAGACAATGTATGGTACACTATGAAGTCACACTTTAAAAATGGTACTGCAGATGCACAATCATCACAAAATTTCATGTTAGATCATGTTAAAATGCATTGTATTGGTGTATGGAAAGAATATCTACAGTATATACAGTAATGCTGACAGATAGACAGACGGACAGATGCATATTAGGATCTTATACTATGACACTAAAACCAAGCGATGACATTTATACTTCTGAACAGCTAATCCCTAAAGCAGGCTATAATCGACAGCCACACTTGACATCAGGATTTAAGAGCATAGATGATAAAAATAGCCGTCCAAAAATAAAACTGGCAGAGTGATGGAGAGAAGGGCAAAAAAGAGCAATGAGAGAGAGAAACCCTTGGAGCAGACAGAGGAGATGGAAAAAGGGGGCTGGTGGAAGGGAGAGAATGTTTCTGAGTCTGATCTATGACTACAGTTGTGTTTACACAAAAGCCGTGGAAGCTCGCTGACATTTAGACAGGAATGAGAGCTCAGTAATTTCTGTGAATGTCCCTGAGAGCCTGAGCCTGCTCATCTCATCCACGTCACACTCAACGCGTCGCTGATCTCTGCTTCAATGAAGCTCCGTGGACGTGCAGGTCAAGACGGACAGTTACTAATGGACAGTGTTCAGAGAATGAGCACCTTAAGACAATGGAAAATGAGGTTTCCAAACTATATAAACAGCTTTTGACAAACGAAACCAATGCACAACTTTAAATTAATCTGCAATCTATAAAATGCAGAGATTGCTTGTGTTTCCTGCTTGTTCTCCTAACACGATTTTTTGTTATATTTCAGCTTCAAACTCTATTAATATGCACATGTGTGTGTTATAAACTGATTACTGTGCCGATAGTAAAATAGTAATAATGTATATACTGAACAATGAGCTAAATATTAGAGTTTCCTTCTATCCCAGACAGAAGCTAAAAAGAGTTTTCATTTAATTAAATGTTTTTATTTAACAAAATAATTACATTTTATGACATTCATTGCAAATGCATAGCAAAATAAAACTTATTATATTCAAACTTATATTATAAACAAGCCTAAAATACACTTTGACTCTTATTAAAATGTCCAAGCTTAGCTATTGTTGACTGCTCATTCAAAAAAGATGATACAATATATACTCTACTCTACATGTTACCGTATAAAAGCCACAAGGTAAACATACAGGCCAGGGTATATGCAGAACTTCTTAAGTTGAATTTAATACCTTTTGCAACCTTTTTTAAAACCTTAAAAAAAAAAAGTTTTTAAATACCAGCTCGACTTCTAGCTGCAACTGTAGTGTAAAACCCTTTTAAATGCATGATTTAAATACCTGCAGGAAATTGTGTACGTGCTCCTAAATACATTTTTAAAGTTCACACACACACACATCTATTTTTAAATCACCAATTCAAGTGAAGCGCTTACACGGACCTAACTCTGCAATGAAGCAATTGTTACATCAAATCAGGTAAACGCGTTAGGAGTGCTAAATGAATTTAACAGCATTAGACATATTTAATTAATCACATAAGGCAATGTGCTAACTTTGGCAGCCGTATTAAAAATCATTGGTATGTAATGCAAAAGTGCTATGCCTAAAATGTGAGTCTAGTATTCATTCATAATTATTTACGTCACCAAACACATACAAAAACCTGTAACAGACTTGTGCAGAAATAGTTCAGAATACCTGCCAATCTTGTGCCACAACAAGTTACCATCTTTTTACATCTTACTAATCCCAGCTTAACAAGGCTTTGCTTCACACTAGCAAATTCAGACAGGTTTTAGACCGCTTTGAACTAAAGCTCCTAAAAAAACATATTTAAAGTCCAACGCAAGCATTAGTTTTCAATCTAAAACTACAATATTTACTTCATTTTAAAAAATTAAATAAGCACCAACTTCCCTGCTCACTGAACTACTTGCACTGCATCTAGAGCGTAACTAAATCAAGAGATCCCTGGAAAATCTGATCTGACTGAATCAAATCTCTTCCTGGAAGCAAACTCAGACACTAAGACTTTCAATTAATCAGACATAAATGGGCCATATTATTCATTTCGCTTTCAAATGTACTGTGCTAAGCCATAAAATCTATTTAAAAACATAAGTTAAAACTAATTATTCATACCAGATGGGATTTTTGATGGTAAGTTTACAGTATGTTTTATTTGTGAAGACAAAAGTATGGCACAAGCTTTAATGACTTGAACCCCTATATTTAGATGGTTTTCTTGGCAGATTATCCAGTCCACGTTACTCACCACAAGTGCAGATGACTAATAATTCATAGTGAAAAATGATGCTTTGGAACCAAAGCCATCCAAATGATGACTGCAGATTCATGAAGGAAAAATGTTCCATCATTGGTAAGCATAAATATGCAAAATACTACTTTCAATTGACAAAGGCTTACAGTAGCCATCTTTCTGAATCACAGTACACCTTTGTGAAGAATTTATTTATTCTTTATTTTTTGCAAACCACAATGATAGCTGTTATTGATGGCCAAGAGATTGGTATGAGTTGAAAGACCTGAAAGACCCACACCAAGTGATCTCTACATACTGTATTACTCACATCCCATTTAGCCATGTAATCATCTAATGGGAGTCCAAATCTGCTACAGGGGAATAATGGAATTATAAAAAAAATTGTTATTATTAAGTGATTATTCACTCTTATTTACAACGAAGTCTGCATTTTCATTTGATTTTGACTTCACAACTATCTGCTAATGCACTCCCAAAAGCGTAAAGTAGCGCTGTTGACAAGTTCGGTGGCAACTATAGTACCTTCAATGGCCTGAAGATGGGGATATCACTTTCGTAGCAGAAAAAAAAAATTGTTGCAAAACGGTGTCATGCAAAATGTAACTAGTAAGTTGCATTGTTTGCATTACTCATGACAAATGCAATGGAGTAATGGGTAAATATACTTGCTCAAAAATTGAGTAGAGTAAAAAAGTTGCATATGCATTCATAAGCATATGCGCAAAATACTAGTTTCAATTTAGCAAAAGATTATTTTACAAACCACAATGCTAGGTATTCTAAGTGATTCTATTTAGTAAACTGGTCCAAATAAAAAAAAGTGGTCTCTGGATATAGCTCAGATCTCAGTCCTTTTTTTAATCGCACTTTAAATTGCAAAAGTGATTCTCTTTGCAAAACGACTTATGTTTACATTCTGCTAAAAGTCTGGAAGAAAGCCACAGTTATACTACCATGCTATTTTTCCTTGACACACTGCAGGGTGGAGACGACACAGATGATGCGTGGCAAACGGCAGGAAAGGTTGGTGGGTGTAGCTCTGGGTTTACTTCCCCATCTGAGGGATTGTTGTTTGCTGCCTCCATTTCTTGCTCTTGTGTCAGTTTTGGTTCAGGCAGTCCAAGGGCATCGCAAAGCGCCATTACTTGCCTTACAAGCTTTTCCTGCTGGATCCTTAAACTCAAGTTCTCCTGCTGCAAAGCAGCAATGACCTCGAAAACAGGTGCAACCTGGGCTTTCGCTTCCTCCAAACGGGCCTCTATGCCTTTGCCGAAAACCTTCAAATCGCAATGTATTTCTTGCACGGCCCGCTGAAGATTGAGTCCCAGCTCATAAAAACGTTCATCTGTTGTTTTTTCATCTTCATCGTCTGCAACATTCTGTAACAGAAGGTCTCCGATCACAGCCTCTAGGCCCAACTCGGCGCAATCTTGATTTATATTGTCCCGGGGACTGACTTGGTCGCCTAGGTCTGGCGCGGAGTCCAAACTGACACCGGGCATGGTCTGTTTAGCTGCTTCTCTAATAACTAATCAACAGGTGGCAGAAAAAAAAAAAAAAGTCAAAAACTCCAACAATTAAAGTTTAGAAGACCAATCAGAGCAAATTGCCATCCAATAGGTATAGACGACACAAAACATGCCTAACTTCGTCTCTCAGTTGAGACAAATCCCAGCCCTTTATACCTCACTCCAAACCCCCATCAGCTGTCCAACACATCAGCCAATGGCAAGCCTTGGAATTCTGTCGCCATGGCAGCTGGAGGCCCCAGAGCCCCCGCTAACTCAGGTGCCACAGTCATCTATTTATCAACAGTGGCCATTATTCCAGTGGGCAATCACCCATAAGCCCCCAGCTCTCTTTTTTTTTTTTTTTAGAGCTCTTGTCTTTCACACCTTTTACTAGCAGGGAACAGAGTCTGCAGAGCAGTGGTGAACAATGTGACCACATGTGCATAGTGCAAATCCAAGGCACAAATAATTTATTAGCTTCTTTCAAAGGTGTCAGATCGATCTTAATCTCTAGACGTACTAAATCAGCAAGTTCTTAATTAAACCGTAGCCTAGTCCACACTTGACATTTAGTAACTACTAGCTAGTTTGTTAAATGTACTTAATTTGGTTGCACCATATGTTCTTAAGGTAGATGGTAGCTCTTAAACACTCCTAAATGTAGCTGTGTAATATGACATTCTACCTCAATGATTCAGGATGAATGAATGAACTGGATCACACTTTATTTTAAGGAGAAATTCTTGCTATTAACTACGACTTTTGCCTCAAACTTCAACAGTAATTTGCTATTTTTCAAAAATGAGTAGGTAGTTGTTAAATTAAGGTATGGGGTAGGGTTAAGGTATCTAACTATACGGTTATGCAGAATAAGGCAATAATCTGTGCTTTATAAGTCCCAATTTGAAGCCAAATGCTAGTCATATGTATAAACTAAACTAGTTACCAAATACTGGCAAAAAAATGTAAACGCATAAGAAATGGTACCATTACAACGGATCAGGTGTGCAGTTTCGAGTCCGGATTGTGTTGTAGAGCTGGTAACAAAGTTATTTTAATTAAATAGTAAATAATTGTAAACATTATCATTCATGTCTAAATGATTGACAGTCGGTCAGCTGTTTTATCTGATTATCAAGAAAATATTCCATTTGGTTGTTGATTGGGTGGAAGCACAGCTGCAATGGATTGTATGAAAGTGTTGGGATTTAAGAAGACTAGATTAAATCTGGTGCATGTCACCTGTGAGAAGACGTGAGAGACAAACGCAATGATCAAACAATTTATATAGAAAAACTTTGGAAAAGTTGTGCACTGAAATGAAAAAAGATGTTCTCTGTGATTAGCCCTAAACTAAACAGCCACTAACAAAAATGCATCTATATGCAAATAAAATCCACTATAAAGCTCTTCACAAGCAATTCATGGAAAGCACTACTGTCCTGTGCCACATTTCAGATTTTTGGCCAGGATTTGACAGCGCAACAGGTGTATCTAAAAAGCACTTTAGATCATTCAATAGCATGACTGCGTCAACGTATATTTGAGGCTCAGACAGCTTTCCCAATCAGTCCAGTCTCATTTGAGCAACAATGCCTGACCCTCGGACTTACTGACAACCATGCAACTAAAAATATCCGCCATCGTTCAAAACAGAGCATCTAAATATACCACCGCAAGCTGTTAAGAGTGGTCACAAAACAAACCCTGTCAAGAATGTAAGTACAGTCAGAAGAAACAGTCTGTTTGCCTTGGAACATCATCCTATAGGCATCAATTTATTAAATTAAAAAGCTACTACTCGTACTGAAAAGTACAGGTTGGCATTGTGTGGTGGATTTCCAGAAATAGTCAGTGACTGTAGTTAGAAGCTTTATGAATAGCACAGATTACTTGGGACAAAAAGTGTTTAAATATGTAGGTTCACTAGCACTGGATATAACCCAACCATGATTTTTTCTATTTAGAACAATGCTATACATACATTTTGAGAAACAGGTTTATGTCAAATTTATTGACATGCATTAGATATTTTCGTATAGCCAGGGTTAAAAACACAGTTACACAGAAAACAGAGATAATTTAAAAATACTAATTAAAATGTTTAAGAATAATAATTAGGACAACTGTCTCTTTTACTGGGTCCTAAACAAGGACAGCTATTGAAATAAGAAAATATATGGTGATGATCTCTATTTGCTGTGTTGCGTTAAATAAATACAATAAAATATCAATGATCCAAAATCCCCTTCGCATAATGATCGGCTGTGATTTCGTCACCTAAAGCAGAATTTTTGCTTTCACACTGGGAACTTGAGTCATTTGTGGTCGGAAGAGCTGTAGATTATTCCCCGCACTACTCCCTCCTTGCGGTTTTCTCATCAAGTCTCTCCAAACCCTGCTTCTAATTAATGTCCCATCAGTGCTAAACAGTTTGACCTACATCTAGTACAATCTGTATCTCAAATCACCATGCAGGAAATTGCTAACAAAGGAAGAGAGAACCAAAGGGCAGACAACATCCATTTCTTTTATGACCACACAAATGCATCCGTTATGATCAGCTTTTAGACATATGTCTGCCATCAAGCTCAACCAAACCTCTACAGATGTTTTCTAGTACACAACACAGCAATCACTATCTACTCCTCAAATGCTACTAATCTTTACCTCTGACCCAGAACACTGTATACACGTTTGCCTTTAAATCATGATTCCTGCTGTGTGTTCGCTCTCTCTCGAGGCTTTCTCTCAAGGCTTTCTCTTTCTTCTGTTGCTCTCACACGGAGATATTAATCCCTAATTTGTGCGAAACAGACTTGTCAACCTGCTAATGAAGCGTCAGTACTTATCCTTTAACAAGATTACCACACTGCCCCACATGAGTAACAGACGCAACAGGAATTACCAGCAAAAAACCCATTTACTTATGCACCTGTTGGGATGTTTCCTTAATTATGCACATACAGTAGGAGCAGTTTTTCCTGCCTTATGAAAAAGTGGTTTAATTCTATTGAATGTGCATTTGTAGTATACTTCTTAAAGGTGTACTTCTGAAAAAATACAGGAAGCTTGCGGAGAAGTTATGGTTATATAAAACATAGTTTGCAGACCAGACAAGAGTTCTCTGCGATTCTTCCTATTGTACAGTGCGCAAACCCCTGTGGCCGATCCATCATGCTGTGTGATCAAAGCAACAACTGAATCCTACCCCAGATAGTCACGCAGTGTGAAAACAACAGCAATCCGACAACTTGAAAATCGTGCAGTGTGAACTCGGCATTGGGTACATTTACAAAAAGTATACTTTGTTACAATGTCAAATAAAGACTTTTTCATTAAAGGTGCCATAGAATGGAAAACTGAATTGACCTCGGCATGGTTGAATAATAACAGTTCAGTACATGGACATAAC
>JAUMHG010000038.1:21706235-21716444 GCA_032359395.1 Enteromius anoplus
AGCAGCAAATCAACATATTATATTTATTTATGAAGCATGCTGAAGAATGCAGTGGTGAAGCTAAAAAAAAAAAAAAAAAAAAAAAAAATCACTAACCAAACACACTATCCCTAATTTCTAGCCAAACACCCCCAATGATTTCATAATCCCATCTGAACACTGTTTTGGAACTGATGAACGTCTGAACAAGTGGTGGATGGATTCACAGAGATAAAACAGGACAATCTCAAACTGAGACAAATAGTACCTCCTGGTGGAACAAATAAAGCAAGTGTTCCCACGAGACACTTTTTATTTCCATTTACCTTCTGCCCTGAGATGTCTTCAGCTCTTGTGCTGGTCTCATTCAGTGTGCATGCTTGTGAACCTGCTGTGCTTTGAAAAAGAGTTGTTTCCATGCCGTTGTCAAGTTTCTTGACGTCTGCATGCATCTGCAGAGCCTCTGAATTCATAGCTGCCCTGACTTCCTCTCCAGCTGGTCCTGACCGTGAGCTGTGGTCCCTCAGAGGAGGTTCAGCAGCGGACAGGGAGTCATGACTTCGGTCTGAGGCGCTGGAGTTCAGCCTCTTTCGCTGATGGGAGCTACTATCATTCGATTCTCCGGAGTCTGAACGCTCTCGGTATGAAGGAATGACTTCTGAGGAGGGCGAGCCATGATCGCATTGGATCCGCTGGGTCAGAGGGCAGGAGACTTTCTCTCTGACCAAAGGATCTAGTACTAAAACCATGTCAGGGTTTGAGGCTACAAGAGAAGAGACAAACACACAACTGTAAGTCCCTTAAAACAAGATTTGTAAAATTAGAATAAGGGTGTTTTCACCAGTTTCCTTTAAAAATAACTAACCTCAGAGCAGTTTAAGTGGACCAAAATAAGAAAGCGAGAAAAAACACTGGACTCAATCTCATTGCAGTCCACTTCACCTGAAGCAGTCTCAACCTCACTTTAATACTATTCATACTGTTGATTTTAAAACCTAAATTAGCGAAAATGAACCTTGTTTATAATTTATAAAAAAAAAAAAATGACATTGTAACTGAAGACTTAATTCAAATAAATGCTATTCTTTTGAAGTTTATACTCATTAATGAATGTTTAAAAACAAAATACATCTCAATTTCTACAAAACATTGAGCAGCAAATCAGCATATTAGAATGATTTCTGAAGGATCATGTGTCATTCAAGTCTGGAGTAATGATGCTAAAAATTCTGCTTTAATCACAGGAATTCGTTAAATTTGAATATACATTACAAAAGAAAACAGCTATTCTAAATTGTAATTATATTTCACAGTTTTCTTGTCTTTACTGTAACTTTTGAACAGTAGTAAAACAAGCAATTTCCCAGTGCAAAAAAAAAATTATAATAAAATAAAAAAAGGTCAAAGTATATTTTCTCTTTTTAAATCATACATACAGTAGTCTTGGTTTATTGGAAACCTGATTTCAAGTAAAAAAAATTCTTGTTTATTTGTTATCAAATCCTGAATATTAACAGTCTGTGTGTGTAAGAGTGGTTTATGTTTAATGTTTTCTTTAAGACATGCAGAATAGGTGTAGGGTGATAGAAAATATGGTTCGGACAATATAAAAATCATTACGCCTATGGAGACTCCCCGTAAACAAATATGTATAAGTATGTGTGTGTATAAAGATATTGTTAGCATTTTAAATATATGGGAGCATTAGGAATTGCATTGCATTGTAGGGTAAGGCCTAGCTAAAAATAAGCATACTGAATGAATGAATAATGCATACTAAATTTCTGTCAGGGGACTTGCAAGATTTACACCAGCATGTATGGTGAAATGCTAGGTTAACCACATATAAAAGCAAATTTATGCTGCCAGGGACAGACAAAACGAACTAAACTGAGCCAAAGGAATGTCAGATGGTTATTGTAATGAGCTGTGAATGCTGGGTGGAGATAGGACATTTCCTTTCACATTTCCTGAATGTTTGCACACTCAGAACAAAAGCTGCTTGGGAGGACAGAGATATCCAGACACAGAATACATGGTGGGCACAGGAAGTGGCATTAGCGTCTCATGTATATATTTAAAATTGTATACGTTTGCATACGTTGTACCTGAGCTTCTTTTGTTCTTCTTCTTAAAAATAATTAAAATTGTGCAGCGGTTACTTTACTTTACTTAACTTTCCAAATTCAAACCTGAGGCCCGAGATTTTGCATAATGTGGTAAAAGCAAAAATTGCGCCAAAAGATTGACATTCACGCGTCAGTCTCAGAGTCTAGCTGTAATGAGAGAGAGCTAATGCTCTAAAGGTAACAGCGTTTCTGAGCAGATCCCTGTAATTTGTAGGAAAGCAGTCTTGCCGACATCCTGATACTTTTCACATCTGGTCAGGAAGTATCGTTCGGTTTCCACCATTCTCAGATCTCTGAAGGAGCAGAGAACAGTCTGTGCTTTTGGGTTGCATGGTCTAAAAGTACACCGCATTCTTTTCAACACTTACAGAGTCAGGATAAGGGATGGGTATCATAGAGGTTTTAACGGTATTACTACTTTTATCGATACCACTTATCGATCCGGTACTTTAACGGTACTCTTATCTGTACTTTTTGTTGTGTTTTTAATATTAAAAAATACAATAATAAATAAACATATAATAATAATAATTTTTTTTAAGTAATTTTGAACAGAATTAACAACATTATTTTTTTTTTTTTAAATGTAAAATAATAATCTGTAGCCTAACAAACACCGATGTCTGAGTAAATATTACAAAATGATTGTAAAACAAATAAATAAACAACAATTTCCCAGTAAAAGAATGGACAGTGGTTACAGTCGGGGCATGCAGGTAGGCTGCAAGAGGACTAACAGTTTTTAACTGTAGCTTTAACCAAAACAGTAGTAAAATGCAGCTAAACAATCGCCTGTGGCTAATGTTTGTGTTTTATTAGAACACATTATTTTTAATACAGACAGACATTTTGCGCGTGAGATTGCCTATAACAAGTGCAGGCAAATGTCTTTAATATTATCGCAAATTAGAAAAGGTTAAAATATGCTAGGTAGCGATTATTTAGCAATACTTCAGTCTTTAATAATTTAGCAGCGGTACCATTAAGTAGAGTTTCAGTGCCCATCCCTAGTCAGGATATCCTCTTTAAAAGGCCTTTTCAAGAATGAGTTTGCTTAAATTAATAAATATTATAATAATAATACAATCGTTTTTATAGCAAAATGCTGCTGAGAATGTTGGATTTTACATTTAATATTACAAAATTAAAAATACAAAGAGACAAAAGTGACAGATTGCAAACAATTTAAGATGCATATAGCATAAAATAATTGGTATAATCAATCAGAAACTCGCTTAAATGACTCTCTTCCCTCAATTAAGTGAATTTAAGTGATGCGTTTAAGACGTGTTATTGCGAGGTCTTGAGGCTTTGGCCCAGTTAAGTGCTTAATTTGATTGCCATCTTGTCTGCTTTGTTTACCACAAGTGATGTGGCAGGCAATGAAGTTCAGAAATCCAAACCTCAGACACATTCTTCTCCTTCAGCACAAAGACAGGCTCTCCACACTCTCAGACAAATGCTAGGCTGTAAAATAATGTATGTCAAACCAAAACACTCCATCATATCCGTTTAGATGGAATGGAAAATGGGTTTGTTGTATCTTTTGTTGAAAGAATAGGTTACTCTGCACTAAATTTACATTGAGTAGAGTATTAACTCTATTTCAAGTGTTTTTTGCAAGTAATTTGAATGTTCTTCAACACAAATGGTGTTTGTATAGAAAAAGCGCTTTGGTAAATCATAATTATCTTGCAGAATAGAAGTCTAAATTAGGAGATATCATGTTGTATTTTCAAAGTTAATTGTGACCTAGTATTTATGAGTATATTTTTTGTCAATTTTGACTGCGGTTTTCAGTTCAAAATCATAAATTATTTAAAAAAACAGTAAAAACTAGAATGAGATAGTGATAGAGATAATGAACTATAAAAATGAGATCAAATGATAACATGTAATTATGTAGAAATAATAATATAGGCCAAAATGCTTAAAAGGAGCATCTGTGCCAAACTTCAAAATATGTGCATGACAAAAAGCATGTCCTTCCCTCATTCTCCACAACAACTGTGCATAAATGCTTTTCCCTGTCCTGTCCCAGCCCCAAACTTCCTTTGTGTCTGTCAGAATAACAAACAGTGGCTTCCCAAAATGTCTAATTTCTGCACTCATTAAGGCCATCTTCGCTTGGCCCTGCTCTCACCCTGGCCAAAATGACTGGGTTGAGCAGCTGAGTAAGGACCACTAACACCACAAATGTCAGGGTCACAGGAAAGAAGTTTTACTTTAACAGACTTTGTGTCTAAATATAGGGGTTGACCTGGTAGGGGATGAAAGTCTGTGGGACAGGCATAAATAAGCTTCACATCTCTACGGGTGCTCAATGCCCCCCCCCTGGTCTTGTCTACCTTCATTTATTTTCTCAGATGGACATTCAGATAATGGTTTTGTGTGATTTTACTTGCCTTCTCTGTGATTCTCAATTCTCTCTGATTGGTTGGTGAATGCTTCTGCCTTGATGTTCTCTTGATCGTTCTGCAAAAAAAGAACATATACAGTATATATACTAACTTTCATAATCAATCGCTATGAAACTTGCCAGATGAGAATGTTTTTTGTTGCATTTATAGCATCCTTTTCCATAAATGCTTAATTAATATATAATATAAATGCCCATTACAATATATACAAATTTCTACTTTTTTTTTTAAGGGAGAGCGTTTACATATACATGGGTTTGTATAATTAGAGTATTCAATTTTCAAGTTTTTCAACATCTTTCCACTTGCAAAATTGCAAATCTGCACTGAAAGATGTTCTTAAAACTAATTATAACAGGCTTTCAACTGCATATGGCTTCAATTTTAAGCATTTGCTACTCGTTCGAGCACAAAATGACAGAATATATAAATAAAAATATTCTTTCCAAAGGTTTAACCAGTCTGAACCTTTGAGTCTTGCAAAGTCGTAAAGAAGGCTGAATGAACTAAGATGTTTAGTGTTTGCTTAATGCCGTGGACTTTAAGTCTTTTTGGCTTAATGGAGTTTGTCTACCTGCTGTAAAAGGATTAAGAGTTATACGGTACAATAAACACCAAAGCGCTGTTAATCAGCAGCTCAATACAAACGGATATAATCTGCATTACACGAGGTCACGTGTTTGCGTTTCAGACCAGCTGAAGTCTCAGAAGCCAGTCTGAGAGAGAGATTTAAACCTAAAAAGTTAACGGTTGACTACCATGACTATACTCTCCCACATCAAACCTGCAAGATTTTACGTGCAAACAGCAAAGCATTGCTTTTCTCTCAGAGAAAAACAGATATAAAGCAAACAGACGCAGAAACAGCTCAGCAGCAGTCGCGTTCATATTTCTACACTATAATTATAAGTCGGCTGCCAAAGAAACGCATGAGAAATGGCTTTTTCTGAAGTTCAGACCAAGGTTGCTGTTAAAGGGACATTTCACCCAAAAATAAAGATTCTGTGAACTGGAGAGTCTGCATTCATGCTTAAAAGTTGTATATTCCTTGAACAAAACTATGGCATGACTTTAAACCACTCTGATTATAGTGCACGGGCTGCATAGACAACTTTATTTACTTTTTTGTTCTTTTGGTGCTTAAAAGCTCCAGTCCCTATTCATCTTTCCTCTACAGAAAGAAGTCAGTCAAATTGCATGTGGCTCTAAGAGTAAAATTTATGACTGGTCCTTATTTTTGAGTGATTTCTATGCAGTGGATTTAGTCCTTTCTGACAGGTTTAATCCATTGATTGTGCTGCAATCGTTTCAGATGGTGACCACAGTAAATTGTGGGCCAAATGGACTCTCCTGAACTTCTCTGTTTTTCTCCCACTTGTATGAAAAATATGTTTACCCACATAAAACTGTATGTCTTATAAATTGCTCAATTTTGAGGTGGCCGAGTGCACAAAGCTCATAAGATCTAGCGTGTGTGAAGCAGTCAGTGTCATTTTCCATGAGCGTCTGGATAAGTTTGGTGAACCACACACACTTAACTCACCATGAGTGAAATACAGTAGCAGGGCCTGTCATTTTGGCTCCAACATACACACACACACACACACACACACACACACACATATTTATTAAAAGGAAAGATGAAGAGACCATACACCATATTCACTGAGTACTGTAGCTGTTGACAGCTTTACCAGCAATCAGACTCTCAAACTAATTTTTTATACATTGTGAACACTTAAATACTATGAGATTTAGTTTTTTTTTTTTTAAATGCAGACACATGTCTACAATGATTCAAAAGTTTGGGGTCAGTAAAATATTTTTTACCCTTTATATTATCCCTTTTATTGTGCAAAAATCATTAATCCCGCAGTAAAGATCATTATAATGCTAAAACAAAATTATTTCCAATACATACATCCAATACAAATTTAAATAAATTAAAATGAATTCAGCTACAATTATTTTAACTATTTAAATTATTATTAAAAAATTGCATCAGCAACAGAAAAATAGTTAAAAATACCAAAAAGCATTTAAAATCATTAAAACATGATCGATAGATAGATATAGATAGATAGATAGACAGTATATACATGTGTATACACACACACACACCTGATAATATTATGTGGAGGTGAAAATTTAATTAACTGACTCATGACACAAAGTTAAATTACTTCAAAATTGAGCAGTGAAAAATGAGTATGCCATTTAATCCGTTATTCTTAAAACAGTAGTTTTAAAAAACTACTTAAAAGTAGTAATTCTGACACTATTTAACTTTAATTCATACCATCAAAACTAACTTTTTAATGTACTAAGGCTTTTTTATAACAACACGTTAAGTCCTTTACCTTCTTGTGGAGTTCCTGTCTGTTCCTGCTCTCAATCCACACGTGTGTACGCAGCACTCAGTCACTGAGCTCTGGCTACCATACACACAATCACACTGGCCACTCCCTTTCTTCCTGACCACACCCACTCTCTTCCTCCATCCCACCTCCCACCTTTCCTGCTCAACTCAAGTCCCTTGCCTCTTTTTATAAACCGGTGCAGGATCCTCCGTCTCAAACTTGAGAATCCACGTGTCTTCATGCATCTTAAAAACAAACTAAACCTGCTAAAACAACAATATCCATTAAGGAAATTCAACACTTTCTAATTAGAAAAAGTTTATATTCAGAGCTTCAAATATACAGTAGTCTACATTTAATAATAGGCTAATAATATTTGCAAACTCCATAAATTAACAAATTTAACTGAACACTGGAAATCAGAGTCCCATGATTTCCAATCTTTGTGCACAGGAAAAGATGTCAAACTAAGATACAACACAAAAGCAAACATGAAAGCACAAACGCAGAGACCTCACGTCACCAAAGGAAAACATTCAAAGGCGAGAGTTCTGCTGGTGCACACGAGGGAAAACACACAGGAAAAACAGTCTTACTCGGGACAAAATAAGCTGCTGTACACAAAGCAGATGTAAATGTCAAGGCCATTCTTCCATTTAGCCCTGTTTAGTTCAACAAATTCTATCTGTCATTTATTACACAATATAGATTGTATTGTCACTGTTGAAAAAGGAAAGATATAGCCAATAATAATCGTGAAATGTGCATTTCCTCCTATCATACTTGCTATACATTTCAAGAATTTAAACACTGTTACCAAAGCTGTAGGTAAAGCTTAAGCTGTAGTACTTAAAGCCATTATTGTACTTTAAGCTATAACACTACATCTATGGTGTTTATGATCTACTTTTACTTACAAAAGTGCCACTTTTGAGTCAATTTACAATTAATTAAATATTCTAGACTACGGCTGCTGTGATTCACTATGAAGTGCTAATTACAGCATCCCATTTAAAAGACATGTAAATCAAATTAAAACTGTAATATTACAATATAAAATAAATTATTTATTTATTATTAAATTATTATTATTATAAATTATTATTAAATTAGTTTTTTTATGTGAATATATTTTAAAATTACATTTATTGCTGTTATCTGAATTTTCAGTCTTCATTGTCACATGATGCTTCAGAAATCATTCTCATATGCTGATTTGCTGCTCAAAGAAACATTTCCGATCATTATCAATGTTCATTATGTTTTTAGGATTATTTGAAGATCTGAAGGTTCAAAAGAACAGTATCTTCCTTTAAAAACTGTGAAAAGCTGAACATAACAGGGCCTTAATTGCACAACGAGAACATTAGATTAGAGACTAAATTTGTTCTGAGAAAAGAGTATATTACGCCCCCTATAATAAACACCTTGTGTGTCTGCCATTCACAACTGAAAGAAGATGGCTGGGAAGTTTAGCATTTTTTTCCAGATGTTGTTTTAAATAGTTATGAAAACAGACAGACAACTAGTCCATATCATTTCTTTTTTGACTCCTGAATAAACTTTACCATATTACTATAGGAGGTTATATAATAACCTTTTATGATCCAGATAGGACTGTTATCAAAACAGAGCCAGACAGAAGCAGGACAGAGGAGGACGATACGGTCACACTGAATCTCTTCATAAAAATGTACATGTGTTTCTTTTCCAGTGCTGAAAAAACACATCACTTGTTGTTAGCGGTTACTTTTTTAGTTAATGCGGTAGATGTTCTGCGAGTTGGATGTGGGTAAGTTTGCAAAGGACTGTAACATATAGGTAACTATTCTGATTTCCAAACGCCTCCAGAATGAGAAAGAAAGCCTAGCTGAAATGATGCCTGAGAAAGAGCAGTGGAAAGAAAGGAGTGACTTGAGGATAGTGAAGTGAAATAAACATATGACAGTGAGGAGTGGAAAGGGACGTGGGTTGATTAAGGTAAAAGAAGCTGAATTTTTAACATTCTCCACATTTCAGTGAAATGATGAGGCACCATAAAGTCATTGAAGGACAAATGCACGTGTGTGTGTGTGGAATGAAGAAGGGGAAAAAGTGATACCAGTATATTTACATATAAAAAATAAAAATAAAAAACACATAACATTGCTGCTCTATTATTGTTCTGGTAATCATTAATGAGTCTTATTATCATGTTAAATTATTATAGTCATTTAGTGCATTTTTTGTTAGTTTTTGTTTTAGAAAGTTTTTAAAATCAATGTTTGTTTTTCTTTAAACTTTCATTTAAACACAAGAACAAACTTCCTCAATTATTTAACCAAAAAACACATTTTTGCATTAAACAACCTTAAAGTTAAAGCACTTTAAAATAAAGTGAAATAGCTAAACTAAAGAGCTATAAAAAAAGCACTCAATCAAAACTGCACCCATGATGCATTCCTTACATAATTTTAAATATATATATATTCCTATTTTTGTGAAAAGGCGGGCGAAAATGATAAGAAAGCCCTAATTCCCATCCTCACTGTATCCTTGAACTTTTCAACAGGCCAAAACAATCTCCAGTCCGATGTCTTCAGATTTATCTCTCCTCATTCCACATTAAGCCCCAAACTTCAGCCTAGTTATCCCGGAGATTTACCGCTCCCGATATTCACCACGGCACATTTGCTCACCTGTAGGTCAAAGCTTCTTTGAGGATTTTGTCGTCGCTCTGTTCTTTGGCCAGCGGTCTGAACCTTCTCTAATGCTCCTGTGAATGAGAACAGGGGAGTGTAAACACACACAGACACATAGAGATGTTTGTCCAGCCCTTCAGATAGAATCTCACCTCGTATCTCCTCATCTCTGAGCCGGCGAATGGCTGCCCGAATTAGTTTTCTCTCTTCATATTCACTGGCGCTTTGTAACTTGAAAGAAAGAAAGAAAAACAGAGGTCAAGACACACAAAAAACAGTATTTAGCTTGACAAGACTGATATTTAGGCCCACACAGAATGTGAACCCACAGAATTCCACACAGTATCTAAACCCACGGAATTCCACTGAAACAAAATGTTGGGATATTTCCACGGAATTCAAACAATTCCACAAAACTGGTATAATAAAAATATTCAAAATAATCTTTTTAGCAGGTTTCGGATGAAGTTTAGCACTCTCAGCTCTGATTAACATAGTTTACCATATTTGAAGGAATAGGTGACCCAAAAATGAAGACTTGCTTAAAGGGTCACAACATCCCCGTTTCAGAAGTGCTTTTTCACACCTCTGGTTTGAAAAACTTTCTGAAAAGGGGCGTTGTTCACTGGGGGTAAGGGGT
>JAUMHG010000038.1:21717153-21727974 GCA_032359395.1 Enteromius anoplus
CCTCAACACCTCAATCACTATGTATGTAGTTTATTTAACCCTCTGTGTCGTAAAAGTAACAACATATTTTATTGATACATTTAGGTTTTATGCACTTATCGAAGTATCAAACGCAAAAATCGAAAATCGCATCGCAATCGCAATATTTGTCAGGAAAACCGCAATTAGGTTTTTTCTCAAAATCGTGCAGCCCTACTCCAGAATACTACGAGCGGTATCTCACTCAATGAATGTTGACAGGAACAACACCACAGCCTCATAGACAAACATTTTAGATCTTAATACATGGTCTTACCAGTCCAGTAAGTTCTTCGATGTTACTTATAGCTTGAATCTTGGCTGACAGCGCGTCTAATGAAGCGGTCAACTCAGGACTGCAAATACAAGCGAACAACTTCAGATCCAAAATGCAATGGTTTATGTTATAAAAGGCTTTCCATTGTGTTTTGTACAACATATTCTTTCATTTGGCATAAACAATAACCCCTTAAATAATAAAAGTAACAAATTCTTCATACCGGCACTGGTTTTCTTTATCTTCATGTCTGCTCTGGTGCGCGCGTCTGAATCGCTTGCTAGTTAGCGCAGCCTCCATTTCTTCTATCTCACAGCGCCGCAGCTCCCGGATCGCTGTACGGATCAGACGCCGCTCATCTATGTCAACAGTTTTATCAAGCTGGAGAAACAAAGAACAAGTCAACTTTAAGGGAGTCATTTTAGAAAGGAGCTGTTGTGGATGTGCAACATTCTCCTCTAGACAGTATAATTTTGAGTTTATGCATGCTACAATTTTAAATATCTACAACACTGGATAAATATTGGAAATTGTTTTTATTAATAAAAAGACATTTAAAAAAAAACTACTTTAAAAAAATGCATTCTTCTTAGTTTTCTGCATATTCTTGGCATCATTTTATACTCATATTTTTGAAACGCATTTAATAATTAACGACTAAACAGTTGTGGGATAATTAACCAACATGCCTTATGTTTATTTTTAGACCTGGATAAATTTCTGACAAATTTACTTAGAAAAATGTTATTAAAAAGCCTTTTAAGTTTGTCCTTCTAACTATGTCTACAAGAGAAACACAGTGGCCTAGATAAAGAGGGTGACACATTTACCCACTCTCTAATTGAGGTCATGACCTGGAATGTCCAGCTGAAGACACGAAAGCAGGTAATCTGCACAGCAGGTGAATAATAAACGCTCACTATATTCACTCAATAGTAATGATTTAACATTTTGGCCTATTTCTCTGAGATTGTCCTGAGCCAGTGCCCTTAACCTCTATACAGTTTGTGCATTTGGTGGTTTGGTATGTTACAGCATACCCATTACAGCCTACGTCATCAGAACAGAGTGTGGCAATGGTTTATCATCAATAGGAAACAAGTGTGTCGGGTAGATTTGACTTTCGCATTTCTTATCAAGACATCCATAATAATGTCCTGTTAGACTGAAGGATGACTGGACTATTCTAGACAGAGAGCCAGAGAATTATATCTTTGAAAGCCTACAGAGGATTTTGAGAGGAACTCTTTAAAATGAACATAATAAACAGACCCATATTATCAACACTAAATTATGAATTTACTATTAAATTAAAAAAGGGATATATAGTGATTCACTGTGAAGAAATTTAGCATTACATCCCTTGCTCACAAATGGGTCCTCAGCAATGAATGGGTGTTGTCAGAATGAGAGCCCCAACAGCAGCTGATAAAAATAATTCACAATAATCCACAAGTAATCCACACAACTTGGATTACGTCTTGTCAAGCAAATTTTTCAATATTTTAAAAGTTAAAAGACAGCAAAAGAAAGTTGGATGACAGCACGGAGCCTCCAATGGAAAAGCTCTGTTTGACAGTTCAGCAGCAGCGCTCAAATATTCACGACACTTTCTTTTGGTATTGCTCAAGGATTTCCTCTACTGCTTTCATTCCAAATTCCCAGCTTATGACTCCAGATGGAAACACAGCAGTCCAGACTCCAGCATCATGCAAGGATAAGTGCATTCACATCTGGTATCCTCTCGGGTGGTCTGTTGATCACAAGTGAACAGCAGACACTACAGGTGTAATAGGGTCTTGGAGATGCATCATGAGTAAACCACCAAAAAGCAGCCAAAGATAGATTCTGCAGTTTCACTGCTGTTGAAGAGCATAGTCTCCAGGGTTAAAATCCGGGTGTTAAGGTCCAATTTAATGCTCCTGTAATGTATATATGACTCTCTCCATCTTGGAGTTAAAATTACACTTTTAATGTGCGAAATATGTACACATCTGTGCGAGTTACGACTAAACGCTTATGGTGTTAAAATCCACTCTTTGAGTGATGTACATTTTTCACACAAAAATGGAGGGAGTCATATATACCTTTCAGGAATGCTAAATTTGACTCAAACTGAGTTCATTGTACACTGACTTTTTTGCTGTTAGGGTGATGAAGGTAAGACTGATGGAAACTTTCAATACTCCATCAATCTTGGTAATGGAAATAGATGCAAAGCAGAGAGAGAGATGTGAATCAGCAGTCCATTCCAGCTTCAGCATGAGTATGACCATATAAGGCCACGGGCCTCAAAACCCCGCCCTCGGGACTGTGATGTGGGGCTGAATAAGAAAGAGGTGAAGGTCAAAGTAAGAGAGCAAGATAATAAGAGTAGTGACACACATTCAGGAAGATGAGCAATGACCTGGAACACCTCAATGTCTGTGAGACGCAACATAAACGTTTCCATTTCCTAGACGTTACTTCCTTAAAAAAAGGAAATTCAAGTTCATTTAGTTTATCCAAACAGACTTAATAGAGCACTTGTGGTATGCAGGTAGTCGCTGTCAGATGTGGGATTATTATTTCCATTGCTAAAATCTAAGAATATATTTAATGTCACCCTTTACAATAATGGGTCAGCACTATATGAACGGCCCCACATGGAAGTTTTGTCGTCATACATGGTACATTTGAGTAAAAAAAAAAACGCTTTTTGATGTATAATTCTGCAACAGAAAGGCCGTTTCCACACATAAAACCCTCAAACAAAAACTTTAAGACCTCTCAAAACTTTATTTATAGCTTGGATAAAGCAGTGTCCATAATTCACTTGACTCAATAATACGTTATATTAGGGATGTGCATATGTTCATATATAATCTGATCTGACTGGACGATTTAGGGTCATGTAAGGTCAGTGTCAGGATTCACATGACACCTTAACACATTTATAAAAGTATTGGAATGTACCACTAAGAGACTAAAAAAAACTAAAAAAAACAATTAAATGAGTTTGGAGTAAGACTGGATGCTGAAAGACAGGACTCTTTCATAACTTCAGCCTCTAAACCCAATCCCTGCTCCCCAGAGAAAGCTCAAAAATATATTTTAATGCACAAACACACACACCTTGACTTTCCTGACATGAAAGAGGGTGTCACGGTCCATCCAGCACCTGAGTTACTGGGCAGCAGATGTCAAGTCACATGACAAAATGCGTCACATGAGCTTTTACCGCAACCAGAAACTGAAAATGAAGCACTGATCTCCACTGATTAGAGTGTCCTTTTCAAAGATCTTTTCACCGGAAGCCATTCAATTTCAGTCAGCCGGGCAATCTGAGATAAGCAACAGTGACTGCTGGTGATGTGACAGGGGTGTGTTCATGAGACACATTTTAAAGGGAAAGTTCACGCATAAATGAAATTCTGTCATCGTGTGCATGGTTTCAGTCACGTTTGATCATATTTGAAACACAAAGATCTTTTTGAAATGTTCACGCAAACCAAAACTTTAATGCTTCATAAAGTTCATAAAGAGATCATAACTATTTAACCCAAGTCTCCTTTACATGATTAAAATATTTCATTTAAGCTTTTATTCACATATAAACATTGATCAATGCACTAGACATTAAACGGTTCGTCAATAAACCATGGCAAAAAATCAGGATGCATTAAGCAATATTAGTAAGAGTCTCTCACACGAATGAATGGATGAATGATTAAGATGAATGCATAAAGCGGAACAGACTGCCGCAGAGTTTTCTTTTCACCTTCCCTCTGTAAAATGCCTAGCATTTCCGCTGTTTGTTTACATAGTTAGTTAACAGCTATAATGCTACTGTTCCATTAGCACCATCTACTGACAGAGAGTGGATACTTTTTTTATATATATAAAAATGGCATGACTTACACAAAAATATGGACTATAATTAGACATTACCAATTGGTTTAAACTCCTATATTTTTGCTTTATTGAGACTGATATTCATCCTTTTAGAATACTGCTTTGGGTCACCATTGACTTCCATAGTAAAAAAAAAAAAAAAAATACTATGGGAGTCAATGGTGAACCAAAAACAGGCTGGTTGTGTCAGGCAGAACAAAGATATTCTTACAGGTTTGGAACTACTTGAGGGTAAGTAAATGATGACAGAATTTAAATTTTTGGGAGGATTATTCATTTAATGTTTTGTTAAAAAACGTGAAAAGGAAACCTGAAAAAAAAAAAGAAAAAAGATTGAAACCCTATTGAAGACAGCAAATGACAATTGTGGTCTGCCTACTAGTTCTGCATAAACAGACACCGATCATACAGCCCTTTGGGAAGCTATATCAGGAAATGGCTTTAAAGTTGAGGAGAACAACTATTAAGGCAAATAAACATCCCTAATGAAAAACTAATTGAAACTTCAATTCCTCAATCTTGAACAAAAAAAAAGAAAGAAAAAGAAAGAAAATCTATATTCACAGACAACTAAAAATAAACCCTACAGTCAACAAGAAAGTTGTTGCTCCAAAATCCACGAGGGACTGTGACACTCCTGACCTCTGTGGAATCGCGTCTCACAGACATCCAAACATTGTGAAGAGGGGAGAGTGGAAAATATTTGCAGGGGGGAGAAAACAGAGGTGGGAATCTGCAGTACTTTCAGACTCCCTTCAGGACCACACAGCTCTAATTTCAATCCCTAATGGGAACGTATCAATCCTGAATCCGTTTAGCATGTTTTTACGCGGCTGTTAAAATTTCAGAATACAATAACATTTTGAAAGAGTAGTTTTTGCACAATAATCTTCAACACACCTGCTCCCACTACACTTGAAACAGCAAAGCATCTTTGAAGTGTAAATGCAGCCAAAACCATTATATTATTATTCACATACAAATGTCAGAATTGAATGACTCTTAAATTAGAGCAGTGAGTGGTTTTACATGCCCTTTTTACATTTCCATGGAAATTTGTCAGAGTGCATTTGGCTGTTCATGTGCAGCCCCATTACAGCAAAGCACAAGAGATGTGCCTATGCACTATTTATATCTCTCTATAGTCAGTCAGAAATCACTTTTTGTGTTGTTGTTGTTGTTTTGATTTTTTTTTAGTACTGTCGTGATACGAAACTATTTAGTTCTTCTGACATTTCTATTTGATGGACTTTCTAACAGGTCATAGGTGGTCATTTTAGACGTTATTCAGTCTAAATGCTCAACAAACTGGTGGGGTCTAGATTAACCAGGTAAACCAGGGGCCTGTACCATGAAGCTGGTTTAGGAGGCTAGCCAGGTAAGTTTAGGATTAGTTTGCGCCAACCCTGGGTTTTAGGTCCCATGAAAGAAACTTGGCTTCAATTGGTGTTCATTGCCATGGTAACTTGCACTGCACGGCTATCCTGGTCCAGGGCAGGTTATGTTCTGGGTTAGAGATCTCAAAACGAAATTTTCAAGGCCTGTGATTGGCTGCTCATTGCTGATGCCACACTTTCATGTGCACATGCTACATTAACTCAGGATCAAGCCTGAATTGACAAAGAAAGTTGATGACCAGCTTCATGGTACCAACAAACCCAGATTGCATCGGTTTAGATTTGTCAACCCAAAATTAATCCTGTAACCCAGAGTTTGTTCATCTACATTCATGGTACAGGCCCCAGGTTAGGTTAGTCAAGCGAGCTGGCTAAGCTGGTTGAGAGCCAGCAACAACAAAACCCTCTACCACCACGTTACAAAAATCAGCCTAACCACTTCCTATCATGACCAAATTGTTCCAATAGAGTGGCCTTTCTGTAAACATACCTATGAAAGAGGAATAAGGGTGGGAAAAAAGCAGGCAATATTTATTTTTCCCAGTTGCTCTGAATGCAGGTTTTGTGCTCTGACGGTTAAACTGATGGTTTAAACCTGCCTTACAATTTAGCTTTATGAAGCTCATGACTTAAGTCACAGAAAAGCTTATTCAATTGTGTAGGAATTTGTCATGCTGTATTTCACTGGGAATTTTTCTGTTAGGACATATGCTACATCTATTTTAGAGACAATTCCCCCATGAACGTAAATAATTCTGTGTTATTTGTGAATGCACACCACCAATCCAAGATAATGTGGTGTGTGAAACACCACAACCCAGTTATTAATATGCTAATTAATAAACCTCATATAGCTGCTAATAAAAAGTCAATCTGCAAAGTTATTTATTGAAAAGTTGATGATCTCTTGATTTATACCACTAATTTGCAGAGACTGCAGGACAGTGCGACTTAAAATTGATCACACTAAACTGAATTACTTGTTCTCAATTTACTGTCAGTTTAAATGCTGCGATTTTGTACTCACATTTGAATACTATCTAATGCATAAATGCAAATTGGTATGAAAATCCACTTACAATATTTTGAATGAATCTTTAGACCCTGATTTATTCAGTATTTTTCCCACAAAAGAACAACGCGTATATTGATCCAACTTTGTATAACCACATGTTTTTATACTCATGGATGTTTGCTACACATAAAAGCTTGGGCTATACGACACTCTTGAAAAAAAAAAAAAAAAAAAAAAGAAGAATACACAGTAAATTAATTTGTCACTCCAAGGATCCTGGAGTAGGTGACACTTGCAGGTGTATAGGGTGGCATTGTTGCGCTCAGAGAGGCTGTCGGAAGCCCACTTCATGCTCATTCCTGGGAGTTTCACACAGTTGCTCTTCATTCCAATCAACACTCATTGAAAATGATTTGTTCCCTTTCAAGCACCTCATATCTGGCCTACGGCAGCATGATTGTCACGACAGCCACTGGCTCAACAGAAACCAGCCTGGAACCAGATGTCTTTTTAAGAACTGAAGGTGTTGCTCTAGTAGTGGTTGTTCATGACAGATGGAACATTTAAGGTTAAAGGGCAAACACTAATTTGTCCCAGTTATTTAGGACTATCTATCTATCTATCAACCTGATAGTTTATCTAGGAACTCCTGCTGCTTCACACCTAATCTGTTTGTTTGGTTCCTTTTTATCTGTTTCTCTCAGTCTCATATTGCGCACAATGACTCAGGCTCAGTTACATCCAGCTGCTTGTTTGGACATTTCATTTTTCCACTCATACAAACTCTGTTTGGTCTGTCTGGTGAATTTGTACCATCACTCTAGACTGAACTGCTGACTCATGCTCTGTCTGTCTGCAGTATGCATACATATCATCCTTGTTACATTGTTTGGTTTGTAAAATACCTTGAGAACTGGCTTCATAAAGCAATCATAGACACTTTAACAGCAAGTCATGAACGATCATTTAACATTCAACAGCTTTTTCTCAAGATTAATATGTCAGGAGTCTTCATCAGTGATCAATTTTAAACAAATTTCTCATGTGTACGTTAATATTTTCATCTTACTTTTATTACTAATTTTAATTGCTTCGAGTCCTTTTTTATTTATGATGTCATGTCTGCTATTTAGAATAGCACTTATAAAATAATGCTGATATCATAAATCTTTTAGTATTTCTCTATTGTTTTTTTGGTTTGTTTGTTTTTCCAATATAAACCTGCAAACTCAGGTGTCACAATCATGAATAGTTAGAAATAAGCCTTCTTAACAGACATCGTTAATTTTTAACCATTTTACAACATGACACGTGCGCTTGAGCTCGCATATTGTTTACTTGGGCGATTTTATCATACAGATGTGAACACTAGATAAAGCACGTAAGTTACCACAATGTAAAAAAAACTAAACTGATGCTAAAACTAAAATCAATGACTGATAAAATTAGAAAGGGACATTTCTGAGTTGAACTCACCAGATTGCGGAGCGAGGACTCATCCATGCTGGAGTATCGCTTCTCTGACATCTTCTCAGACATTTTATTACCGGTTTGAATGGCTAGCTCATTCGATACGAGTGTAAAATACTGTTAAATTAACCGTCATCTACACATAATAAAGAGGCTCACGTTGAATATATTAAAGAGTAGCTCTATGCCCGACTGTTCACTCGAGGAAGAAGATGCTCTCTAATAGAAGCGGCAGACACGTCTGTGGTACAACCTAACGAAAAAAGCAGTCAAATTAAAAGCTCTCCTTGTTAACAAACTGCAGCAGTTTGTTTTCACACACTCCAACCGTTTCACGGTTCACAGCGGCGTCAAAGACAGACTGCATGCCTGAGGAGTCACGAGCGGTGAGTGATTTGAGTTGAAGCCCCGCCCCCCTACACTCCGCCAGCCAATAGCAAGCCGGCAAGTTCAAAACCTCACACGCTCAAATAAGAATGTTAGGGTCTGATTGGTCTAACAAACTAACACATTATTATTTTTTTATTTTATTTTATTTTTTACAGTAAACAATCTAGCACGGCGATCTGCTAATCAATTCAATGTCTCATTTACTTTTTTGTCTCAACTAATTTCCTCCACGCCCTGTCTGTTGTCTGCTGACTAACCGACTTGTGCAAGACATGACGTGAAACCACTCAGCATGGCCTGCAGCATAATAGACACAGGTAAGTATATTTTAAACCAACCAATCAGAAACTAAAAAATATGTATTACTTAGAATATAGGTAAACAGTTGATTTCAGAACAGGTTTTTCAAGATGTTATATGGACTTTGGCATTCAAGAGATATGAATGGTGATAATATTAGTTTATTTTTTTTGCATATCCAGTTTTATACAGCATACTGCTGATCAAACATAACTTTTTTTGGTGTACACAGTAGTGTAGATGAGTGTACGTATAAGTGAAAAACACCTTATAACAAATATTCAAATATGAGTTCAGTTAACCAATGAGTTGGCAATTTTTACAATAAAACCAAAATAAAGATATTTAAGTCTCTATATATATGGATAACTATGAAAACATAGTGTAAATTTAGTTATGTAAAATATCCTTTATCAGTATTTCCCTGTTGAGGTCAGAAACTCAAAACATTAACATGTGGCTACCCAAATGTTGTGTGACTGATGCACATTCTATAATTAAAATACTAATGGCTAAAGGTTATTTTGGAAGACATATCTATTTGCGATGCACATTTCAGTGCCTATTATTTTGGAGAATCTGTCACAATGTAATGCAGGCTTCGCAAAGAGTTTGTAGGAGGCACTATGAACTATATTACAGGCAATGTAAACAATATTCCTCAATTAAATTGTAAACCATATTACATTATTAGAAAACCAAACAGCCTGTGAGTGAGTACTGAATATCATTTCAGAGGGGGACAAAGAAACTAAAAAATGGGTCAAATAATAATAGTATAACTAATAACTACTATAAGTGGACCTCAGGTGTAAATAATACATTTATAATAGCTACAATGTAGCATTACATCACTTGCTCAACAATAGATTTTCTGCAGTCAACAGGTGCTTTCAGAATGAGAGTTCAAAGGCGTGAGAAAGAAATGTTAGGGACAGTCTGGATTTGTTTCTTACAAGCATGCAGCTTTTACTCCTGTAATCCTGTAATCACACAAATATAAAAAGATGATTTCCTCAGCCCAATGTTATGAGCTTTCAGAACCTGATTCATTTTAACACCATTAATACTGCAAGACACTTTATTGAAGACTCTAAGCATGCTTTTCTCTCAGTTTTTAATGAATTGCAATTACATTTTACAAACAAAAATTCAAAAAGTTGGACTCTACATACACACATTTAAAATAAAACCTTATTTTTGCATAAATAAGTTTTGGGTCAATACTGCTTGACTGCATTACAAATGTGTATTATAAAAGTATAAAAAGTATTTTAAAAAGTATAAAAAGTAGTATAAAGTTACTAAGTTTTAGCAAAATGTCAACGTGATCATTTTCTGGAATGAGCTAATAATGGTTCATACTTCATAATGATATAAAGTCCTGGACTGAGTCTTGATTAAGAGCAACCAACAGTTTTAGATTGTCTGTGCATTGCTGTAACAAAAGCTGAGCCTCAAATGTTGGATACTCTTGAAAACTGAAAGACTCCAATGTATTGTTGTCTGTGGGCTTAACTGAATGCGTCTTCAGCAGATCTCGTGCCACTTTCATAGCACACAACACAATCACAGACGGCATATACTTGTTAAATGTATAGTCAGCCAAACTCAGTTCACAGACTTTGCATGCCAACCATTTCCACTTCCCAGGCTCCTTCCATACATTTCTATCCGGTGTAGCGACCATCTTATCCACGGCTCCTTCAGTCTGATATCCAGTAGTGCGACTGGTGAAATAATCCAGAAAGAAAGCAAGGGTAGGTGCTGCCAGTCTGAAATTAAGTCTGAGGAGGATCAAGCATTCGAGATTGCACAGCTGCTCTCTGGAAAAAGAATTGCAGCAAAGCGACAGAAGCTGTGTGATTCGAGGCGAACAGACTTCAACCTGGGAAACACAAAAATCATTTAAAAGACTATTTTCATAATCAGTGTAGAGTGAAAAAGTACTGTAGCATATTATCTTCTTCTTAAAAAAAATACACTTCAGTGCAAACTGAATGTAATGTTTTCAGCCACTTAACTGCATGTCAATTGCAATTAAATGAAAACTATATATA
>JAUMHG010000038.1:21789135-21802513 GCA_032359395.1 Enteromius anoplus
ATGTCCATGTACTGAACTGTTATTATTCAACCATGCCAAGGTCAATTCAGTTTTCCATTCTATGGCACCTTTAAAACATTTAAGCAACTTTTACAAAGTTTTCTTTGCAAGAAAACATTACAGGTGTGCATCTGATATATTTTAAGATATGTCAGAGCAAGATATTTTCAGTTGAAACAGCACAAACATGCTTTCTAGTCTGTGGCTAGTTTAACCCTTGTCTGTGAAACCGGGAGAATATCATATTCTCAGTTCTCAATATTACTGCACATGGCTATATTTTCATACACATTTTAAATCAAATTTCGAGATTTCTAAAAAACTAACCTCACTTTTTAAGCCATATTT
This sequence comes from Enteromius anoplus, assembly GCA_032359395.1. Taxonomy (NCBI): domain Eukaryota; kingdom Metazoa; phylum Chordata; class Actinopteri; order Cypriniformes; family Cyprinidae; genus Enteromius; species Enteromius anoplus. Next base: position 21,789,484 of record JAUMHG010000038.1, read on the forward strand.
GCAATCATTTAAATAATCTGGTCCCAAAACAATATTTATTGCATATATGAAGTCATTACATCACTTGCTCACCAATGGATGCTCTGCAGTGAATGCAAAGTAATCCATGACTCCAATCCATCTGGTACCATATTGTGAAGCCAAAGCTTTTGTGTTTATAACTATAAACTGTTGCTTCTGGCCAAAATACAAGTCCAAGATCCATAATGATACTTTCTCCATTGAAAAACTAACCCACATATTGGATGGCCTGAGGGTGTGCACATTTTCAGCAAACTTTTTTATTTTAAAGTGTAGTTTAAATGTAAAAATCTTTTTAGAGTCCACATGTTTTAAATGTGAAATCTTCTGCCATCTTGTGGTACTTTGTTTAACATCATCAAAAACTTTATTATTTAAAAAAAAAAAAAAAAAATTGAGACAAAAATGGAATACATAAATAAATCCACTACAAAATGTCCAAAATCATTCAAATATAAATGAAATGACAGGAAACCGATATCACGGTAATAGTTAATAGTTAATTTCCTAAAGTGGAATCAAGCCTCGTGTTTCTCTCTCATACAGATCTGGAATGTGTCCGACAGGGGAGTTTATCATACTGACTGTATTCTTTCCGTGTAATTTGCGCTCGTACTCGATCAGCTGCCTCCAGAAGCCGCTGTTGGGTCTCACTATGGGTCTGAGTGATTTGAGCAGCGCGTGCGCCTCCGCGAGCGTCAGACTGCGGTGTTTCATCAGATACGCCAAAGATAGCGCCGCCGAGCGACTGACGCCGGCGTTACAGTGAAGCAGCACGCGTCCGTCTCCATCACCGACATGCTGTATCTTATCAGCGACGCTGTCAAAATAGTCACAGAGCCTGGATTCGGGATCATCAGAGACAGGCACGTGCATGTATTCCACAGTAGGAATGTTTGTGTCGCTCATGTCCCGAGTCGCGTTAATAACACATGTGATGTTGAGAGAACGAATGACCGAAGAGTCGCTTGCTGTTTTGTTGTTGCCGATGTACAAACAGTCCGTTATATGAGCAAACCCGCCGAGTCCACCTGCTCTTCCCGGCATGGTAGGAATACTGGGAAAATGTGCAAGTGTTAGTATTGCAAACATCACAACTAAAAAGCATAATTTGACAAAGTCAATGTTGGCTTGCTTGCATATTAAATCAGGACTGCAAAACGATTAGTCGCACTCAAATATTTATGTTTACATTCTATATGTGAGTGTACTGTGTAGTATAAGCTATTTATTATTTATAAACACACGCGTGCATGTATATAAATTTGTTATGATACGTGTGTGTTTATATATACAAAATAAATATACACAAACACTTACCTTACAAATCTCTGGACTATGTGTAAATAAGTAATATCATGAATTTGGGCATTTTAACGTTTTTGAAAAATGTTTTCATTAAAGCTTTCTTAAAATTAAAATTATTTGTGCTCATATTATTCAGTGGTCAAATGCAATTTGTCCTCGCTCAGTTTTCTGAGTAGTTACTAGTGACTGTGTGAATGTCATCAAAACCGGCATGTTTAGAGAGGTACATTTAAAAGATGTAAAAGAATAACTGGAGAATAAATGCATTATAAATAATGTAATGCTATTGTGTGCATTGTGCAAGTGTACGCTGAGAAACGGTGTATTTTAAAAGCTAGTATAATCTAATTATTAGATAATAAGAATTTGATTTCTCAATATAATCAGTTACTAACGTTACCCCGCACTAAATACCGATACCTGACAGAGAAGGCTGTCCAGAATTTGGTGGATTTACCTTGAAAACCTACAATTAAGCCAACATAATAAATCGGTGTACAGTATTCGACATTTGAAGTGGATCAATACCTTTCATCAAAGTGGTCCTAAGACTAAAACAATACCCGTTCTTGTTGTAGGACAACTTTTATGATCCACTTGAAATGTTGACTACTGTATTCAGCACACAGAGCTTTGTGATTGTATAATATATATGTATTTGACACCAGATTCGCCGCTCTTTCTCCGTGCACTGATACCCTTAGTAACATGATAAGCATTTTACAACTGTGTATCATCTTAAAAACTGAGACAGTAGTCGGTTTATTTATTAATAGTTTACGCTGCGTTATAAAATACATATTCTGGATTGTCTGGAAAGCTTTATTAGTAGGCTACAACTGCAAAAAGTGCTAAAATATGAGCAACTATATGATTTCCCCACCTGTGCGCGGCTGTCAGCTGATGAAGTCTTCTTCTACTCGATGCCGCTTGGAAACTGTAGGCGCTCATCGCCACCTAGCGTTGATATTGAGAACTATAAAAACCAAAAACGGAACTGTAAAATACATTGAGTGCTATCTATCGATCTGGTTAGAGTTATTGTAGAAGTCGCTTTCAGACTATTGGATGACTGGATCTTAGATTTTTTGTCTCTCTTTCTCTGAAGTAGTTTGAAAACTTTTTAATTCTACATGGACTTAAGAAAACACAAAACACAAAACTCTTATTACTTAGGCTATCTCTAAATCTTATCCTCTAAGAATGAACTAAGTTGGTGCATACTTTATGGTCATTGAATTTTGTTTATCTGTGTATGAAAGAGTACGCTTTGAAAAATAAAGAAAATAAGTTAATTTAAAAAAAAAGGTTTGTGTGCATACTTGCATTGAATGTGATCTTGTAGTGAATTTTCACAAGTATTTTTTTCCAATGATCGAATAATGTACATTTAATCATCATGTTTTGTTGTGCTTTAAAGGGGTCACTAGGTGCCTATTTTACACAAGTTAACATGATTCTTCTATAACATACTTTGGTTAAAATTGTCGATGTTTGTGTAAAAAAACACTTACTTTACCCTGTCAAATCAGCTGTTTTTATCATGATGTTTTAAATGCTAATGAGCTCTGATGACCCTGCCCCTAGTCCTGGCTTAAGCTAAGCCCCGTTTCTGAAACCGGGCCTTTGTCTTCCTCTGCACCTCACACTTTTATGTTCAGACTTGTAAAGTGAATTTTGGCATCCGATGACCCCTGTATGTATAGCCTATGTTTGGTGTGTTGACTAACATACTGTACTAAAGCATGTGTAAAAAATATATATATGATAATTTGAACTGTAGTGTAATTTTAAAGTGTTTTAGTGTTTTTAAAAAAAATATTTGCAACATCAAATGTGTAATTGCTAATATTCATTCAAATACATGACACAGTTTTCAGTAGAAATTACATTAAAGTGTTTTAGTTCAATATTAATGCTTGCCACTATATTCAGCATTACACTTAATATTTTAAACACAACAGAAGTATATGAAATTACATAGAAAATTTAACTGCATTTAATAAAAATTAAAAAACATTTTCACTTAATTTCAATTAGCATACAATTAACTGTCTGAAAATGTTACAGTTTTTCTATATGAAGCTTGGAAAAGTATGCTGAAGTATTTCATTTTCACAAGGGCATCATAATTTAAACTGTTGACTAAACTGATCAGTTTTTCAGCTGAATTGTTAGTTTCATTCGGAATGCATCTTCATCGACTGTTTTTTTGTTTCTCAAATGTATAATTATTATTATTATCCTCTAAGGTCAGGATGAAAGAAAGTTCATCTCTCTGTTATAGGTGGGGAGAGGCTCGGTTGTTCTTGCGTTCCTTTTGAAGATCAAAGGGAACACGCTTCTGAAGGCCTTTCTGAAGTTGGCTCCCATGAATGCATAGATCACAGGGTTGATGGAGGAATTGGAATAGGACATGCAGTGAGCCCATATCTTCAGTTTGTAGAGTGTATAGCTGTGACTCACATCTTCAGAACAGAAGGCCTGTAAGAGAATCAGTATCTGGATTGGACCCCAGCAGACCAGAAACAGCAGCACCATGACAACCACCATTCTGGATACTCTAGTCCGCACCGCTTCAACCCGTTCTGCAGACGTCTGCAGCTACAAAACCAAAAGCACTCTTAGGCAAATTATGTTTATTATGCTTATATATACATAAAAATTTTTTTCGAAAGAATAACCTAAACGGTGTTTATTTTTTACCACACTGATTCAGAAAGGTACCACAATTTGATTAGCACTTACATAAAGTTTGTTTAGAAATATAACCTAATTTGGGACGATATCGAAAATTCTATTTAATTGAAAGTTTACCTGCACCTGTACCTGGTTACAGCCTTGAACCGGTTCCACCGTGGCTTGTCCCATGCGTTTCAACATGAAAGTGTAACACATGCAGATGGTGATCAGGGGCAGCAGGTAAACAGCCAAGAAGGCGTATAGAATGTAAGCCCTCTTGTGAATGAGCGAGGGAAATGCCTCGGTGCAGTACGTCTGTGGACCAAACCAGAATGAAGACTCTGTGCGCTGATACAACGCTATTGGCACTGATAGAAGCAATGAACCTGCGTTAAAAGATAATAAAATCATTTATTTGACCACTATTGTAAACGTCATTTTTAAGAATGGATTACTAAGGCAATAGCGATGATCTTCATACATATCCAAATAGTGGTGCATACAGACAAAGCCATCTGTGGTGTTCGATGACGGAGGGACAGTAGCGGATAGACGGTCACGTAAAAACGATCCACACTCATTGCAGACAAAGTGATACAAGTTGCCTGTGCAGTTACCTGTGAATTCAAAGACGCCGCTTAAAAGACTACATAACCATATTCCACATCCTGTATAGTATCGGTAGCCTATAATATAGCCGTTCAGACACATTTGTAGCCATTCGTTCCATTCAACAGTATTTGTTTTTTAAGAGAGACCCTATATGGACAAAAGTATTGGGTTTAGTAGTTTAGTCGTTTTTCTAAATGATCATGTGTGAATTTGTGAAAATTTTATTCAGCAGAGCGTTCATTAGGTCAGACAAACACTGATGTTGGATGAGAAGGCTTGGCTCACAAAAAATGGGGTTGAGGGGGTTCCACACTAAACTCAAGGTCTTTATGGACCTTGTTTGGTGCATTCTGGCACGGTCATGCTGGAATATGAAAGGGCCTTCGGATAGCGTTTAATGCATGCAGAGTCTGATTTGTTTTAGCTTCAGGCTTCGATTTCTTAGATTCATTAACTTGAGAACAAAGGAACTGATTGAGCTGCACTCTTACATTACATTACACTAGGTATGTCCCGATCCAGGGGCCTGTTCCATTAAACAAGTTTACCAAATAAGCCAGGCTTGTTTTAATTAATCTGACTTATTTTAAACCAAATCAAATGATATTAAGTCAGACTAACTAAAATAAACCTGGATTATTTGGTAAACTTGTTTTATGGAACAGGCCACAGATCGGCCTATATGTTTGCGCATTTTGTCAGTAAAGCCGGTCCTGTAATCAGCGGTAAATGCCATCAGGGGCCTGTTCCATAAAACAAGTTTACCAGATAAGCCAGGCTTGTTTTAATTAGTCTGACTTATTTTAATCCAAATGAAATTATATTAAGTCAGACTAACTGAAATAAACCTGGCTTATATGGTAAACTTGTTTTATGGAACAGGCCCCAGGTCCGTGAATCCATGTTCATTATCAACGTGGATTTGCGCAGGTCGTCAGTAGGCTATATCCGGCTGAATGTGAAATCACTCACCTGATGGCATTTACCGCTGATTACAGGACCGGGTTTACCGAGAAAACGTGCAAAGCATATCGGCCGATCCGGATCGGGACATCCTTAGTTACACCCTTACTCTATATTCTTAACAGTTTTCTTAACATATCTTCCATATTTTATTTAAAAAAATAATGAAATAAGATTTTAAAATTCTCATATGACATCTACCCATACAGATAGTTTGGTGGTTAAATAATTTGCTTCAAATGAATGATAATTTTGGAAGAAATATATATAAATTGTGTTTCATAGTAATTGGTCTCAATTGTAAACAGACAACTCTTAACTCACATTAATATAATTCTGAACATAAAATGAAGATTTCTGAACTACTAGATGTTTTTAACATTACCATTAATATTAACTGAGTTCTGAAAATCCACCTCTTAGGTTTATAATCATTTGTTTTCCTTCATTCCTTCAAGTGTGTGGGGTGAATCAGTATTTTTATGTCTGCAGTAAATCATCTTGATTTTTACTAAAACTATGACATTTCATGCATGACATTTTGCCTTTCTCCTTTACGGAAACATAATGGAGAGTAAAAATGCTGTCACCTGTTGCAGGTAATTGACCAGTCGACACATGAAGTCCCCAAAGATCCAGCTAGGAAGACTGTACAAAGTGGCAGTGAAAGGAACACAACAGACCAGGAAAAGTATATCTGTGGTGGCAAGATTAACTGAAGAGAAACAAAGACTGTTCACTAAAACAACGTCAAGTAAGTAAATATGATATCTGAAGAAACAAGGAATCTTTGATACCTATGTAGAGGTTTGTAACAGTTTTCATCTGCTGTTGTTTGACGACTACATAGATGACCAATGAGTTACCCACCAAACCTACAAACATAATGAGGGTAAAAAACACTGGCACCAGCCAGGCGTCCGTCAGTGGGATTGGGCTTTGAGATCGCATGGGATCTGACTGATTGCAAGCATAAATATTTGCTTCATTACTGCACAAGATAAGTTCAGCAACCTCATCGGCCCTGTTACCTTCTGCCACTAGACTGGCATGTGTCACCATGCTGATAATAACCTGAAATACAATTTTTTTTGGTTTAAATAAATATGTTAACTTGCATTTAAATGATAACATTAGGTCTGGAAGTATTTCTATACCCCCATGCCATCATGATAAATAATTAAAGCTTCTTTAATATTATTCACCTGAGTTACACTGCAGAAATCCTGTCTTTATTGGTGTCTAGTTTATACTTTAACAATTTGATGGAGAGTAAGAAATAAAAAGCTGCTGGTGTAGCAAGACAAAATTGACTTGTATAAAACACATATTATTAGCAAAACAAGTCTAAATATCTTAATATTTTCAGTATGTATCGTTTCAAAAGTCATAGTTGAATTTTAAGTGAGAACTAGAATTAAAAAAATTAATAAAAATGTTTAAAAAAATTATATATGCAATATCATTAGCTTACCTCTTTCAGTAACCTTTGGTCTTATTGGAAGGAAAGTATTCTTCCTAAAACATGATTCAATTCTATGAGAAAGTAAATGTTTCCAAGCCGTCTGTGCCTCTTCTTCACAGCAGTGGAGTGTCACACAGTGACAGCATTTACTATTGCTGAAGTACTGCACAGGGGAGGAGCTAAATTATATTAAAGGGCTTTTAGAAAGACAACTGAAATCAATTTGCATGTTTTTTTTTAAGAATTAGACAATTATAATTATATACATACAGTGCCCTCCACTAATATTGGCACTTTTTGTAAATCTAAGCAAAGGTGGCTGTGAAAATAAAGTTGCATTGTTTATCCTTTTGATCTTTCATTCAAAAAATAGACACTATTCTAACCTACCATTGAAGTAAAACAAATGAAAATAGGGGGAAATTCTTGTGATGAAATGAAATACATTTTAGCCACAATTATTGGCACCCCTAGAAATTTTTAGGGGTAAAATATCTCTGAAGTTTATTCTCGTTCATATTCACAATTTTGAACATGCACTCCAGCTGGAGAAGTACAGAAAATAGTGTCAGGGTCAGAAAACCCTTAAAAAAATAGTCAAACAGCCCCTACATCAGCACATGTTGTTCAGGAGGGTTTAAGAAGAATTCTCCTCGCTCATCAAAAAACAATCTCCTGCATGTTCAGTTGTCAGAAACGACTGGAACTACAAATGGGACTGGCTTCTATGATCAGATGAATCTAAAAAAAATTGTTTTTAGCAGCAAACACTCAAGATGGGTTTGATGAACACAGGGATAAAAAGTACCCCATGTGTACAATGAAATATACTGCTGTGTTTTTGATTTTGTGGGTCTATATTTCTGCTGGAGGTCCTGCACGTCTTGTTTAGACGCATGGCATCATGGTTTCTTTCAAATACCAACAGATAACAAATCAATAATTCACTGACTCTGTTAGAAATTTTAGTTGGGTCTTTCACTGGGACAATAATCCAAACCCAAACATCAAAATAAACACAAGAATTAGTCAATAGAGGGCCCTAGAAAATGTAGATCACAGCCTGACACCTGGTTATATCTCAGTTTTTATTCTGACAGGCACATATCCAGTGTGCCAAATCTACACTGCAAAGGTGGCACAGATGTGCTTCTGAAGTGGCATTTAGGTGCTTTTCCACACTGTGAAATGGCATAAATGCATTTACACAGCAATACACCTTCTAGGGGCTGAAGTTGGTCAAAGCAGGAATAATTCAATCTAGCTTTTATATATAATCAGCATTTTAAAATGAATTTATGGATTGACTGAATCTGCAGACAATCACAAATCAGTACGAAACATTCTGTGTCCTTTAAACCCTCTCTCTTTAAGGCTATTGGTCTTTTTGTGTGATTTAGAATTCACATGGTTCTTTGTTCTTTGCTGAGGACCTCACCAAGCCAGGATTTTTTCCATTTATGCTTCCGAAATAACATTTTCTAATTCTTATTAACTCACTATTCTTCATTATCCTTGCTCCAGCTGTTCCTCAGCAGCAGGGAAGGCTTGAGATGTTGGAGCTATAACATGAATCAAATCAAGTAACACTGACAAAATCTCACATCCTCAGATTATGGTTTCTTTATTTAACTTGATATCTTAAACTAAACTTATTTCTGACATAAAAGGATAAAATTCTCACATACTGATAGATTTGATATTACAAAAAAGTTTATTGTCAAATCTGTCTGTGATCAAAAACGTTCAAACTGATGTCATTTCTGATCTTTAGTGGCAGCAGTTCTAAGAATCAGTCATTAATCATATCATCATGATATGTTGATGTGCAGTGTGGGTGAAAGGTCCTTCTAAAAGTAATGCATTAATGTCACTTTAGTTCCTAAATCCATGCATCTTATCAAGCCCACCAGGTATCTCATTAAACTAAGGAGAACGTTTCTCCACTGTGTTGCTGGTGTATTTTAGTATACAAGGTTTGTGTATGCATTTCATAGAATTTGGTTTTGGTTGTGAACTTACTTGTCACCTGATAAAACAGTAAAAAAAAAAAAAAAAAAAATTATTTTGTGGGTTACAATAATGTAATAAGTGACATGCATGGGTATGACACAGCTTGACATGTTATTTTCAAAAATCCAGCCTGCAGCTGTGAGAATTGTATGCACTACAGGTGTTAAACAAAAGAAGAAATTGAAATTTCAAATCTTAAAGTCAAGGATATTTCTATGATGAACATATACATATTTCTAGTTATGCCAAGTTCTTAAATGCTTTAACAGACAGAAATGGCTGAGAATTTGCTATTTCAATACAAAACAAAAACCTAAATTTACAAACACAAATCCAAAGAGTGTGACCTCTAACGAATATTCAGAATCACAGAACTTTATTTTATTCCTACAGCATTCATTGACCTGACAGATGTTGTATGTGCCACTGTGAGCATCCTCTGATAATACAAAAGTTTGCCGACAGCGCCAGCTAATAGTCAAAAGATAAACATTTTATGACAAATTAACTCTCAATTAAATTTTGCATTCCAATTCAGTTTCCCACAATTGTTAATGTAACATTATCTCACTGTTTTAATTAGTGACGACATGTTTTGATTCACTTAATTTAACTAAGCTGGTGAATTATATAAAATGTTATCTAATATAGATAGTTTCCCCCTATTTTTCATTATGAAAAGCAGAAATGAAAAGAGTGCCATTTCTTTAAAACATTTCTTTACTGCAGTCTGTAGTGAAAACAAATCATACCAGCAACAACTTGGTTTCAGCTAGAGATTTACAACAGACTACAGCATGACCATGGAAAAAGGTCTGCAATGTAATACAAAAACGTGTTTTGCAATCATATGCCGAATGACAATTATTATTAACAGTACAAAAGGGATTAAAATTTCAGCACTTGCTATTGGGAGTCCTGTAAATTTGTCTTTTCTTCAATGGCCTGTTTGACAATTTCAGCCAGCTTCAAGCGATCTACTTTGTCTGAAAAGGATCTACCTGTGAAGAAAGAGAAAACATAACTGGTTGATATTACACTCGAAATTATGCAATGAATTCGTTAAGGGATGGCCCGCACAGCTGTCTTTAATACTTACTGCTTGTGTTTTTCCAATGTTAGTTTAAAACAACTTGTCCACAGCATCACATTTCATTAAGTTGGCTTGAGAAAGCCAACTTACTGATATCCGACTTAAACTACTACTTATTATTATTCGGAGACAAATTTTTTTAAACGCTGCTCCTCCTAGAGCTTTAACTCTGCAAACTCCAAACTCGGGCCAGATCTTCAGACTGATCTCACGGGGTGTGCTATATCTTTTCTAACTGATCTGACTTACGATTTTGGTAAAAATTGCAATTAAAAATGATCCCATAAACTTCCATTCACTGAATGTTCAGATGAGCCAAGACTCTGCCAACTGTCAAAATTCAAATCTAAACACACTGCAGTCATGCTAGCAACATGCTAATCATGCTAGGAACATGTAAGCAACTTGCTAATCATGCTAGCAACATGCTAGTAACTTGCTAATCATGCTAACAACATGCTAGCTATATGCTAGTTACTTGCTAGTCATGCTAGCAAACATGCTAATTATGCTAGGAACATGCTAGCAACTTGCTAATCATGCTAGCAACATGCTAATAATGCTAGAAACATGCCAACAACATGTTAGTAACTTGCTAATCATGCTAGAAACATGCTAGCAACATGCTAGTAGCTTGCTACTCATGCTACAAACATGCTAGCAACATGCTAGTAGCTTGCTAATCATGCTACAAACATGCTAGCAACATGTTAATAATGCTAGAAAAATGCTGTTAACTTGCTAATCATACTAGCAACATGCTAGTATGCTAGTATCTGTATTATCTGACTTTCTAGACTGAAAAAGTTAAACTGAAATTTTTCAAACTTTTTTAAATCGTAGCTGTTTAAACTTTTTTAACTTGAACTATTTGAAACTTTTGAAACTCTTTCAAACTTTCAGCCTCGGCTTTCTCAAGCCATCTTAAAGTTTGTCTCGGCAAACTTTTTTATCTACTTTGATTTGACGTTTGATTTATTCTATTCACTTTTTCAAATGAATACTTAACAAAAATGTAATTGCGATTTTGAACTAATCCTGCATTTCATTTACAAAGAACTAAACCCTGCAAGCCCTTAACAACTGTTTAGCTGCTATGCAAATACTTGTATTTCCTTCATTAAATGCAATTTTAGTCTACATTTTTTGTCCGTCCTGTCATCAAAAGATCAAGAGCATTGTAAACTATTCAGACATTTCTTAGATGTTGCTCTTGACTGTTTATAACTAACATATTAACATTTGGATACAATTTGAGGTCATTAGTATAAGAAATCCATTGATTCCAAGACATTCATAGAATCAGACATCCAATTTTAGTATATAGTAAAGAGTCTATAGTACCTTCAACCACTGCAAAGCTACAAGTAAACAAACTCGTACCATCCCAACTTAACCCTTGCAATCCATCTCTGAGTGCTTTGCAATCTCGATTGAACCGCCATGCTTCATGCATAACTTCATTTAGCTTCTCATCCTCATTGTCACCTGTAAAAACAGCACAAAGGCTCTGTAAATGGCAGAAATCGCTGTCTACATGGCAATAGCTTGGAAGATTAAATTTGTTTCTTTATGTTATAATGAAGGCTACACGTCCAAAATAAATGTTTCTGGTTGTTGAGGTAAATATCACGATCAATGAGTCAAATGATTATCTGCTCATTCTTGAGTTATTGAAGCATAATCTGTGGATTATAAACACTTCAAACCAACAATGCATGTCCATACGTACCAGCCTGTGGTAAGATGCACTGTGCGATTACATCTCGTAGTTTTTCCAGAGCCACGTTGGTGTCATCTGTCTCATTCTCAGGATCATTGATGAAAAGCTCGTCGTTAGGTTTGGTGCTGCATGAGGGAGAAATCAAACATTGATCTATAAATGCATGCTGAAAAAATAAATAAATAGACACAGAATAATGTCATTTTTTAATTTAAAAAAAAAAAAAATTTTTAAAGAAAAAGAACACGCATCAAAAATAAGAGACTCACCCAAGTAGCTTTCTCTTTCTCAAAATGGGGTTGTTTACCGAGTTGAGCGGCTTTAGACTGAGATTCAGGTCCTGTATCCTCATATTGGCCAGTTGTTCAGCATGAGCCTGTTGAATTCCAGCCACAACTGCCTAAATAAACAATATAACAACGCATAACTTTTACATTGATTGTGCATATAACAGTATTCAACATATGAATGGTATTGCAGCAGATGCTTTTTTTGTAGGGATGGGTACTGAAACTCGAAAAGTTTCGGTAAATTATAAAAGACAGAAGTTTGATAAGCTCTGACGTTAACGGTTCTGCTTTCCCTACTGGACGAAAGAAAATATATATTTCCTATTTATTGCTAAATAGTCGTTACCTAGCATATTTGATCCTTTTCTAATTTGCAATAATATTAAAGACATTTGCCTGCACTCATCTCATGCGTGAAATGTCCGTCTGTTCCGCTGTACACAGATCTTGCGCATGCATAACACAAAAGGTCGTGCTTAATAGAGTGATGATGGCAAAGAGAACCTAACTATCTAAAGCAGTGGTTCACAACTGGTTTGGACTTGGGACCCACAGTGTCTGAGTATATATATATTAGGGGTGTAACGGTTCACAAAAATCACGGTTCGGTTCGATACGATACAGCAGTGTCACGGTTCGGTAGGTTTTCGATACGGCAAAAATACAACAAAAAAAGAGAGAATTTCTTAGATTTTTTTCCCCACATTTTTATTTATTAAAACTAACATAATATGACTTTGTTTTTTCCCCCCTTTTCTTTTACATACAACAATGGAGCTATATTTCACATCACTTCTGGGGTTTCTTCTTAGCAGCAAATAAAGAAGTGTTTTGGAAAAGTCAGCCTTGGATGGTATTTA
>JAUMHG010000038.1:21847605-21865600 GCA_032359395.1 Enteromius anoplus
TTATATTTTTTTATATATATATTTTGTGTATATATATATATATATATTGTGTGTGTGTATATATATATATTTATATTTTGTATATATTTTGTATATATATTTTATATATGTGTGTGTGTTGTTTATATATACACACACGCACACATTACTGTACAGTTTTTATTACCAAGCAGTGCAAAAACACTTCAAATACTCCTCACTGCAGAGACCAACAAAATGACTTCCTGTTTATAACAACTTATTGGTCATGGTGGGATTTCTGTACCCTGCGGCCAACCACAGACCAACTTCATCTCCACTGTGAAAATACAGAAACCTGCATTAGAGATGACAGTCTTCGGCTGCAAGGGACATTTAGATCTGCCACTTGGTCAAACATTCCAAGATCCTTAGTTGATGTTCACTGTCATCAAGAAACGGTCCATACTAAATAATCCTTGTGCTTCGGTGCCATGATGCCATTTATAATACGCTGAAAAAATCTGTCACCTGAATCGAGGGGAGGGGGAATATATACTCAATATGTAGTTTATGTGGTGTCAACATACACAGAAACTAAAAGAATACTTGTACATTTAGCATTTTGTATTTAGCAAAGACCTTTATGAAAAGCGACTTATAAATGAGGAATTGAAACACGCAATTTAGGTCATGCACAAAAAAAAGACTGCTAAAAGTCTGTCGGAGATGTTCTGAGGAAGGCATACCTTTGTTAAGAGATCGCCTTGAACCTTACTGTCCTTCTCAAACTCTACTTCAGCATCCAGAACCAGCACCGGCACCTTCGCCAGGTGCTCAAAATGAACCCTATGATACAGACACAAGTGGTGCAGTTCAAGACTCAAGTTTATTAACAGGCCAGTGTATATTTATAGTGTTAGACAGAAGTGAAAGATTTCAAAACATGACTTGTTTCAAGTAAATATTGAGTAATGTCAAAAGCAAAACTTATCTAGCACAAAAGGAACAGAATGTTCCTTTGAATCTAACTAACCAGTAAGAGCACTCACTTTGTACTTTTGTTGATGAGCCAGTCTTCATGTTTTATGTGGAGTTTCTCGAGGTAGTCAAGCTGAATTCCCTGTTCCTCCATTCGACCTCGTCTGCCTAACCTCTCCATGCAGGTCTGAAGAACATTACATTAAACTGCATCAACTCGTATGTAATGATTCGAGGAGATTCATGAAAGCGATGCACACCTCTGGAGATGCTCGGAGGTATATGATGCCCTCCAGTTGAATTCGATGACCAAACTGCTCAACAAGAAAGGAGTGCCAATCCTGATACACAGCCCACTCGGTCGAATTTATGCAGCCAAGCTCAAACATGTTTAAAGCAAAGATGTACCTGAGAAAGGAGGATATACAAACTCAGAATGGAAATCATGTTTAGTTTACAAGCACTGTTTTCAGTACACTCGAGTACATTCAGTAGCACTTATATTTTATAGAAATCTAACATATAGAAATGTGCTCAAGTGGGTCAAAAAACCCTTGCTATGCTAATGTGCACTTGATTTTTACAGATCAATAGGACTAACTATGAATTATACACTCTCAATGAAAAGCTGACCCAACCATCACCTGTCACTGTAGACAGAGCGCTCGTACACCTGCACCGCCGAGCCTGTGGACTGCAGTAATCTGGCAGCAATGGGCTGCAGTTGTGTACGCATGCGACTCATACAAGAGAACGTCTGGAAAGTGTAGGACCAGCGCTTTGGATCATGATACATCATCTCCAACAGGTTACTGGATGATTGCTGAGCACTATCTGCTGTCTGCTACACACAAAGGAAAAACACATTAGTGTACGTAACGTATACCGTGGTGGTCAAGCATCCCAAAGGTATTTGAAGAATTATGGCAGTTATTTCACTGCATACTGAGCAGAAAGAATATTAAAATACTTCAAAATTGCACACTTGAATTAAAATATTTCACAAATGCTTGGTTCTTTGTTCAATGTGTACACTTTTTGTACATCACCGAATCAATTAATAGAATTAGAAGTTACAATTAATTACAAAAATTTGTTTGATAGTTTTATATCATACAGGCTCTATTTCATGTACTTTCTCGAGTTTAACATACATGGCCAGGATATAATCTCACTGTAAGAGGGTTAAATAGCACTTCACTGTCACTGTTGATTTGTCCATTATGTGTGGTGTACTGACACTGACCTCAGTGGTTTGGTCCACATTTTGCCATTTGCTGACGGGCTCTGCTATCACTTCCCAATTCTGTCCTGCATTCTGTAACAGCTTGGCAAATGTTGACTTCCCGACCGCTTGTTCAGAGGACACACACTTAACGTTACATTACCAACTAAACGTTAAAGCGACACTGTTGATGCGCACAGGCCACATTAAATAACCATGACTATTATTTTTCAAATTATATTACACTCATATAAACATTAATCATTTGTCAAAAAACTAAAATAAGCAAAACATACCAATGTTTCCTTCGAGAGAGACTCTCTTTATTTCATTGCTTCCGACGTTACTCATGTGGCTGCTCGCAAAACGGCGAAAAGCAGAGCTCGTGAAAAAGCGTTTTATCGCACTCATACTCAACTCTGACATCACGCAAAAATAATATTTACATCATTTATATATGTATAAGACCATTTGACCCTTTTATTTGCACCAAAGCATCATAGCAGAAACGTGCTTCCGGGTGAGGGAAGTTTTAGTTTCAAAATAAAAGTTTAACTTTTTCCATTTTAAAAAAATATCAACCTGACAACATCGTTAAAAAATAACATGTACAAAAAAAAAAACCTAAATAATAAAAAAAAATGTTTTACTACAATAATCCTTATAGTGCATCTTTTATAAGATGTCTAATACAAGTAATGCAAAATACAGTGTAATTCATGAAAACAAAAAAATAAAAACGTTGAACAAACAAACAATCATTTTGTTGTTTAAAATGACATATGGGAATTTTTACTAACATACATTTTCTATAGTCTAAATATTACCAATGCTTTCGAGAATCTGATTAGGAACATGGTAGAAAGTCATTATAGTCAGTGTAAATAAAATAAAGGAAAGATGAACTTGATGGTTCCATTACGCATGAAATACTGCTTAACGGTCTGAAAATAAATCTAGAGCTTCACCTGAAACCAAAATAATCTGTAATAGTTTTCACTGTTGAATATGCAACCACATACAAATGAAAACATAAAAAATGATTTGTCTTCAAACTTGTACAAAAAAATAAAATAAAAAGTTATATTGATCCCTTCCTCCAATATATATATATATATATATATATATTTTTTTTTTCACGCATTATAAAAAGTACTGACTAAAAATGCTGGTTTTATTTTTACTTCCATCAAAACTAAACTCTGATATATTTGCTTTATATCCCAGTCCATTACAAATACATTAAAAAAAGCTCCACAGTGTAATACTGACAACAGAACAAACACATAAATCAAGAGTTTTTCAGGATGACTACTTCTATGAGCTTCAGGAAGCACAGCTGAGATACAACGAAGACAATCAGCGTGCACAAAACAAATTCAGACACCAAAACCGGACAGGACGAAAGAAAGGCTTTCTGGAAAATGCATGAAGGCTGAACAATATGGTATTCATATCAGAGTCTATCTATCCTTGCTGCCTAGTTTCTCAATAAGGTCCTGCAGGGGTGCCAGCTCTCTGCGATCAATGAGGTTGAACTCCTAAAAAAAAAAAAAAAAAAAAAAAAATAGGTAATCAGTTCAAGAGTATTGATCCAACAATTTAGACATTGTCACCCACGACCTATGCGTGTGTGTTAATGCACTGACCTGTACAAAGAAGATAAAATGCTTGAAGGAGGTGTTAAGATGAGCTTCCTCCTGAAGCTGCATGACCGAGTCAAAATGCTGATGGTAAATATGAGCATAAACCCTGAACAGACGCTTCAGTATAGTTTTTGCAACGGACATGAAGTTCTTCGGGAAAGGAACGCCTGGAGGGAGTAAAACGTCCAATAAATGAAAGAGCCTTGACAAGCTTGCACTACATTACAACTGGAATCAAACAAACCGATCTTAGACGGGAAGAGAGTTTCATCATCCAGCTGATCCTGAACCCAGGTCATCAAGTAGTCAATGTACTTGGGAGCAGAACACTTGATGGGTTTTTTGATGTTGGTGCCGTCTGCCCAGTGATATTCATATCTTTATGGAAAAAGCAATTACATTAGTATCCAACATTTTTATAACAAACAGTATGTATTTAAACATTTCGGGCAGCATATTTCTCAAACTATTTGATTATAAAATGTCCTATTTTTTGATCATTTTTCTGAAATTGCTAGTGAATGTTATCACACTGGAATAAAACTGGTTGGCTTTGACTTTAACACAACTTGACAAAAATGATACAAAATGTCTCCAATTTTTTATCAACTTGTTTTCTTTCAATTAGCACAGGTTTTGCATTTCTTTTTGGAATTGATTTGATTGGCTGCCTCATTGATCTGAGTTTATGCACCTCAGTTTTTGAATGCTACAGCATTATCTGTGGATTATGATGGCAATGTCCACTCAGCTCGCATGAACTCATATCAACAAGGCAGACAATCAATCGGTTCCAAAAAGGGATGCAAAAGCCTGTGCTATTTGAAAGAAAAACAAGTTGAGATTGAATCCAATAATCTGTGATGATGTAGAATAATGAGACATTTACAAGAAATGTTGTAAAAGCTGGTCATCTTTAAATGGAATTTAAAGAAAGGGATTTTCAGCACAGAATAAAGCTTAAGTGGCATTGAAAAGAAGCTATTTTATTTTACCTTGGCCCTGCGGACATAACAGAGCAGCTGGTTTCTGTGCAAAATTCAGTGATTGTGCCATAGAGCATGTTGATCTGGTTGAAAAAGTCCACAGCTGAAATAAATGCGTATGAATTAGTCATTTGCTTTCTCAAAAATACTTTTACTGACAAACTCACTGTTGACACAATGTAAAGGTATAGGACACGGTTTCTCAAATCTTACCCTAGAGGTCCAATAGTGCATTGGACAGTGCAGAGTTTAGCTCCAACCCTGGCAAAACTCACCTACCTGTGGTTTTCTAATGATCTTTAAGACACTAATTAGCATTCTCAGATGTGTTTGATAAGGGTTAGAGCTAAACTCTGCGGTGCATTGGACCTCCAGGGTAAGATTTGAGAAACCCTGGTATAGGAGATGAAGACTGGCAGGGTGTTATTTGGTGTTAAAAAGTACAATAATGTAATTGGTATGGTTATTTTCAGATTTAAATGTACCGTAAAAAGTTTTTGATGCTGATACATTGTTATCATTGATGCACTGTTGGGTATGGGTCACTGACCGCACGTCACTTAATTTAAACTATTAAAAAAATATAGTCATTTTAAATCACCAATTTTACAAAAAATAAAAATTAAAACGGAAGAAGGTTTCGTTTCAAACAGATCCTTGTGGTTTCTGTTCAAAAGAGACTGAAACTAGCAAGTTTATTTCTTTTGGTTCAGTCACACTGCAGTTCTGGCAGGTTCCTTATATCTGGTTAAACACGGAGACGGGCAATCCTACATTTGATTGATTTCATGTTTTGATTTATGTGGATGGTATTTCAAGAGGGTCAACATAGCCATTATTATGGGTAAATATCATACATTTAATTTCAAGTGGTTTAAATCCACCTCAATGTGATTAAAAATTGTATGCATTTTTACGCATCTTAGGATGCAAGCCTTTTCTTAAGATAAAAATAATTATTGTTTTATTTCAACCTCCATTTTGCGTTTATTTTTTATTGTTTTTTATAACGTTTTCATTTTTATCACTTGAAGGATCCGAGTAAACATATGTACACTTATGCGTATATTATGATGCATGTATTTTAGGCTTCCACATGCAAGTTAATGTAAATTTGCTTAATTAAAAACAAAAACAACTCACTATTGACAGCAATCCATTCGTTAAGGTCCTCTCCCTCTGGTAACATCACCGCAGCTCGGAGATTTCCGCTTCCTAATGTGGCCTCTGCATGTTTCAGCAGTTCATACTGATGAGAGCCTTCTGGGATATTCTTCTTGGGCTTGAAAGTCTTTGATGAACGGCTCCCACTACAAAACAAAGTCACAACTGCCAATTCTAATAGAAAAACGCATAGTTTAAACTGACTACAAGCAATATATTAATATAGCACGAGTGTAAGAATTTAAAAGTAAAACATATGTAACTTAACATTGAAAACAAGGTAACTTAAGTCGAAGTTTTCATGCTAAACACAGGAACAGACATGTCAACCGGAAATGTTGAAAGTTCAACGTTATCAGCGCGAGCAGATGTTTATTTGTTGATGGACCTGCTTCCATATTTATAATTCTTCTGAGAATACAAAGCTGCTTAGTAATATATCTTTAATGCGCGATTATGGCAAGAAAGAAAAGGTTAACATACTATTGCGGCGGCTAAAATACTTACAATAAGAAACTCATCTCCGCCTCTGTTCCTCTTCAAAACTACTTTTGGAAGGCAAGGCGAACTGCTACGACTTTAAAGTTAATCCTCAAAGGCCACTAAACACCACATATAAGTTACTCTTCGAAGTTCGG
Organism: Enteromius anoplus; assembly: GCA_032359395.1. Classification (NCBI taxonomy): domain Eukaryota; kingdom Metazoa; phylum Chordata; class Actinopteri; order Cypriniformes; family Cyprinidae; genus Enteromius; species Enteromius anoplus. Next base: position 21,854,204 of record JAUMHG010000038.1, read on the forward strand.
TGTTTTGCAGACGAAAGATAGAAGTAGGCGTAGAAACTAGAGACTCAGGAAATGTCTACGATTGGTTCCCCGCGAGTGCCATGTAACCACGGAAAGAAAGATATGCGTGGTTACGTACAAACTTCATCATCTACACGGATCGAAAATTGTTACAATTATTCGGTACTTGTGACCACGCTTCATAAACAATTATTAGTGAAACTATAAATAAAAAAGCCACCTGGCAGCTAAAACCTTGTAGTTATACCGCGCATGCGTGCTTCGGTCAAGGGGCGGTAACGTTGGTTTGTCCTCGCGGATGATATAGTGACGCAATAGCCACGCACGGGGCAACGGGGTTATAAACCGATACTGAATTTTAGTGTGCTCACCTTTCTGCCTTATTTGCGCCGGGGCGGTTTTGGGTCGCATAGGTACGATTTAGCGGGTTTCAATCTTTTTTTGTATCTTATTTTTATTTATAACACCCACTAATGGCTAACGTTACACTCCGGGCATTGCGGAAACTATGCCGGCATTCTCACCACCAGGCATGCAGTTTTCATTTGTCATCTTCACGGTAAGTGTCCGAGAGCTGTCTTACGTTACGTTACAGTCATTTGTGATAGAATAAACCCGGGCTACGAAAGTCACAGTCTGATCCGCTCCCGTTAAACCGGCTGTCACGTACAGCGGGATCGTAATTCTGTATATCAGTAATACAGTTGTGATTGATTGTCTCACTGTATTACATTTCGTTTTTTGACAAAACGTGTCATCTGCGACTTCTCTCTCGATGTTTTAGTTATGTAACAAACGCCCGTTTAATTGTTCACTGTGCGCCCCCGAGCGGCTCGCCGGCTCCCGGTTCTCCCGGCTGATGTAATGTCATTAACTGCTTGCAAGCAGCCGGCGTCAAGTTGCCACAGAGGGACCCCTGTCTGCTAATTTCAGTGCTCATGTGTTGAGTTTCCTCTGGGTGTTTGTGCATGACTGCTCAAATTCAGCACATACCCGTTTTCATTTGTGCTCCGCGTGGTCATTAATTGTATGGGATTAATTTTACGGTGGTGACTGAACTTTCTACACATGACTTGACTGAGACGTTTACAATTAAGGCATTTAAAGTTTTTCCCCTGTTTAAAAGAGGGGGGGGATCTTCCAAAAATTTGTATCTTCGACATAGATTGCATGCAGAAAATACGTTTTGTCACTTCATGCATTCTGCGGGATTCAAAACCCATAACCTTAGTACTGTTTCAAATGTCTTTTGAATAATAACAGTCTACGACATACAAACAAGGCCCCTACATTAATGTTTAATAATTTAGAAGACACATTTCTCCAAAGCACTTTACAAACAGTGTCCTGTTATATTATTGTTATATCATGTCTTTATTTGGACTGTTGTCTATCACAACAGCACAGTGCTTATCTTTAGGCAGCAGCTTTCAACAGATAAATTTCACTGAAACACTTTATTTTTAAAACTTTTTTTTTTTTTCTGTATGTAGCCAAAGTTAGCCTGGGCAGAAGCAGATTTGTGGGTATTTTGCAGTGACTCCTCAATGTTTTATTTCCAGACAAGAGGCGGTGATCATCTCAGGCAGGAAACTGGCACGGCAGATCCGTAACGAGGCGCGTGATGACGTGGAGGAGTGGGTGGCTGCTGGAAACCGACGGCCTCACCTTAGTGTAGTGTTAGTGGGGGATAATCCAGCCAGTCACTCATACGTTCTCAATAAGACCCGAGCAGCAGCAGAAGTGGGTAAGATATGTTTCAAGGCCAGATGGGAGTAATTTACTTTTCATTCAAAGCAACTTGTGAAATAGTATTTAGAGTCATTGTTACTTAACATTATGTCATTAAAAATCCATACCAAGGCCTTTGTTCCAAGTTGTTCCTTGCTAATAGAAGGCTTATTTTTAGTAAGAATTCTTTTAATAAAGCCTGAAAGATATTCTTTCTATTGAAATCCCATTCCACCAATACTAGGCCCTGCAAAAATGAAAGCTCACGCTTTAGAAACCCATATTTAGTGTGTTAAACAACATTTCTATTGGAATAAAACTACATTAAATCTGTTTATCTGTTCAAAATGATAATCTCTCTTTATTAAACTGCTCAGTTAAATGTGAATTATCTCTTTAATCTCTTTCTTAACAAATGTTTGGTTGTGTGGACTTTCAGTGGAGGCACAGAAATCTCTTCGAAGATTTTGCCTTCATATGTGTTTTAATAAAAGCCTGGTTTGAAACGACACGGGAGTGAGCAAATTATGACAGAATATTTGTTTTGAAATGATTTGTAGATATTGTGCCTACATATTAATTTCTTCACAAAATTAAAAATGAAGTGAAAATGAAAAGCAGCCACAAGTCTGTTTTTGTCATCAGTAATGCTGTAGTATGTTAGAGATGGGTGTCACTTTTCACTGTTGGCTGTATACCGTATGTAAATCTATTTTGAGTGTACATGTGACTCCTTACAGGACCTTACACTCTGGCACTACACAAGCATATCTGGTTAGAGTCGCATAAATACCTTTTTATAAATGGATATATATATGATTTATATACGATTATATAATACATATATTTGCATGTTGTATCATTACTCTTTCTTATTCTCTGCAGGCATTAGTAGCGAGACCATCCTGAAACCTTCTAGCACTGGTGAAGAGGAGCTACTTGACCTTATAGAGAAACTCAACTCAGACCACAGAGTTGATGGTCTGCTAGTACAGCTACCACTTCCTGGTAGGTTAACTGGAGAGCTATAGCTGTACTGATGTAGTGCCTCATTGGTTACTGGACTGCTGTGAACCGGATAGAGTTTCCAAAAAGGACTTAAAAGCTTCCTCTAGACTTGAATATTATTTCCATATTATAGATTATAAGATCTTTTAAATGCTTTCCTCTCGTACACAGATCACATTGATGAGCGACGTATATGCAATGCTGTGTGTCCTGGGAAAGATGTCGATGGTTTCCATGTGGTCAATGTTGGTCGCATGTGTCTGGACCAGTCAACTATGCTGCCTGCAACTCCTTGGGGGGTCTGGGAGATTATCAAACGCACAGGTGAGAAACCCCTTACTTAACCAACTAATGATACAGTGTCATTTGGTCCCCAGGAGTTAGTTTGAAAGCTGTTGGACATGGTATTTTTGTATTTGGTGATTAAAAATGATACCTCAAACGGTGTGGATAGTTGAGGTGCTTTTACCTTTTTAAGCAATCAGATGCAGATATTAATGGGTGAACAAATCCTATTGACGTGGACTAAAAGAGACACCCAATTAGAGACTTGAGAAAGTAAGCAACCGTCTAGGGCAGAGTGCCCCAAATGAGGGTTTGTACACAGCTAATGCAATGCAAATCACAGTTATTGAACAAAAGTCTGCAGTTAAGCAAAGAATTTAAAAAATGTGTGTTTCTACAGCTTTAATGCTGTTTCGAAGCAGTTCATTTTTCAATAAATTCTCCTCACAAACAACTTCTGCTCTGAGTTTAACATGCATTTCAGGAATGCAATGTGCATTTGCTTTTATTCACAAATGTATATACTTTCCAACATTACTGTATATTCAGTACGGCTGTGAATATTTGTCATGCTGACTAAACCTGTATTTTGTCATAGGCATACAGACGCTGGGTAAGAACGTGGTAGTTGCTGGTCGCTCCAAAAACGTTGGGATGCCCATTGCAATGCTGCTACACACAGATGGCAGACATGAAAGGCCAGGAGGTGAGTCTGAGAGGAGAGGCAAAGCATTTGAGTGCAGTTCTGATGAGCTTTGGTCACACAAGGCAGTTAGTATAAAGCATCCTGGCTTTTTTGTTTCAGGTGATGCCACAGTGACCATCTCCCACCGTTACACTCCCAAAGAACAGCTCCGTCAGCATACACAGATCGCAGACATTATCGTCGCTGCTGCAGGTTCAGATTTCAATTCTCTTATGAAACCCTCATTTAATTACCATTTATTGCATGTTTACCGCAATGTGCACACAAGGACCCAGATTCACAAACACTGTCAACTCCTTATAGGTATTCCCAACCTCATCACTGCTGATATGATAAAGGAAGGTGCAGCAGTTATAGATGTTGGAATCAACAGAATATTGGACCCCTTGACTGGGAAAAACAGGCTTGTTGGTGATGTGGACTTCGAAGGTAATGAGGAAGCGCAACTTGTACTGTGATTGGTGTAATAATGGGATAAAAGCCTTTCTGAGTTTCTCTGTGTCCAATAATTGTTGTGCTTGCGCCATGTATTCATTGTAGCCTGAACCACATCTTGGGAGTTGGTTTCAGTTTACAGTAGTTTTTCTTTTTGAGTTATATTTTAGGATTGTTTGAAAATCTTCTGTTGACTTTAACTGATTAATGCTAGTAAAATGCTAAAACGTGTTAACAATGTTAACGTGAATGTAGCGATGTGCCAAATGTAAGAAAAATGCTAGCTTTGTGCTAAATCATGCGAGCAACATGCTTAAACAAGTGTTAAATCATGTTAGCAGTGTGCTAAAACATGCAAGCAATGTACTACTTAATGTTAGAAGCATTTTAGCAGTGTGTTAAATCATGCTAGCATGATGTTGTGTTAAAATGTTAGCAATACGTTGACGTAAAAAAAATTTAACAGCATGTTAAATCTGGCTAGAAACATTCTTGCTACTTGCTAAATCATGCAGGCAGTGTGTTAAATGATGTCAGCAACATGTTAAGACATGTTAACAATATCCTTTAATAATCTTGAAAATGTGAGCCATGTTCAAAATCATGCTAGCAAGAAACAAAGACCAAGTTTCTTTGACTTTTTCTGGCTTTTCAGAGTTATTTTAGGCAAGGCGTTTTTTTTAAGCCTTTGTCAAAGGTCACTCATCTAGTATTTAAATCACTTCTGATATGTCTTCACAGGTGTTAAAAAGAAGGCCAGCTTCATTACTCCAGTTCCAGGCGGTGTTGGACCTATGACCGTAGCCATGCTAATGAAAAATACAATCAAGGCAGCAAAAAATGTCATTTTAACCCCACCTCAACGTGTTCGAATGGCAGCAACCTCATAACGCCCTCATTCTCAGCACACTCCACATTCCACGCTGTGCTTCCCTCTGACTTCATTTGGAGGGTCTCCTAGTGGAAAATGGCTATTTTTGCTTTCCATAGTCTAGTTAAATATATTTAAAGGTTTAAGAATGTGAATGCACTTTTTCATTCAGATCTTAAACAAAATATATACATTATTTAGTGTATATTTTTCAGTTACATGGCCAAGCATTAAACAGACGTTTTTTTTTCACTGTTACAGCTTTGCTTTTCTTTTAATTGTATGTTTAAGTATGATGATAGGAGATTTTGCAGTATATTTATTCATAAAGGAACACATAAGAAATGTGAACTCATCTAAAAGAACAGAAGTCAGTGTTTATACAGATTCCTGCAGAACTGATGTGGATCTGTGGAATGAGTCACATGTCCAATACTGGTCAATGCTTGTGAAACAGCATGCAAGATAACTGACCGAATAACCTTTGCAACAACAATTTATTCATCGAAGGAATATTTGTGGCTGACTTGACCAATCACTACTTTTATTTTATTAATGTCCTCCGTCCGGACAAAGAGGATGCAAAGAATGATGATAATGGTGCCATAGTTAGGGAAGTGCAGTTCTGACTCTCAAAGAATGAGAGGAAATTTGGTGGAATTTAGAGGAAATTCTTTACTAGTTTTTTTTTAAGCTGTATGAATATTGACATGATTTCAGTTTTGCATATTAATATGTAATGCCTTTTAAAGCACTACAATAAATGTACCATATGTAAACAACTGATGTATTATTTGAATCCTGTGAACCTATTTGTATTTAAAGAAATATAAAATTTGTTTTTTGTTAAAGCTTAGCAGTTGGTGTGGTTGCATTTTTATTCATTTAATGAATATATATACTATATTGGGATTATTTCTGTATTTTAAACAGTAGAGCATATACGCAAAGGTTATAGGTTTAGGTCCCAGGAAATACACGAACTGGTAAAATGCATATGTTAAAGGTGGAATGGGTCACTGAAATGACTTGGGATAAATGTCCCAATCCATCTGAATTCAACCTAGCTTAAAAGTACATAATTAAATATATAATACAGTGTTACTATACTATTACAAAATACTATGTTCGTTTTTTTATAATGAATGCGCGAAGTCTTTTATTTTGAAAGGATGACGAAAACGGATTTCCGGCATAGTGTTGTTCCATGTTACTGCAGAGTGGACAAGTACAAGCTACTGATTTAAAGGTCTTATAAAGCAGAAAGATAACATTCTGGGTTAGTGAACAAGTAACGTTAAGTATTCGTTGGCTTCGTTTATTGAGTCACTATTATAAAGATGTGTCGGCGTCATTTAGAGTAACGTTTGAGACCTGGAAGAGATCTAATTCTCTGTATGTTTCCAGCTTAGGGTCTGTCTCAGTAAGTTACACACACTTGAGGTCGTGCTGCGGTTATAAAGCTTTGTTCATGCTAACGTTCAGTAACGAGTTTTAAACGAAATTCTCGGCGTTGCATGTTTTCCACCCGAAACGATAGGTGGCAGTGCAGAAAAGGCATGTTAAACTGTACTTTCAACATTTAAGTCGTCTTCTTAATTAAATACTTTCTTGTAATAAGCTACAATAGTCGGTTTCATGTGAGAGGCCGCTTATTAGATTGATAAATAATCATTTTATTTTTGGTTTGCACTCTGTTTGCTCAATTCATAGACATAACAGGGAGAACGGTGGGAAAATAGCAGTTACCCTATTATTGTTATCTGTATCCCACGGTGAATAAAGGATTATGTTTCCAGCATTCTACATTGGGGATATCTTGCACTATTATGTTGTTTTTAATCTGCACTGACTGCATTTTTAACTAGGTCATATTGCTTTAAAAAGTAACAAAACAGGACTACTTTCCTGAAGACTTTTACTCATGGGAGGGAGTGATGCTGACAGCAGATCTAAGAGCAGACACCGAGATGAGAGGAAATCCAGAAGCTTGTCTTCATCAAGTGCCAGAAGATCGAGTCCAAGCCCTCAAAAGAGACATGAACGTTCATCTGGTAAGGGAAAGTGCTGCTTTCACTACAGTATACTTGCATGGTTTTTGTACTGTACTGACAATCAAGTAAACCATAGTTGCTCAAATCCAAATGTTACAGTATTTCTTACGTTTACTTCATAAAATCAACGACTCAACGTAAAGGTGGACATTTGTACAGTTGAACTAAAAAAAAAAGAGAACTGTCAATTAGACAACAGAAGGCATGTAATAGATTGTTTATTAATACATTATTACATGCATACGTAAAAGGACTCCTACCTTCTGATTTGAACGTAGACAGAAAAAAGATGAAAAGGAGAAGTCCCTCCAGCTCATCATCATCATCATCTTCCAGCTCTACCTCCCCATCCAGAGAAAAAAAAGCCAAGAAAAAAAAGAAACGACAAGAAGTTAAGAAACTGAAGCGTGAAAAGAAAAAAGAGAAGAAGGAAAGGAAGCGGCAAAAGAAACTAGCACTGAAAGCTGAAAGAGCAGCGGCTTCCGTATCGAATGCTGTTTCTGAAGAAACACCTCAAACATACCTGAAGACCTGGCTGAGCGAAGAGACTAAAGAACACGGCCCTGGTATGTGCACACTAGCGTAGTACATGCTTGAAAGACACAAGTAACATCTTAATATTGCTTAACATCGAAAATAATTTAAGTGAATGTTTTTGCTGATGATAATATAACATTTCTCTCTTATTGCAGTCATGACTGATGAACAGAAGGACAGTTTTTGCACCAAGAGACCAATGACAAAGGAAGAATATGAGGCAAGACAAAGCGTCATCCGTCGGGTCCTGGACCCTGAGACTGGACGAACCAGGTGTGTTAAATCTCTACTTAGTCTAAAGCCTTGTTCAGGTTGTCATATGATAATATTTGGCGTGCGTGAAAAGCAGAAAAATCACATGAAATCCAGTTTTTACAAAAAATCAGTTTCAAGCTACATTCATATCAGAAGTCAGAAAGAGCTCTATTATATAGTTTTCACGCAGGAATTTGACCTGACAACAGGAGCTTCCCGTGAAGAAGAAAGTAGAGACATAGTGTAACATGATAGTGTATAAATGCATAAGAATAACACAGAAGTGATGGAATATAACGCTATTTTAAAAAAAAACCACAGAAAATTAAACAACGTACAAGTGTACCAAGGATTTGGTAGCTGAACCAAAGCAGATATTTAGAGATGAACACAGGATACTCTCGATGACCGTAGAACTGTTTCAGCAGCTTCTGTGGCAAGTTTCCACAGTTGGCAATGGAAGTTCGACCTCTGCTGGGCCCTTTTTAGCAATGGAGTCTAAGTGATTGCCACACTTCAGGCCCTGAGAGACTCTGAATGACTCCACTGTTGATGTTGCAGGATGTAATGCAGTCCCATGTGGACTGCATCATTGACGGACCTGTTTGCTCTGTGCGCAAACTGAAAAGGATCCAGTAATCGCCAAAAGATATGTGGTTTGGAATAGGGCTGGGCGATATATAGAGTGATACATTATGCGCATCTTGTCAGTAAAGCCGGTTCTTTGATTAGCGGTAAATCTCCGTCAGCTGTTTTTAAATGCAGTGCCGGCTTATGAACAGAGCCCCCGTAGATCTATGGCTCTGTTTATAAGCTTGCGTTCCTTTTGAAGACAGCTAATGGAGATTTACCGCCTGCACCCCAAGTGCCCCTGGGCAGCGGCCCCGATTAGCTTGATCAATTCTGATCTGTCCTGTCACAATAAGGGCAAAAAAATTGCAAAGTCAGACCAGATAATAACAACAATAATAATAAACTAATTAACATGATCAACTTTCAAACAGGCTTGTAAGAGGTGATGGGGAAATTTTAGAAGAAATTGTCAGCCAGGAGAGGCACAAGGACATCAACAAGGTGCGTGTCTCTGAACCATTCTGTTCATGTTTTGTGAAAAAGAAAAATGTTTACATTTGCCATAATTTTTTCTTGTTTTTTAACACAGAAAGCCACTAAGGGAGATGGTGATGCCTTCCAGAAGAGATTGGGGACCAATAGGTAGCAAGATGTCAAGTCCACGCCTTGCTTTTCTACAAGAATTCAAACTTGGAACATTTTCTTAGTTCTCTTATATTCCTCACTGTTGAATAAATGTCACAGAAATGTGATTCCAAAACAACATTTTGCCCTCAGATGTAACCGTAACAGTGCTGTCAAATGGCTCATTAACCCCTATTCACTTCAACACTGTTTACTATTTGAATTTCCTCAAAGTCAAAGCAGTCTGTCTTGTTTATTTGTTCATGTGGAAAGGCTTTCTTTTTTATTTGCGGTCTGGTAGTATTCATTACCACTGAAGCTCAGCATCTCTTAAATATCAACTGTTGGTATTAAAGAGGACCACTGCAACATCAATAAAATATATTTCTTAAACATTGTGTTGGTTTTCTTTCTTAAAAATAGGATTGCATCAAAACTTCTATTCATTACATTTTAGTTTAAATATGTAGATAAGCCCATTCCTTTAACCTGTTGATCCAATGCAAAGTATCAGTCAGAACATGCAAGATGAATTTTAATTCTGTATTTGACTGAATTACATATAAAACAATATTGTAATATAAAAACTATATAAAGATTTTCAGATAAGGCTGGCTGATCAGAGGTAAAGTGCCCTGTTTAAGCTTGATGGAACAGTTCAGATAGTTTAAACTTTCAGAGGATGACAATGGTCTTTCATTAATGGGACACTTCCTCTAAATCTAAATTTTTGTCAACTGAACCCCTTTGGCCTAAATTATTTACTCTGCATACCCGCTGTAAATTAATTGACATTGTTACTAAAGATTACATTTTAATATAACTATAGTGAGTGAAATAATAACAATTATTAATATTATCCCTGTATTGTCAGATGTGCTTGAAATGTAAAAAAAATGTACTCAAAATAAATCACCAGTTTTTATGTCAAAAAACACTAAGGCCCGGTTTCACAAACGGGACTTATCTTAAGCCAGGACTAAGCATTACTTAAATTAAGATATTTAAATGACTTTTACAAAAATGCCTTGTAAGAAAATATTACGGGTGTGCATCTTAACACAGAACAATGACACTGACATGTTTTAAGATATGTCAGAGCAAGTTTTTTTCATCTGAAACAGCTCAAACATGCAATTTAGCCTTGGACTAGCTTAAGCCTTGTCTGTGAAACTGGGGGTAAATGATTTTAAATAAATAAATATTGGCTAGGTTACTACTAACATATACTGCAAATAACTACCTTGCAAATAAAATGTTTTGGATTGAACACAAATTAAAATATTACAGCTGGACCATTAAAAGTACAGTTAAATGTATTAACATAAAGAGAAAAAGGAAAAAAAATAAAATACAATTATGTACAATTATATAGTAATTGTAAGTTTAATTATTTATAATTCAATTGATAAATTAAATCTTGTAGATTTGTTATTATTATTATTACTACAACTAACAGTGGTAAAATAATCCAAATATAATGTTTTGCATTCTATTTATCATTATTATTATTTGTATTGTGTTCCTGTTTGTATTATAGTTTTGTAAAATGTATCACTAAGTATTTTTTATTATGATTTAATGATTATTTATATGTATTTATAAGTATCGATATTACTTATCTATATCGCTCTGTTAAATAAAATAAATCTGATTGCATAAAAGACAACAGCCCAGTAGGTGGCGGTATAAACATTCTGTGATTCATGTAAAACTAAAAGAAGAAGTCATTCGTGAAGTTCGATGTGTATGTAGTGCATGACCTCATAAAATTTCAATCAGATTTGAAGTTTCGTGTTAGTTTACTTCCAGGGATGTTGCTTGAATGCGTGTAACTGGTTTATATTTCGACCAGTCTTCAATGTGGCTGCAGGGGGAAACATTTAAGGATGACTTCGCCTCTTTTAGTCCATCAGCGCCTTTTCGCTGCCTGGAAGCTGCGCTGGGGATCGCTGAACACGGGGACGAGCCTCGTACTCCATCGGCCCTGGCGGGTAACAGGGTGGTCATGTGTTTTCGCTGCTGGTAAGAAATACCAAGTTGACCTGCCAGTAGTTCACGAGGAAGACCTTGATGAACAGTTTGTTCGTGGATCTGGCCCTGGAGGACAAGCTACGAACAAAACCAGCAACTGCGTGGTGCTCAGGCATATTCCCACGGGTACAGTCGTAAAGGTGAGTTCATTCCAAGTATAGGTCTCTGCGGAACAACAAGAAGGTTTTTTTCCAATTATTGGGCGTGTTCAAACCGGGCTAGGCATTTTCCAACCATCCATTCAAGACCGTACGGAAGCCTGTACATACGCGGAAAATGCGTTT
>JAUMHG010000038.1:21865606-21882896 GCA_032359395.1 Enteromius anoplus
AGAATTTACAAAAATCCACTTACATCCATACACAGGACAGGTGAGCTCTCCTCATTTCACCGCTTTCTCGCTTTATCACTCATGTCTGATGGGAAAAGCGTATTCAAGTATTAGGAATCGCCCACTCAAGTTTTAGCAAACCAGGCACAGAGGTTGAAAAACGCCTACCCCATTGGAAAACGCCCAAAAATTGAGGAACGCCTTTTGTTGCTCTGCAGTGACCTCATTCTCGTTCATTCATTCATCGATCGATATTGACATATGGGTGTGATAATTGCATACTTGATGATAACCCGATAAATCATAATTGTCATATTATCTATCAAATTCGTTGTGTCAAAAATTTTAATTATCATGTGAAAAGTAAAGTCAGAAGAGGTTTGTGAATCCAAGGAAAGGATTAAACTGGCTGTGTCTTATATATATATATATAAATCTTATATGAAATGTATATTAGTTTTACTCAATTACTGCACTGAATAAAATGTGGTCTGATCTTTAAGTGAGACACAGCTACAGACACAAATAGTTGTCTGCATGAACATGTGTTACTTTCCCAAAGGCTTGGTGCTGATCAGTTCTTTCAAATTTTCAAATAAAAAAAGAGTTGAATCCCAACTATTTAAGTTAATTTGAGTAATATAAGTGTATATCTAATGTTAATCAAGTCTCAGAGAAAGGCACCCATGATGCTTTGGTGTCAACTTCAAGCCAAAGTGTTCTTGTGTAATCTAATCCGTCACTTCCAAGCAACTTTAATGAAAGGATCTCATGTTCTCTTGCAGTGTCACCAGACCAGATCAGTGGATTTGAACAGAAAACGAGCGCGGGAGATTTTACGCGAGAAACTGGAAATTGTGTATAAGGGTGAGGAAAGTGAACTGCTGAAAATGAAAAAGGAATCCATACAGAGGAAACAGGAGAAACGGAAAAAAGTAAATGAAAACATGGAAAAAAAGAGAAGATTCAAGGAGATGCTGTACTCAGACCGAGATGACACATGATTTTATTTTTTTAATTTTTTCGTTTTAGTATTAATTGTACAGTGTGGACAGGACCACTTCAACAGTGTGTTCTGTAAATGAAGATATCGAGGACTGAAGTATGATACAGAGAACTGGATAGAGTGTTTGGCTCTGTTATAGCAATTAAACTTTTTGCTTAATAAAAAAAATTCAGGCTTGTCCCTTTTTTGTTGAAATGAAATGTAAGGGTTCTATCAAGTGAGAGGCCATATCTTTTTGAGAATGTCTGGTTAATAAACAAAGAAGCAAAAAGCACAGAAAGGCTGATTTATGTGTCTGCATCTCAATCAATCACTTTTATTGATATAGCGCCTTTAACAATACAGATTGTAGCAAAGCACTGGACATTATCAAATAGGAGAATAGAGTGATGGTAATGTATAATGATAAGAATTAAATTATCAAATGCAGAGACGGTCTCTGTAGTCAAGACGACGGTAATCACTAGAAATCTGGTGTCCCTAAGCAAGCCAGAGGTGACAGCAGTGAACCAAAACACCATCTATGAGAGAATGGGGGAAAAAACCTTGAAATAACCAGGCTTAGATGGGTCCAGTTCTCCTCTGGCCGGACGCCCAGCACCTAATTTCCAGTTCAATATTAAGCACATGTTAGATTGTGTAAAGGACTTATAGTATATGTGTGTTCTTGTCTCCAATGAAGATCATCCCTTTGTGCTGATACACCATCTGATCTGAACCAGGAAGTATGAGCATATTAGCCCAGTTCTATCAACACTGCACTGGCTCCCTATCAAACATCGTATAGATTGTAAAATCTTGTTAATTCCTTACAAAGCCTTCAATGGCTTAGCTCCTCAGTACTCGACCGAGCTCATATCACATTATAGTCCTCCACGTCTGCTGCGTTCTCAAAACTCTTGCCATTTGATCATACCTAGAATATCAAGTGGCAGATCTTTTTCTTATTTAGCACCCAAACTCTGGAACAATTTACCTTATACTGTTCTGGAGGCGGGCACACTCGGTCAGTTTAAATCTAGATTAAAGACACATCTCTTTACTCTGGCTTACATATAACACACCGATACACATCTAATAATCAAATCCGTTAAAGGATTGTTAGACTGCATTAATTAGATCAGCAGGAACCTGGAACACTCCCCTTAACACACGGTGTACTTGTTGCATGGTAAAAAGAATGGCATCTACCCTAATATTAGTCTGTCTCTCTCTTATTCTATTCCTCAGTCCGTATCCAGATCAGATGGTATACCAGCACAAAGAGATGATCTTCATCGGAGACAAGAACACCTAGATGAGCTCCGTGGACAGATCACCAGAACCAAATGCACACAAACACAAAGGATACAGTCCAGTTTTTATTTCAGCTACCCATATCCAAAAACTTTTGTTTTGTTTTAGTAATTTTAATATAAGCAGACTTTTAATTAAATACTTCATTAAATATTTTTATCAACAGCAAGGTACCATTTTGTTGTGATTAGTGATTATGTACAAGCATAATTCAAGCATTGATTACAATATAGTACAAGTCACTATATAAATATGTACACACAACTGTTTTAAAATGGCATTTTATTAGTGCACTTGCACAGTAGTCGGTAATTAAATATGTAATCAAATATACTTAATGGTTTTACAACCTACTTTAAAATGTTGATGTCGGTCGGTATGAAATTTGAAGTCATAAGAATTCTAAATATAGAAATGGCATTATGACAATTATTTGCACAATTCACACTATAACGTAGATAACGTAAGATTATGTACATTGACTTTTAAATTAAAAGCATTGTGCTATATCTGTACAAAACTTGTAAACATAGTTTTGGATAATTAAAAAAAAATTCATAACAATGCTGTTACGATATTATTTGTTTTTTTAGAAGTACATTTACAAAAGTATTTTTTATTTTAAGAAAAAAAAAAAAAGCAGTCTCTCTTTTTTGCTCTCCGTATACATACGCAATTTTAAAATAGCGAATAATTCATGTCGGAAGTACGTCACGTAGCACGACTCATGTAGTTTTCTGTTTCCGCGTGCAGTAAACCAATCACAATCTACTGTTCAAGAAGCTTGACCAATGAACGCCGCGAATAATATTTAAAAACCCCAAACAGCCTGACAGCGACTATTTGTCTGCAGCATGCTGTAGTGTTTACAATCCATTTCGCCTGTCGTGGGAAAAGAAATCCGATACAAGATGGGAAAAGGTAAAATTATGTTTGCAAAGTAGCTTGAAACTCACGATCTTTCGTTTAGCGAACTGGTTGCGGAAAAAGAGAGAATATGATCGTTTTAATTGCTCTGGTGTTTAAGAACTCACGAGAAAATTATGCAATAATTATACCGCTAACGTTAAAGATTTGCTCGAAACCTGATGTTGTAGCATGCACACACATAAACATGTTAAAAATAACATTGTTCACGTGCGCATTAGGAAAAAAATCCACTTCTGCCAAACGAAGACCTGTTGACGGAGGGATAAACGAGAAAGTAGAAGAGGCTAAAGAAAACAAAGAAGGAAAACCCACGGTAACGTTAGATGGTTATTTGTATATCCTAACGTTACTCGCTTTAATCGTTTAAAGGATGCATTGTCTCATCATAAATGTCTCTGTTCGTCTTTCAGTCATGCCAAGGGCAGCAAACAATACATAGTTGTCTGAATATAAACAAGCCGCTCCGGAATAACCCACTTAGCCTTGTTTTAGACGAGAACACAACGACGGACTGTTTATCTAAAGACACCAGCAAACAGAGTGATGGTATGCGTTTAAATCGTAATAACGATACGATATACTCATTTGTATTTTTGTTTCACCCAATTTGTCTTCTCCAGAGTTGGTTTTACTTGGGCCACTGTTTTCTTCTATCTATGTTTAGTCAAAGACGCAGAGCCGAGTGCACCTAAAAAAGGGGACGGTGGCAAACAGAGCCTCATTTGTGGACACAACGAGCAGACTGATGAGCCTGGAACAAGGAAGCAAACAAAATCTGTGCAAAGGATAAATGGGGAAAAGTCAAAAAACAGGAAGTATGTCTTGCTTTAAATCTTTTTAAAATGTTTGAATGTTTTTTTCCCCCTTTGATTTAGTGACATGGTGTGTTTGTTTTATAAGTGAAAGAAAAGTTGATATGCTTCCATTTCGCTGAGAAGTAAAATCATCTTACAGTGTGTGTTTATCTTGTTTTAGATTGAAAAACAAAGAGTCGGAACCCAATCGAAAGGTCACCGATTATTTTCCTATTAGGCGAAGTTGCAGGAAAAGCAAAGCCGAGCTGAAGGTTGGAAAATCTTCCAGAATCTGAAGTGCCTTTTTAAATATTTTATTGTCACAGTTTGCAAAAATTCATGTTACATAGCTTATTGTGAACGATTCGTTAATTTTTCTTTCTTTCAACACATATTTACTTTATCCTTGTGTCAAACATTTGATCTATGCAATTCAGAGCATTATCATGTTGTGTTAACACAGTGTGAAAAGCAACAGCACCTTGATGATCTCATCAAAAACAATGTTGAAGAGGGGCTCAAGGTAAGGTGGTGTTTTTTTGTTGTTGTTTTTGTTTGTTGTCTTAATTTAAACTTGACAGCTTTTCTTAGTTTGGGTTTAAGTATTTTTCCGTCTCCAAAATCAGGTGAAAAACATTGATGGAAAAGGAAGAGGTGTTTTCACAGACCGAGCATTTCAGAAAGACCAGTTTGTAGTAGAATACGATGGGGAATTGTTGGAGATTGCTGATGCTAAAGCAAGAGAATCTCAATACGCTCAAGACCCAGCCACTGGCTGTTACATGTATTATTTCCGCTACCATGACAAAACCTACTGGTGAGTATTTTGATGTTTGTTTGTTTTTCTTCTGGCGTCAAGATTTTAACCCACCGCTATTCGCTATTGATGTGCTTTAATGCAAGATTTGAGAGGAACATTGTAATCTGTATGAATAGACATGAACTCCCAGAGTTTAGTCTGAGCCTTTACTTGAAAATCTGTCAACGGAGAAACATTAATAAATCTGCTATTTGTTTTGTTTTCTAGTGTGGATGCTACCAAAGAAACCGACCGTCTTGGCCGACTGATCAACCACAGTAAGAACGGCAACCTTCGGACCAAACTGCATGAGATAAACGGCACACCTCACCTCATCTTCCTGGCTTCCAGAGACCTCAAAGTAGACGAGGAGCTGCTTTATGATTACGGTGACCGCAGTAAAGAAGCCATCGTTGCTCATCCTTGGCTTAAGCTTTAATGCACACTGTTTAGTTGTCCTGTTCATTTAAATTAGTGGAGTAACATAGACATACTTGCCAAACCTTCACTGTAACAAATGATACCATGAACTGAATGGGTGTTTTGGAAGACCCACAGCACCTGTAAAATTGGTTTTTAAATAATTTTTATATCCTGGGATGAGACTGAATGATGTGAACCTTTTGAACCAAGTGTTGTCTTATTTTTAATAGTTGGGGAAAAGTTTTCGTAATGAAGTACTTACTCTAATGTTATTCGCTACTTTTAGGACCTTGTTTTATTCTGAAGTTAAGATGATATTTTGAAGTATGTCTCCTGTGGAAAGGAACGATTGGGTAAATAATAAGTGCTGTACAGTTTAAGTTTAATCGTGAAGAAATTATACCAAATTTTTAAGACATTGCTGGTTTTCAATCCTTTGTCTTTTTAACTTTGTCAAAACAATACGTATATAAACCACATGCTTAAAGGAATAGTTCACCCAAAAATTTTAATTCCGTAATTTACTCTCCTTCAAGTAGTTCCAAAGCTGTATGAATTTCTTTGTTCAGCCAAACAAAAAGGAAGATTGGAGGAAGATTTTGGAGAAAGTTTGTAACCAGGCTGTTTTTGACACCAGTGACCAGTGACTCAGTGGAGTCAATGGTGACCAAAACAGCCTAGTTACAAACTTTCTCCAAAATATCTATCTTTGTGTTCAGCAGAACAAAGAAACTTATACAGCTTCCTACTTGAGGCTGAGTAAATGACAGAATATTCATTTTTGGGTGAACTATTCCTGTAAGTGTTGTACATAAACATTTTAGTTGCACAAAACATTGCACAATTTTTTTTTTTTTTTGTAGACAGTTTCTTTTAATCACAAATAGATTTATAACTGAAATAAATTATAAGTAATCTCCATAGCATATCAAGTATCATGCCATTAAAAGTGACTGTAATTCTAATCCGAAGAATCTAAGGTGAGTGGTAAACGTTCTAATTTTTGTACTGCAACTTGCTACAAGAAACGTGACCGGTACCATTATAAAATAGGAGCAAAATATTAGCAAACTGGGTACTGTAAAGAAAATTGAATTAAGCTTAAGAAATCCAACTTACTGATATCCGATTTAAACTTATTATTCTCAGACTACATTTTCAGACGCTACTCCTCCTAGAGCTTTAACTCTGCAAACTCCAAACTCGGACCAGATCTTCAGACTGATCTCACGGGGTGTGCTATATCTTTTCTAACTGACCTGACTTACGATTTTTGTAAAAATTGCAATTAAAAATGGAAAGAATCCCATAGACTTCCATTCACTGAATGTTCAGATGAGCCAAGACTCTGCCAACTGTCAAAATTCAAATCTAAACACACTGCAGTCATGCTAGCAACCTGCTGGTAACTTGCTAATCATGTTAAGAACATGCTAGCAACATCGAAGTAACGTGCTAATCATGCTAGCAACATGCTAATAACTTGTTAATCATGCTACAAACATGTTAGCAACATGCTAGTAACTAGTTAATCATGCTAACAACAGGCTAGTAAATTGCTAATCATGATAGCAACACGCTAGTAACTTACTAATCATGCTAGCAACATGCTAACTATGCTAGTAACCTGCAATTCGTGCTAGGAACATGCTAGTAAGCTAGTAACACGTTAATCATGCTTGCAACATCAGAGTAACTTGCTAAACTTTAAACTTTAAGCCACTGCTTTCTCAAGCTAACTTTAAGTTTGTCTTGACAAACTTTTTTATTTAGTTGATTATTAAAATATAAGTCAGAGCGATTATACTAAAAAAACAACAACTTTGTGTTAAAAGATATTTATTACACTTCAAACATACAAAAAAAGGATAGTGGAGACAGGAAACATCCAATACAAACAAATAGGGGAAAGAACAGCAACAGACACATAAGATCAGAAGTTAGGTTGATTGAGAAGAAAGGAAAACTTAAGAGGGCCAAATACAGTTTAAATAATTAAATCTCACGTTATGTTATGCAACTGCATGTTACCTCCAGTTAACTCCAGTAATCTACGTACAGACCGCAGGGCCCGTGTATTCAGAACAGCATTTCTTAATACCTATTATTGCAGAAAAATACTTAACTCTGCGGTCATGAAATTTGTCCAGTCTACAACTTCATTACAACGTATACTGTGAGCCAATAAAAGTTAATTTTTACATTCATATGGCCCACAATTTACCACTTCACATACCCTAATGAGATTTAGCGCACTACACATTACCTCATACAGCAGCCCTTCTCATGTTTTAGCTGAAGTACCATGTTTATTAAAAAAAAATATATATATATTTTTTTTTCAAATAGTCTGCTTTTTGATTTGATATCTTCTTGTTAATGTTTGAATTCACACTCAATGATGAACAAAGTGAGAACTGTCACAATCACAGAGTTAAAAATGTACACATTAAAAACACTGAGTAGGATTAAGGCGAAGGGTTTCCAGCCACAAATATTAAAAAGACCAGTTCTTCCCATCTCTCCTCACCCTGTTGGAAGGGTCGCTTGTCTCAAATATGTTTTTAGTTTGTGATAAACCCTGGTAACTATTTTTGTCGAAATGAGAACCTGAAAAAGAGAGAGACCGGTTATCAGCAACATCGATGAACAAAATCATACAGTCAACGTTACAAAGACCTACATAAAACCTAAGAACAGCTTAATGCAAAGTTGTAGACATAAGTTTACCAAGCACCAGTGTGGACTTTAATAGAGCTCTGCCAATTACAAAAGAAATGTCATAAACACTTTATAAATATTAGCAATATAAAATCTTATCAGAGGTGCAAATGTTGGTGGAAGACATTGCCTGAACAGAACAGATGCAACAACAGAATGATGATCTCAAAATAACAAATTTGGTCAAAGATCAGTAGAAACATTTTTTTTTTTAAATTAAATATTACTGTATTTGATGGCTGCTCAGTCACAGGAAGCCCCACCTTCTGAATAAAATAGCCAATCGCTGATTTGTAAAGTCAGTACATCAACAAGTTCCGGTTGCTATAGAAACATTTAGCATTCTGAGATATGCGCCTAGGACTGCGCATGCACACTGACTGATCTCGCCCGAGAAATAAGCTTTTTATAATGCTATTTGAGCTAAGAAACAACATTTATTACACAGTTGTTGTCAGATTTCGTTGGTGATTTCAAATATGAAATTTAATTGATTTAATGAATTTGATGTTTCCTCATTCAAAGAGATAGGGGCTGCACTTGGAAGCCCTAGACGCGTTTTAAAGACATGACTTGTCTTAAAGAGACTTTGGTATAACTCAAGGTAGGGTAAACTCCATTGGGCAGGACTTCAGACCTGCTGCACCTTCTAGCCACTGGTAACGCCACTCACATGAGTCCTCAATAAATGAATAAAAGATACAGAAAGGCACAACAGGTTTACAGGTACACACACCTGACTTAAAATACTGGTATATATATTTTAATGTAAAAAAATTTTTTTAACTACTGATCAAAATTTTGGAATAAATACAATTTAGAATGTGTTCACAAAGGCTGCATTTATAAATATACCATAACATTGTGAAATATTACAGTTTAAAATAATCATGTATGTAATGTCCAAGCTGAATTCCATCAGAAATCATTGATCCAATCAGACTGTTCCATTCATTCCCCCCAAAAGTGAATCGTTGTGTCAAAAAGGGTCTTAAATATGTCATTTCTAAATGTCGTAACTGAGTACTTGAACTAAATTTTAATTTATTTAAGATTATAAGGATTAATACAGTATGTACCCACCAACTCCTGCTTTTGGATAAATAAATGTAAAAGTATAATACTTTGAATATCAAAATGAGTGACCTGAAATTAGACTAAAACATTTTTACAAAACTAGTTAAAAGCACTCACAGTTTCTGAATGGTGCTCTTCTCTTTGTGTTCCTCTATAATGCTGGAGGATGCAGGTTCTGACTGAGGAAAGGTTTCCAGGTTTACTTCCACCATCTTCTGTTCAGATCCCAGGATTCCACTGCAAGCACAGTAGACACTAAATTTGAGACCACACATATCAAACTAATTATTGCAAGGATGTCCTTTGTCTTGTATAATGGAATGACTCAAACTCAGCAGTTTATTAGCAACTAAATAAAAGAGATAAGTTGAGCGCTGAAAGCATGTTTTTACCTCTTGTAGAGCTGTAGTTCCTCTTGGGCCACCAACAGCTGGGCTTTAAGTTTGTTTCTCTCCTGAAGAACCTCCTTTAACTCCTGCATGGTGAATCGTGGCCGGTTTGGGTCTTTTAAGTCCACAACTAGTTTGTTTGGACCGACAGTCTGCTTTAAAAATTTAAAATATTATATATTGCCCTAAGAACATAAATAAATGTTTGCAAAAACATAGAAATAGACATTAAAAATGAATGTTAAATAAAGTCAAATATTAAATCTTACTTATAGCTACAAATATAAGACCATTTGATTACATGCCTACTTGAACACTAGATAAATTTATCTCTTTAGTTCTGCTCATAAGCAATAGATAGAGAGGTAAAGATATATATATATATATATAAGGGGAAAACATTTGGGTTAGAATGAAGCATTAAGACTGAAAGTAAACAGTCACAGCAATAAACCCTAAAAAAACTAAAAACAATGATTTAACCAGGTTTACAGTCCAACTTAACAGTCTTAACAGGAAAACCCATGCAAGTGCTGCAAAGTTTCAAGTTTGTGTTTTGGCTAATTGGTGGACTGGAGTGGTGTGGATAATTGTAATGTGTTTATCAGCGGTTTGGAAGACCCCCATTCACTGCAGAGGATCCATTGGTGAACAAATGATGCAATGCTACATTTCATCTGTTCTTATAGGCCTAGTTCTTGAATGGCCTGAGGGGCATTAAAAAGGATAATCATTTTTGAGTGAACTATTCCTTTAAAATAAGGATGATTAGGGAGAAAAAAATTATAAGTAAAATTATGCTGTAAGTGTGGTCGACTGAGCTTAACTTGTATTGAACCGGAAATATTACTTTAAAAGGAGCCCTGTGAACAGTAGTCGGAGCATCAGGAATGATGCACACACCCTGAACTCCACATGAACCCACTCACATTGTCAACATTACCACTTGCACCGTTCGCTACAACTCTTTCCATTTCTCGCTTCATGTTATCCAGTTCCATCCTGAGCTCCTCCAGCGACAGGTTGTACTTGTTCACCATGGTCTCAAACATCTCCAGCACACGGACGATTTTGAACTGTAAGTCTGAGAATTCCCGGCTACCTGTGTTGACTTTTAATAAATCTCTGCCGATCACGTAAGAAATGTCATAAACATCTTCAACAGTCATTTCCAAAGCGTCCTTATCGAAAGCCTGCATCGGTGTACCGTCGTGCCGTCCTTCCATTCTGATCTGGGATGAGCTATGTGATCTCTGGCAAGTTGCAGTTCACCGTCCCAATGCATTCACTAATTATCCGACAACTTCCTCTTCCTAACTGGATCCTTTACTTTACTGGAACTTTGAGCGTTTGAGTGACGTGTAAACCGGCCAATAGCAGAGTCGCTCAATGGGCAGGACTGTCTGAGAGCTCTGCAGATAACTCCTAGTTAAAATTACCGAATTTATAATTCTTTTTTTTTTTTTTTATGATTAATAGGATTAACATTTTCAGCATGATATCCAGTGGGTTAAATGACAAAATAAATAGGCACAAATGCATTTTTTTATTTATGCAGAATAAAATATAACATAAAATGTCTGGTATAACTTTTATTCATATTTCTGAAAAGGGTAAAATATTCAATTAGCTATTCTATAATTTTACAGTTCAGTCAAAACTCCTTTCTATGAATTATATACACACACACATTAATAATACAAATAAAACAAAATAAGGCAGCTTTTAAAAAAATTAGTAGCCTACTGAATAAGTTATTTCAAAGATGTCACAGATTATATGTCAAAACACAAAAAATGTTTAGTAAGTTTCTTCTTGATGTGTGTAAATCCACTGTGTGGCAGTAGATGTGCATTTTCTCTGGTATCAGGTCTCATCACTGCTCCATTGTTCTCAACTGGTCTTCATGGAGAGAAACGGTGGAGGAATGGTCACTGATCTTCACTTAAGCGTGTGCTTTTTCTTCTTCTTCAGATTACTGTGTTGTTTTTGTTGTGTATTGACTCGAGTTAATTATGTGCTATGTAGATTTAGTCACTAAATCTAGGGTAGGGCTATCCTTATGCGTAAATAACATTGTAGTTCTGTAACTATTAAATGTATTGTAGGAGGAAAATAAAAAGCTATAAAATAAGCAGTTGGCTTCCAATTTTTTTCCATAAGTGTAGTAAATGGCTATTGGCTGCATCTGTTTGGTTACCAGCATTATTCCAAATATCCTCTTTTGTGCTCAACAGACAAAAGTAACTCAAACAGGTATAACTTGTGGGTAAGCAAATGATTACAAAATGTAATTTTGTGTGTGTGTGTGGGGGCTGTCCCTTTAAACATACAGTTCAATCAATATTTTAACATAGAGGTAGTACATGATTATTGACATTATGTTTTATGTGTACAGCCAGAGGAGAACAGGTCCCCTGGGGTGTAACTCGACCAGGCTCCTTGTGGTGACGTAATCCTCAGCGAGCGAGACACACAGCGCATGCTCAGTATCCTTCTTGTTCCAAAGGGATTCATCCAGCGCCTTCATTGCTGTCGAGTCGGCGACATTCTCAACAGTTCATGTGCTGAAGTCAGCCTTTTGCGAGCCTCGTAATGGACTCTCAGAAAGTAAGTGGCGAAGAGTTCAAATGTTTAGTTAGAATTGAGTGTCTGAAATGTCGCAGCGGTCCGTTGTGATGCGTTTATTGCTCTATCATATCGCTTTTATACGCAGCACCGTTAAGAATCGCCCGGCTCTGTAAATAGACCCTGCTTTACATTCATACTAATGAAACGTAAAACGAATACGCTATATTCACAGTAGGTGTCAACTGCTCTTGAGGCCTTTATGAATTGACATTTTAAAAATAGTGTTTGACCTGTAGCTGTAGGCAGCTATATTCTTGAAGGGGATTTATATTAGACCGAATCTGGCATCCATGTGTTTTGTATCGCCGGTTGTAAAGATGTTACCTTCATGTCCGGTTACGTTACATTGGAATAAGCCCTTGTTACATAACACAAATAGGCTATATTCTGTGCTATACATTACAGTAGCTCAACGTTGAAGTAAAATTTGTTATGTTTATGAACGATACAGATTATATAAGGAGAGAGTAAAATGCCTAAATATTAACATTTAACCACTGTTATTAAATATACAGGTTGCATAAGTGTAATAAGTATTGTATGCTATAGGTTTTTATATTTGCAGAGCACCTGC
The DNA here is from genome assembly GCA_032359395.1 of Enteromius anoplus. Classification (NCBI taxonomy): domain Eukaryota; kingdom Metazoa; phylum Chordata; class Actinopteri; order Cypriniformes; family Cyprinidae; genus Enteromius; species Enteromius anoplus. The sequence continues at coordinate 21,878,247 of JAUMHG010000038.1, forward strand.
GCTCCCATGTTTACTTAGCAGATAAAGAGAGGGGAAGTGACTTCAGGAGAGGCAGGAATAAATAACAGTGTACACATGAACAGAAACAGATCACTAAACACACGACACTTCATTCCTGATTACTGTGTTATTCTTCCACAGTATGTTATGATGATAACTGATGGATCTACAAGGAAGCTACAAAGTCATCTTTGTCTTGAGTGTTTTGCATGGGTGTGTTGCATCTTTGTGTTTTAGTGTATGTTCTTACTCCACAGTATTTAATGCAAGTCATACTGAGAAGTTTAGCGTGGTGTGTAATGGCTAGTTATAATGCAGTAATTATTATGCAGCTTTGTTGTGGTCATGTATTGAATCACTTGGAAGAGTATTGTGTATATATATATATAAAACCTTTGTGAATGTTTGCTGTATCAGGGCTGATCGAGAAAGGGAATGGCGCACAATCTAAATTCAGCCCGACTGTATTGTCAGGAAGTGGGTCATACCGTTGTGGGTCTTCAAAGGAGTCAGATTTCCAAGGCGATGCAGGGTGTAACGTTGGACTTTTCAATGGGGGGGCCGTTCTATTCACCTGCAGCTCAAAATCCATCTCATCTAAAGTCCAGCAGTCTGAGGAAACGTGAGGGGATCAGATTGCAGCCCCTGAAAGTTTGATCAGGTTTACTGTCCTCCGTAAACTGGCCAAGAGATATAGTGTAAGCATGTAAATCTATTACATTGTTTGTTCGTCTCTAATTCTGCGCTTCAGGGTGTGGATCTGAGATGGTCAAAGAGCAAATTACAGATACTTAGAACCAAATGTGACTTATACGTCTGAACTAGGTCAGCCATGCCCTCTCATGTTTCCCTTTGCAGTTGACTGTCAATAGTTTTGTGTTGACTAAGCTTAAGAGTTGTGGCACTCCAAGCTGAATGTAACAGAAAGACAGTTTCAAGTGTGTGAGATCTTTAGCCATCTGAATGGCAAACACCAGTGCCAATATCCTTTTATGCTCACATTATATTTATTTGGTTGTTTGACTTGTCTTTCTTCAGACATCATTGTCTCATATTTACATATATACTGTCACTTGTTATATATATCAATACAACTTTAAACGTAATGCAGTCCTCAGCAGAATTAAATGCAAGTCATGATGAGAGGTTTACCGTGTTGTTAATTAATGTTGCTTCATACTTAATTGTATAATTACACTGTAACAAGCACATGTATAAATAAAGTGTAAACAAATATTTTTCTAATTGATTTTGATAGTTGAAGACCAAAAGTGTGGGTCTGACAAGAAGGTAGAACAATAAAAGCATTTGAAGAGTAGCAAAAGTGTAGGATAAAGGCATAATACAAAAATTCAGTATTGCTAACAATAGTATCACTGTGTTCTACATGTAACAATAAATTAAACATTTAAATCCCTTAATTTGAGAAACATTTTGCCTTAATGATTTAGAATAAGTTTGTATGCATCCTGTGCATTCCTAGCTACTGTTTTAGGTTATGCAAGCTGGGAAAACCCCAGAAAATGAAAAGGTTGTGTATTCGATGCGTTTATTAGATTAGAGTCTGAATCTGACAGCAGTATCTTTGGATTAGGCCCAAAAGCCTTTATCCTTAACTAGCACTCTCCCCTGGACACAGACTATAGAGTGTGGTGTGGATTTGAGGGAATTAGGGACCGTCTGACCAAAATAGTATGCTCTACGTCATTCTGTCTCGACCCTATTGTTGACTTTGTGCATGTCTCTGTACATGGCTCTGTGAATGTTTATGTTCTTGGGTTTTATATTGAGAGGAAATATTGGTTCAGTACATTATAATTATAAGAGTTATATTATAGCACAGCCTAGCATATGTAGTATGACTCAGTATGTTTATATAGGGGTTTTATATTTAGTAAATTAATCAATAGTACTTCATTGAGAGTGATTGTCCTTTCTGCTGAACTAATCTCTCAGCTTGCTTAATCATGGCATGCTTCTCTCTCACAGCGTCTGATCGGATAAGCATTTACTCCTCTCTGTTATTCATGCATATTAGGTTTCTTCAACCAGCCTCTGCTGCTAGCGCTAGGAATACAGTTACAGAAAAAGCAGCAACTTTAAAAGTACCAGTAACATTTCAGATGAACGTACTTCCCTATTGTGCATCTAACAAATACTGGCTCAGTTAATGCAGAGATACAGATTTTGTCTGCAAGACATTCTTTTCATCTCATAAAGTCAAATACAAGCTGCAGTACATTGACTATTTAACATTCTTTCCATGACAATTCTCTCATTATTTATTCACCCTCGTGTTGTTCAGAATGCATATGATATGTGTGTGCTTTTTTGGGGGGGGGATGTGATATTCACCTTAAGATCCTGGAAGGCCCTGGACGTTATTGAGCTGCTATTTGTGGATGATGCTGTTCTCGTGGCGTAGCGTGCACTTGGGTGGTTGAGGTTCTAGGATTTCATCATTAGCAGGCTTAGTCGTGAGTGAGAATGTGAAGCACATGTCCTTTGACATCTCTAAAGAGACCATAGTCAAAGTAGTGACGCTTTCTAAATTGGAATTACTGTATTAAAGTGTTTTAAGAAAAGACACAAATTGAAACTCACAGAATCTTATAAATGTATTAATTACTTAGTAACCCTAAAGATAAGCATAACCCATGTTATTTAACATTTCTTGCGTACTGTAAAAAAGGGCTGTGATTTTAATAATAATTTTTTAAAAAAAGTGAAAATGCTACGGCAAAAACCTAAATGGTAAATGTACAAGGAAAACCGCAAGCTGACATTCCCAGAATTCCCTCCGTTGCAATGAATTTTTTAAAAGTTTTTCTTGGTTTCATCTTAGCTTTTTCTTATCAGTTATGTTTATTACGGTTGTATGTTACATGTAATGTTGTTAAATTAATGTTTATTGCATATTTTAGTTTAATGAGTCTAACTATTATGGTATTTACTGTTTGTTTGAATGACACTGAGCACCTTCTATTAGGGTTGGGTGATATCGATCAATTTGGCATCATGCAATGTCTTGGTTTGGGCTTTGGTTCATCATGGGACTTTCTCATCACCACCTGCATTTGGTGCTAATCAGTGAATTTCTAAGCTAAAAAAATGATTTCAATGATTGGTCACTGCATTCCTAAGATCAACAGTATTGTGTGTGATTGTATTAATCTCTTTGCAAAACCATGCTAAATGTCGTCTTCAATCAGTGAGGATGATTTTGTTGATCTCTTGCTTCTTAAAAAGAGAGAATAAAAGGAAGTATTGGGTCCATCTAATCAGGGGCATTATGTGCTCATTATTTTTGAGGGGGCACGAGTGAAAGGGTCGTCATGTGACACACAGCAGCCACAATAGCACTCATGCTTCATTAATTTGTTTCCTAAACAACTATATAAATATATGAAAGCTATATGAAATATCTGATTGGTCGTTCCATTTATAAGCTGTAAGCTGTTCCTGCAGCAGGTTTGTCTGAAACCCTCTACCTCCCCCAGCTCCACCTGTCTAGATCTGAGACTGGATTTATGCATGGCTATTCATTCAATTAACCTTACTCAAGTACCTACTTGCACTGCAGCAGCTGCGTGCTTAGCAGATATAGTCCTGTACTAGTGATAGTAGCCTAGTACTAATCTAGTACTGCTAGTTTTAGGGCATTGTCCATTAACATATGGGTCTTTGTGATATTACTTTGTATAGGCTCTGCGAACGAAGCTTTGTTCTGTGACAACGCTTATATGCAGCCTGTCCTCCAACAAAAACGACTCAATAAGTCGTCTCTGCAAGTACCTTATTACGACCTATATTTACGTTTTAAAGGTAAGCGCCCTCTAGTGGGCGTAAAAATAACGACAGTGTCATATTGCGTCTGTCGTTACACTGATCTCACAGTGATTAAAACATGTTTTACTCGGTTTAATTTGTACGAATGACCACACAAACCCACTCCTAAACCTACCCGTTACAAATATTGTGCAAAATCATTATTCATAGGGTTTTGTGAAAGCGTGTTCTCTAGGTTCGAACCCATGATCGCATCTTATCTTATAATACATCGATCTACACACTGAGCTACACCAACCCTGAATCACGATATGGCGATAAAATAGTACAAAACATTAATTAAATGCAAATCTTCTGTTGCCGATTTGTTGTTGCCGCAATTGTAGTATACACTGTTGATGGGTCGTATTTCACAGCTATTGTAGAAACGACCCATACAGGCGTATTAGTTGGAGGACATGTTGCTTATAGGGGATAAAAAAGGAGAGAGAGAAAAAGTGAATTTTGTATAATAGGTCTTCTTTCAGCTGCTCTGAATTACAGCGACTTACCTGATCAGCAAAGTTAATGGATACTTTTTGCTTATTTTCCTCTTTTGACCGAAGGCTTGTCCCTCCATTGAAATTTTATTAACTTTGCATATAGCCATGTCATTGAAACCTCCTGTGGTGGCATTAATGCACTTCTCCTTAAAGAGACCATATGGAGAATTCAGAAACCTTTTTTAGAAATTGGTGGGCATTAAAGGTGCCATAGAATGATTTGAGAGAATATTTTAAATTGTTCTGATATGTACATAGAAGGTATGTAGCTTAGGTAAGGGGGAAAAATGCCCAGAAACGGTTTTACAGGTCCATTTAC
>JAUMHG010000038.1:21903329-21914249 GCA_032359395.1 Enteromius anoplus
ACTGAAACACAGAGAAAGATATGGCCAAATTAAGACTCAAAAGCACCCCCTAGGGGGCGAAAACGTCCTCAACCTGGTATAAGGGTTAATATAGTTGTAAAATTTCTGCTTCACCAAACTGAAACCTTGTGTGTGTTTTCAGGTTTGGCTGCTCATACTTTGGTTGTTAGTAATTTAATAACAAAAACAAATCAGTTAGCGTAAGGTCCTATCCGGAGTGTGTTGTTATTGTTGTTATTAAATGCTGTAGTTCACCCACATTATGCGATTTATTACGTCGCGGCTAACCTATGAGACCTTTATTCATCTTTGGCACACAAATTAAAATATCCGATGAAAATCTTACCCCCCATTGACAGCAACGCAACTGACTCGTTTAAGGCCCAGGAAGGATATTGTTAAAATAGTCCATGTGACCTCAGTGGTTTAACCATAATGTTATGAAGCTACACAAATATTTTTTATATTTGTTTTTTCTATGCTAATTAAAATAATTCTTAAATAAACGTGCTTCATACTCTACATTTTAATATAAAATGTCTAAATCCACACAAATCCAGCATTTTAAATAACTGATTATAGTTTGCAGTGTTTTTAACGATCTCAACAAAGTAGTGTAGAATTGGCTATAACATACAAATAATTCGTTTTTTAACCTCAGTACATCCCTGATAACTCCCTGCTGTTGTTTTTCCTTTTCTACCAATCAGCAGTGCACATTTCACCAATCTGAAGAATATGTCAAGGTGACCATGTGTCTCTTAGCAGTGGTCTTTAGCTCTTTCTGACCAAGTTCCACTGCTGCCTTACCTAGAGCCCTTTAGACCAGCTCCTCTACAGGCTCATGTTCACAAAGAGATCTGAGCAAAGCGTTTCATGAAAAAGGATTACAGATCACTGCAGAACTTTAATCTACATTTCATCTTTCAGCAACGTCATACATTAGTTCCCAGATTACGATTTGCAAATTTTGATCCTTTTAAAGAAATGCATCTTCATGTTATCTTACTTGTGATCCTTTTTTATGAAATGTCTCCTAAGGTTTTTTTTTTCTGTTTCTAAACGGAGTGCTCTTCTGGGTTTTGCATGTGCTGGCTGTGAATGTTACTGAGAGTAGATTTAATCAAATATAAATAGAATTATATTACATAGAATCATTAGTTCTGACCAAAAACTCAACCTGTACCTGACATCTTTGCTATCACTTCTCTCTTTACAACTTGGCTACCTATTGTGTAACTAAATATTAGTTTTGCAACATTTAATCAAACATAATTCTAAATACAAAGTTGCTTTTCCATGCTCACATCCCTATGACTTTGGTGAGTAAGCTTTCGTCTGAAATCACCGCTCTTATGCTTTTCTCATCAGTCATTCCATTACGGCACACAAAGTGCACCGAACAACATCAATGTTGCATGTAATTACACCGCTCATGCATTGCAACTAAACCATCTGGTATACCAAGAACCTTGTGATAATGCTTCATCATTTACAATGTGTGGGTCGTCCTTCACCGGCCAGCTGTTCATATGCTAATATGTGGGATCTTACATATGGCTAACGGAGGAGGGGAGATCATGATCCCTGCACAAAGGGTTTAATAGTTTCTTTCATTACTGAGAATTATTTAGTGTTATATAGCTAATAATACACTTATATGTGCACTTTGTTGAACTCTACATCAAGTACACAACAAAATACACAATCAATTGCCTGTAGTTTTCTTGCCTAATTAATCTGTACTAGCCATCCATAGTATGCACACCTATTAGTGCTCTGATCATTAAAGGGTAAGTTCACCCCAAAATGAAAATAATGTCATTAATTACTCACCTTTATGTTGTTCCAAACCCATAAGACCTTCGTTCTTCTTTGGAACACAAACTAAGATTTTTTTTATGAAATTGGACAGCCATCTGTCCCTCCATAGACAGCAATACAAATACATAGTAAATACACCGGTAAAACAGTCCATGTGACAAAAGTGGCTCAACTTCATTTTTGCGACACTGTGAGAATACTTTATTTGCGCAAAGAAAACAAAAATAACAACTGACTCAACCATTCTTTTCTCCCGAGTTACATCTTCTGCCATTTTAGAGAGTATCGCGATGCAATACATACGCACACTTTAACGTATTTGATATAATCAGCCTTGCTTAGATCTGGAGGCAAAGCACGTGCATGTATATCATAGGCATTGTTTAGTGTGCGACTTGAGGGTGAGTAATTAATGACAGAATTAAAATTTTTGGGGTGAGCTAACCCTTTAAGATATGTAGCAGTTATGGTGTTTTAAACGTATTGAGTAGCTTTGCATCATTTGTGCTGCTGTGGCTAACATGTTATGTACTGCTTTTTCCATTAATTTCTCCATTCGATTTTTCATAGTTCTTTTCGCGCCACCATCGGCTGTATGCATCACAGACAGGATCATGCTGTGTTTGATAACTAGTGACTCTCTTCTCTTCTTCTTGCTCTCTGTGTGTTGTGGGGCTTGGAGTTTGTGTTTGCGCATGTTCTGATGATTGATCTTTCTCCTCAACCCAAGTGTTCTTGTGTAGTGACTGTCTGTGTCTCTCTGATGGTTTCAGAAGTGGAACTCCATCTCCTAAAAGAACATCAGTAACACGCTCACCCGCCCCGAGAGGAGCCAGGGATCGCTTCACTGGGGAGTCCTACACAGTACTGGGTACCAAAACAGCCTTAGAAATCCTAAAGTGACTATGCCGTTCAAAAGACTGGAATCATCGTGTCTTTAATCTGTTGAACTGCTTTGTAGTTGAAATTGAGTGTGTTTCATAATTTATGTGCGATACTGTTTTGAAACAACATTGAACTAATTTGAGCTGAATCGCATTAATACTGTTATTTATGGTGAAACTGCTCTAAAGCAAAGTGTATTGTAAAAACTAAAGCACTATATAAACGTGAATTAACTTCTGACCAACAAATACTACACACCCACACAACAGTGGTTGCTGGAAAAACGTCACTTTATTGACATTATTACAATTTGAAGACTGTTTTAATTAAACGTGTGTGTTTGTCTGCATGTGTAGGTGACACCAGCATAGAGTCTGGCCAGTATTACTGGGAAGTGAAGCCTCAGAAGGATTGTAAGTCGTACAGTGTTGGTTTGGCCTACAGAAACCTTGGGAAATTTGACCAGTTGGGGAAGACCAACACCACCTGGTGTATCCATGTCAACAACTGGCTGCAGAACTCATTTGCGGCCAAACACAACAACAAGGCAAAGAATCTGGATGTCCCGGTACCGGACAGCATAGGAGTCTACTGTGACTTTGATCGGGGTAATGAACAAAATATAACCTAAAAAGGCAATAACTGTATAGCACATTTTAAAATGATTGATTCATTAACTCAGTTAAGCCTTCTGTATCTTATTTGATGGCATATTTCTATATTGTTGGAAAGTCTTTTGAACATAATCTACTTACATGCCTTTTGGAAAGTAAAATGCTTTTTATTATAATTGTATAAATGTCCAGCTTTTTGCTGTAAAATATTTTTTTTATAAAGTAACTTTAAATTTTTTCCCACAAACTTTTTTTAGATTATTATATATATATGTGTGTGTGTGTGTGTGTGTTATTTTGGGGAGCTTAACTGTTGTATGTTCATGTCATGCTCCCTTTTGTCTGACTGCCTTAGTCCATAGGGAACATTATAGCCCACCCTCGGGTTTCTCACATGTGCAATCAGATACCTACAGATTGAGTTTCTTTCATTTCCATTCATGCTTTTCTTGTGAGCTGGTTCGTGCACTACCTGAATAACTGCAGCAAGAAAATGTGACTACTGCTGTTTGTTAATAGCGTCATTTTTTTTTTCAGGCCAACTTTCCTTCTATAATGCTGAAAACAAACAATTGCTTCATACTTTTAAAGTGAGGTTCACCCAACCTGTTGTTCCAGCTTTCATGGTGAGTTAGAGTATAAACATTTTATTTACACATGCAAATATGGGCTATTCTAATGCAAACCATGCCCCATTTTTCATGTATAAAAAGGACGATGATGTAATAGAATCAGGCAAAAAATGAAAAACACGTAAAGTGAGTGTCGTTAGTTCACCCAAAAATTTTAGTTCTGTCATTAATCACTCACCATCATGTCGTTCCAAACCCATAAGACCTTCGTTCATCTTCAAAAAACAAATTCATATATTTTTAATGTTATCAGAGAGCCATCTGACCCTCATAGACAGCAACACAACTGAAATGATCCAGATCCAGAAACGTAGCGAAAACATCAGTAAAACAGTCCATGTGACATCAGTGGTTCAACTTTTTTGCGATGCTAGGAGAATACCTTTTTTGCGCAAAGAAAACAAAAATAACATAACTTACTCCATATATTCTTTTTCCAAGACTTACATCTTCCGCCACTTTTGAGAGTTTCACAACACAACGTATATGGAAGCTTTAACGTATTTGTAAATACATTTGACATTTATAACATAGACACTGTAGAGTAAAATGACGCATTACTGCAGCTGCTTTTATGACTTTAGTAGTGGTAGTGTGGTACTTTCGTAGTTACCTGTTTGTTGCTTTTGTTTCTTTGGCAAGAGATTAAGGAGTCTTTTTCTCAGCACTAAATACCTGAACAAAAACCGATCATTTAAGGGCTTCACTCTTAAATTTAAATGTGGATTTGTTACATCATTAGTGGCTGTCTTTATAAGTGATTAATTAAATCACTCACTCAACAGGATCACTTCATTATGGAAGAGGATTAGGGCCAAGCAATAATAAAAAATGTAAATCATTTTGAGATTAAAGTCGTTAAATAATGAGAAAAAACTTGTTAAATAACGAGAAATGGTCAAAATAATTTTTTTTGAAAAAAGTCATTAAATAACAAGATTAAAGTCGTTAAATAAATGAGAAAAAACTCGTTAAATAACAAGAAAAAAGTCAAAATAAAATTTTGAGAAAAAAGTCGTTAAATAACGAGATTAAAGTCGTTAAATAATGAGAAAAAACTCGTTAAATAACAAGAAAAAAGTTAAAATAAAATTTTGAGAAGAAAGTCGTTAAATAACAAGATTAAAGTCGTTAAATAACAAGATTAAAGTCGTTAAATAAGGAGATTAAAGTAGTTAAATAATGAGAAAAAACTCGTTAAATAACAAGAATAAAGTCGTTAAATAGTGAGAAAAAAGTCGCTAAATAGCGAGAAAATAAGGCGAAATAAAATGCTGAGAATAAACTCGTTAAATAACGAGATTAAAGTCGTTAAATAACAAGAAAAAAACTTGTTAAATAACGTGAAAAAACTCATTAAATAACGAGAAAAAAACTAAATGTTTTCGTTTGCGCTGTCATTTCTTTAGAGCACGACAATTCCTGAACACAGCAAAAGCGAAAGAGATCTAAACTCGCGTGAAGCGTGCTGCATGGACTGTAATTCTGTCCAAAGAAAGCGCCTGCGCGAGCTCAGATCAAATATGCTACTCGTCTGGATCAGGCGAGCGCTGAACAGCGCTGTGAGAACAATTCTTTGCCATAGATGCTATTTACAGTGTAAATGAAATCAGCCCATTTTTATAGATATACTACTAAATAAAAACAGCCATTTTATTTACGTTATGTAAAAGTAGCAGATCTTTTCAAAGTTTAAATAGTAGCTAGCTAATTAGATTTATAGCTTACTTATAAATGGTGACAGATACCAGTATTGTATATAACAGGATGTGATAATAACACAGAATGTGAATTAGCCTATTTTATATTTACATTAAGAAATAGCCTGTATGCTGCCTTATTGGGGGACAAGCTCTCCATAATAGCCCTTTACCTCTTATCAAACCACAGACTCCATGGTGACTTAAATTAGAGTTTAATGCAGAAATGCAGATGAAACATTGTGCCATAACTTTCCGATACACAAACTAATAATGGATTTACTGTAATATCACTTAATTAATGCATTATAACTAAGGAAGTTAAAATCCCCTTTTCAGATGCGTTATACGATGAAAAAGAAAGGAAAGAGAGTTCGGCAAGAAATGGTTTCAATCAATCGGACATGTTTTACTCTCTGCTGACGGCACGCTCTAAAACAAGTCTTTTGTTCTGCACTTTTACTTCTCAAAACATGATGGGTTTTTTCTCGTTATTTAACGACTTTTTCCTTTAAATTTAATGACTTTAATCACGTACTTTAACGAGTTTATTTTCGTTATTTAACAAGTTTTTTCTTGTTATTTAACGACTTTAATGTCGAAATGATGCAATCCTTTTTATTATTGCTTGGCCCTAATCCTCTTCCGTACTTCATTAAATGACATAAATACATAAATGCTTAAATGAATAAGTGACGAAAATGTAAAGGAAATAAAACATATGGACTGCACTTCAGAAACTTTAATTGATTTTTAATTGGTTTTTTTCTTACTGCTGCTAACCAGAAATGAATATTTAAAAAAGTAAATATAAAAAAAGACAATATTTTAATTATAAATGTATTTAAAAAACTGTTTTTCACATTTCTATATGCTCTGGCTTGTCTAATAATCTAGGTAATGCTTTATTATGAGAAATTGCGTGTAATATTTCTCAGTGGTGAGTTGCATTGGATAAAAGCAGGTGATAAATAAATACATGCTAATGTAAAACACTCCCAATAGGCTTCAGTGAAACTGATCACACACTTGTGCATGTCGTGAAAGTCCTGCCTGACAAAATGAAAACATCAGCCAGTGTTACAGTGTTGTATGATCTGTCTCTATACTACCGCCCGGCTGAAAATGTTGTTAAATTCATGTTGTTCTTATCAACATAGAACCAAGCTGTCATCTGAAACCAAGTGTACCAGAGCCATGTTGCTTTGTGGTTGAAGATCTAGGCTGTTGTACTAATAATGAAATGTTCAAACTTTACAAATTATAAATTATATTTAAAAAAAAGTTCACTCAAAAATGGAAATTTGCAGAAAATGTTCACCTTTCCAAGGTTTTTTTTTGTTTCTAAAAGGGTCAGCTAAAATGCTGGCTGAGTGTCCTGAACGCATGTGTCTGTATTTCAGGTGTGGTGTGGCGGTCTGACTCTATCTACAGGCCTGCAGATACCCAGTGCAGTAAGAAACTTCCTGAAGACAGAAAATGGGCTGGGAGGATCGAACAGCAGTATATCTCAGCAGGATCCCTCAGTAGCCTGTGATATTTGCTTCTACGATAAACTGCCTTCGGTAGAGGGTTCCTTAATGCCGTGAGCCGATTTCTCAAAACAACTGAAAGAAATAATCAGGAAACCATTCTAAAAAAAAACTGGACATACTTCAGATGTCATATAGACTTCCAGGACAAAGAGATCATCGCTGCAGCTTTGACTGGCAAAATTTGGAGAGACGTTTCCCTTCTCGTTCCTATGAAGAGAGGCCTCGTTCTCTTTGACAGACACTTGCTTTCATCAGAAGATGTTTGCGTTGGGAAAGAAGCTAGTCGCTTTATCAGGGAATAGTTGAGTGCACTTTCTTTACTGATTTTAGTTTGAATGATTTTTTGAGTTGTTTGTCCTTCACATATTATTTTAATTTTGTTCCTTGTAGTGTGTGTTAAATTCTTTCTATGGCATTTTCTTTTTTACATTAACTGTACTCTTACTGATATTGAACTCTGTAGATCATCCTTCAGCTGTTGATTTTAAAAACTGGAACATTTTGCACAAATGTAAAAATGATAAAAGCTGCTTCTAATGTCCCCTCATGATCATATACTGTTATTATATCTGGATAATTTTGAGTGTGGACTGTACATTTTTGTTGTATAAATGTGTCATCCTAAGTCATTCTAGGTTTATTTTTTTGGAATAAGTTTCATGCATTTGTGCAGAAACTAATAATCAAACCTCCATCTGTTTCTATGTAACAGTCCTCAATGAGCTTGAATCCAAACATTAAAGCTCACCAAAGACTTCTGTTTGACTCGATGTTGAATTGTTGCGCCTCTGGCGACATCTGGTGTTTAATCCCCGAACAGCATTAAAGTAGATCACAGGCAAATGAATTTAACGATACATAAATATATAAAAATACGACAATGTTAAAAATGCTATGTATATGCCATTTTGAAGTGACCGCTTTCAGGGATGCGAACATTTGAAAATAAATCAAGATTATCATCATCAATCGGATCCTTAATAGATCTAGGAGTGAGATTAAGAAGAAGTCTCTCATTGGAGAGAGTCGCTGCGTTCGAAATCGCTTAGTTCCCTACTATATAGTACGCAAAACACAGTATGCGAGGCGAGTAGTATGTCCGAATTCATAGCATTCGAAATTCAGTAGGTGAGAAGTACCCGGATGACCTACTGCTTCCGGCCGAATCAAGAGCACCTGGCTGCAGCCACTGTCACTGGAGTATATTTGTAGCTACTGTATAGCCAACAATACATTGGTCAAAATTTTTGATTTTTCTTTTATGGAAAAAATCATTAAGAAATTAAGTAAATATCACGTTCCATTAAGATTTTGTGAAATCCCTACTGTAAATATATCATTATATATCAAACTTTATTTTTGACTAGTAATATTTATTAAAAACTTTATTTGGACAACTTTGAAGGTGATTTTCTCAATATTTTGATTTTTTTTTTTTGTTCTTCTCCTCAGATTCTAGAAATATTGTCCTATCTTAACAAACCAGACATCAATGAAAAGCATATTTATTCAGCTTTCAGATTATGTTAAAAACTACATTTTGAAAAATTGACTGGTTATTGACTTATGACTTTGTGATCCATGGTCACAAATAGAGTGTATACGTTTACATATTTTACTAAGGTATGGACAAAGATTTGCTCACTGGACAGAAGACGCATCCCAGCTCCTTCAGGGAACCCTTGAGCCTGTTTTTAGAGTGTCAAAGTCCACCACCAGACAGTCAACCAGCAGAAGAGGACACTGATAAAGTAAATTATTTTAGTGGTCATATATCAACAGTTGCAGTGCAAGCTGGATAAAAAGTTTAATTTGTTTGTGCCATTATTTACATTATATTATATTGTTCACCAGTATAACACTCTTCACCAGGTGCAACAGCCAACCATTGTAGGAGACCTTTATAAAGCCTGGTACTGGGTAAACCATCACAGAGACTTAATCCATGGTGAGGTGACACAGCCTGCTTTTCTAAAGATGAACTGTGAAGATCAGCAAAATGCGCTCAGGAAGGCACAGGGGAGTGAATTCCCTGAGGAAAAGGATGCCTTTTTGTTTATTTTTCAGTCTCAGTGTGACATGGAAACATTTCTGCCATACTGTGTCGATAAACAAGGCCTAAAAGTCAGTGCCATGTTCCTCAGTCAGAAACGATAAATAAATTAATATTATGTTTTTGTTTTGTTTTTGCAGTTGACATTTGTGAAATAAGTAAAACATGAATAAAGGATGGAAGGAAATAATTTATGAATAAATAAATTGGATGAATAAGTATCTAGTGTGTTTCCTAAATGCAAACATTTATATGAAGCATGCTGGATTAAGTAGAACATATCTTTAGATAACTAAAACATCTAGATTAACCAAATTTGGTCTGGCAAATTTTAACTAAATTTTATCTGTATATTCAATTTTATATAATACATTTTATTGTGCCAATTTAATGAATTACTCAGAGTATATCAATGAAATTATATTGATTAACATTTCTTTAACTAATTATATTGCTATTATGGTTAATTAGTATTAAGACCTTATTTGTATCACTATTTTGTTTTTATTTTGTATTTCTATGTATTTTATTTTAGTAATTATTTATTCATTTATGTTTAACACACCTTTTTTGTTCAAAATACACTTAATCCCTTGCAATAGATTGTTTTAGTCGGTTACAATTGACACTGTTCCTTAATTTGTTTTGTAAAGTCAGATGCTATTTGCAAAATGTTAATTTTATATGTATTTTTTAAAATTTAAATCGTGTTTCCGCCTATTTTTTTACTTAATCACGTGTTTCCGGTAACTTACGCCTTTTCAGTCTGACAACAGCCACATGTTGTTCTTGAAGCACAGCTTTGGTCTCCTTTCTCCAGTGTGCAAAAAGCTTTTCATAGCTTAACAGATCATTTTTATACTGTTAATGTGTCTAAGCCTTGAGACAATATAGTACAAAACCCAAAATATAAATACCTCCTGAGATCAAAGTTCTCCATCAACAGCAATCACCACAATTTCCGCAAGTAGGGCATGTCTGACTGTAAAATATCAATATGAAACATATTTAACAACTTTCAAAAGATTCAAGACTTAATTGCTCTCAAATTAAAAAGAATACTTACTAAAGTATAATCAAACGGTGCACGTAGAGAGCAGACTGTTTGTGAAAAAAAATAAATAAATAAAAAAATAGTTTGAAGCTCAATTTAACTTTTGTATGAATCTCAAGAAAAACTGAATAACAGAAAAATAACCATGAGCATGAAGATCCCACAGTCAATTCCAAAGTCTTGGCTCGGAAAACCCTTTATTACAGTGAAAACAAAGGCTCATCAATAAAATCCCTTAAAAAAAGACTAGCATTATTTTATAAACTGATTTTTTATGGTGTTTTATCTAAAACACTAGAAGAGTTTGAAAACCCTACTAATGTGTGAAACTCTCATCTAAAGAGAGCATAAAATAAAAATTGTAAAAATATACATATATGTATGTAAACTAAGTAAGACTAAATGTAGACTTAGCAAGTTGTAGACATTTACACAGTGAGTATACGTAAATAAGTATATACAGAATGGATGTATCAGTAAAAATGAGAACACTGTAGATATTAGATATACACACACACACACAGGTAAACATCTGAGTGACAGGCCTTGACAATAGCATTATAAATACACCAGAAAAATTGCACATTCTGCCCAGCAGTAATAGCTATTTACTCAGCGGTTTA